>RJVU01049572.1:8316116-8407014 GCA_003731715.1 Anabarilius grahami
AAAAGCTAAATGAAATCTGAAATAGTTACATTTTTAATGAAACACAGTCAAACACATTTTCTAATGACAAAGCAAAACTAATGCCCAGATATAATTATTTAAAAAAACAAAATCTGTGGTGAATTGGCCTTTTTGTCGTATTGGTTCCTAGCTCCGGTGCAGCACTCTGGGCGGGACTGACGATCTACGTGCCAATAGCGCAGTCTATTGTAGTCTGCATCCAGAAAACCCTTAGCCACCAGTAGAAATAAGGAAAAGCTGCCCTTTCAGGTCAGGGAAGTAGGGAAGTTGTGGCACTGAACAATGTGTGGGACAACTAGCAATAGACGAAGAGTGCACTCTGAGCATTATACACCTTGGCCAGCAGCCATATCACCCTGTATTCCAAGACTTGTTGCCCACTGAAGCTAAGCAGGGCTGAGCCTGGTTAGTAGTACCTGGATGGGAGACCTCCTGGGAAAACTAGCTTGCTGTTGGTAGAGGTGTTAGTGAGGCCAGCAGGGGGTGCTCACCCTATGGTCTGTGTGGGTGCTAATGCCTCACTATAATGATGGGGACACTTTACTGTAACAATCACCGTCCTTCGGATGAGACGTTAAACCGAGGTCCTGACTCTCTGTGGTCATTAAAAATCCCATGGCACTTCTCGTAAAGAGTAGGGGTGTAACCCCGGTGTCCTGGCCAAATTCCCTATATTGGCCCTTACCAATCATGGCCGCCTAATAATCCTCATCCATTGAATTGGCTCTATCACTCTCTCTCCTCTCCACCTACAGCTGGTGTGTGTTGCGAGCGCACTGGCGCCGTCATACTGTGGCTGCCGTCGCATCATCCAAGTGGATGCTGCACACTGGTGGTGGATGAGGAGAGACCCTGATAAGATTGTAAAGAGCTTTGGGTGTACAGTAGTACATATGAAAGCGCTATATAAATTACTCATTCATTCATATTTTGGCAAAGCTGTCAGTTCACCCCAAGTGAGCACTTGGAGTTAGGACTAGGGTGTGTCCTGTAAGGTCGTGGAGGGTGGGACACAGGCCACACCCTAGGTTGCCAAAAAAAGACAATTATAAAAATAAAAAAAAGCTAAATGAAATTCAAAATAGTTACATTTGTAACGAAACACAATCAAACACATTTTCAAATGACAAAGCAAAACTAATGCCCAGATATAATTATTTAAAATACAAAATCTGTGGTGAATTGGCCTTTTTGTCATATTGGTTCCTAGCTCTTGTGCAGCACTCTGGGTGGGACTGACCAGCTACTATCCAATAGTGTAGGCTGTTGTAGTCTGCATCCAGAAAACCCTTAACCACCTGTACAATTAGGGAAAAGCTGCCCTTTCGGGTCAGGGAAGTAGGGAAGTTGTGGCACTGAACGATGTATGGGACAACTAGCAATAGACCAAGAGCGCACTCTGCGCATTACACTCCTTGGCCAGTTGGATATTTTGGCAAAGCTGTCAATTCACCCCAAGTGAGCACTTGGAGTTAGGACTAGGGTGTGTCCTGTAAGGTTGTGGTTGGTAGGACACAGGCCACACCCTAGGGTGCCAAAAAACTATGAACAATTGTTTAAAACAAACCAATAAAAAAATAAAATAAAGCTGAATGAAATCCAAAAGATAGTTACATTTATAATGAAACACAGTCATGGCACATTTCTGTGCAATACCAAAGCCTAAAAGAAAACAGCTGATAGAATAACAAATTCAAGGGGCTCTATGTAAGATTTTTACTTTAATAAAGCATAAAAATACCCCAATATGTTTGCAGATATTTAGGAAACATGCTACAGCCAGACATTCTACTTCGAAAATGTGCGTTCCGTGTCGGAATGTCTGTCTTTGTTTTGGTCTGTGCGAAACCGTGTGCTGCCAGTTTATCCAATAGTATTTCGACATCACAGGTTGCCAGTTGGCGGAAAACACCGCGTATTGTAGCCATGGAAACCAGCAAACAAACTGGGTCAGAGAATCGCAGATTCTACTTGACCTAAAAAGCCTCTGAATCCATCTACAGGGTTCATGCAGGTTTCAGTAAGTCAAATTTAAGACCTTTTTAAGACATTTTAAGACCATAAAGATTGAAATTTTAGACCTACACAACGCATTACCAAAAAATATTCAAATCAAAGAAATTCTGAAAAAAATCATTTTATTTCAATGAATTCAGTCATTGAAAAAGCATTAATTTAATTTACAGACAAAGCAATCACATTAGTAACCTTCCACACCCAACAACGTGCCAAATTCCCTAAACCTTAGGCCCAAAATGAAAAAAGGCTAAAACAAACTTGCCCTCAAATAGAATAGATTTCATCTCATAATTATTTACATTACAAAACAGCATATTAATAGCCTAATAGAGATTGAACAGGCTACACCAACCCATGTAACAACCAATGTAGAACAAACACACACACACTCTCACTCACTCTCACACACCAGATAATCCATGTTAGATAGATAGATACTTAGATAATTAGAGTATCTATCTATAACATGGATTATCCGATGTGTGTGTGTGGGTCCAGCACTGTCCCATGTCCCATGAACTGTGAGCCCAGGTACCTCGAATGAACAATTCCACAGTTCCAGAAACGAAAGTGGACGTCAAGCTGCTTGGTCCTGGTGGTCTGATTTTGGCTTTCATTGAACATTACGACATACGGCCCGGTAAGAGTACGAATCAATTCCCTCTTTATAAACTCCCCCAATCCAAATCTCGACACATAAGCGATCTTGTTGGGCCCGCAGGAGAACGTCTTCGCGATTACTAAATCAGGGAACATCACTTGGAAGGGATCGCTAATCTCACTGTTGCTATTAAATGAGTGGTGTTTGTTTAGACACCGTGTGTAGTATCCAAAGCACCTCGGCTTTCGATGTGTCAGTCGATCCAAAAGTACCCCGAAGGTTGTTCGACGGAGCTGCGATGATATTGCGCTGGAGACCGGAGGGACCAGGCATTGAGGAGGACGATGGCAGTGGTGAGGCTAATTGGCCGAGTCCGCTGAAGGCATTTTGCAGCTAGCTTGTGTTTCTCCGCTCTGGCGTGTGACTCCAGTGCCTTCACACCCAGATTCCCTAATTTTTTATTTTTTTGCAAAGTTTGCAGTGAGCCTCGTACATGGAGCTGGGTACCGCTTGTAACCAACAGCAGAAATCGCTGTGATCTAGCCATGTCTCGTTGAAAGTAACTCTGAGGAGACGCAGACGTATTTCACAGGCAGGTATTGCATTTATCACGGGATTTGTAGTTTTATCACCGCGTATACCAACACCAATATACCCCAGAAAGAACTACGACTCGCTACTTTTTTGCTACTTTGTAATAACTTTCAGCAGGTAGCGTTTCTGGAAATGGGTAAAAAAAAAAATTTAGACCTGACTAAATGAAATTTAAGACCTCAGATGAAAATCTGGCCGTTTTTAAGACTTTTTAAGGCCTTAAATTTAAAGTTCAGAATTTTAGACTTTTTAAGACCCCGCGGGAACCCTGCATCTAAATATCTCTTTGAACAACAGCATATTAAAACAGATAAATCAACTCATCAGCTTACAGTGTGTAAGTCTCCTCAGCTTTCATTGTGAATTGCGCTCCCTATTGTTGCTGGCAACCCGCGTCTTTGAACGAGGGGGCAGGCCAAACAATATTTTGAATTTGGACTGCAGTACCTATTTTGAACACTGGGTGTCATTCCTACATAGAGCCTCTTTAATTTAAAATAGATTGCAAAGTTGTATTGTGTACACTATCAACTAAACCAAAGCACAATTTGAATAATTATTCCTAATACATGTTATTCACCATACATTATAATTTGTAGTAGAGTAGAGATGTTTTACCACGTATTCCACATTTGAAGCCCTTGGGTAGACCTGCCCTTGAAGTTTGTTGTGAAGGTCCAGGATGGTCTGCATGTCACTGGCAGTGATGGCCTTCTTGCCTCGCTGTCTCTCAACCATTCAGTCTCCATCATCATCCAGGTACTTATCTAAGAAAATGACAAGAACTGTGGCATTAAACAGTACCATGGCAGACACACTCTGGGTGACCAGCAGGAGAGAAAGTCCCCTCACTAATTCAGAGATTAAGTGACCCATGGTGGATGAGTGCTGATGATGACATCTGAGGGTGTTCAGATAGTAAAGCTACAAGCTAAAAGATACAAGAAAGAGAAAGAGATGGGGAAGGGCTTGCGAAGAAAATTATCTTGTTAACATATTCAACATCAGTATGACGATGCTACAAGGAACATCATTTTGCCAATTAATGTTTTACGGAGTATACAAAGAGCACACTTTTAAAGGAATGTTTAATTACACAAACACAATTAAAGGAAATTCTAACTAACAAACTTAGTTTCAAAGAACTGAATCAATTCACTTGTTTTACATCATGTAATTAAATCATCACATCGTCCTTGACATTCTGTTATTCCAATAAAATTGCACAGTATATTGCTGTTTGTCATGTTTCTTTCAGTTATGTTTTATTTTTAAGGCTGTTGCATTTGTATGTGTCCACGTTCAGTTTGTTGCAGCCACAATTCAGCTAATAAAAGCATTAAGTTTAACTCAAACCTAAATATTTGACATGTTAAACAAACATTTATTTACATCTATTGTCTGAAAAAGTTGTTGAATCTTTTTAGAAATGCAACATATTTTGTTTCATATGTTACGTAAAACTGCAATACAATTAAGTTATAATCATATATCCACTAAGTTTTATTTGTAACTGATTCAGTCCATGTTAAAAAAATGTGTTCAGATCGGTTCTTTGAATCGGTTCAACTGATACACTGAAAAGAACGGTTTGTTCACGAATAGGATACCACTTTTTAAGTCAAACAGAAAGGAAACGGAATGAAACTGGACCCTTTAGAAAAGCGTAACTATTTTAACTTAAAATGCAACTCCAAACTTGTCTGACATTGCTATGCCTACACAAATTAAAATAGCGACATAATGCAAAAACGTGCATTATAAGATGTACACAGAATGACAAACAAAAACATTAGGCTATGCAAAATATAAAATAGTCCATTCTTTTGCTGCTGCATAAAAGACATTGGCATAAGTAGTAGCCAAGCATTTATAGTCTTTGATAAGACTTGACACTGTCAGGTAGACTACAATAATAAATTAATCATTAATTATCTTTAGAACCTTTAAATCCAAACTCATCTGTCAACCACAGTTTCGCTACAGTCTTTGCGAGGATAAGTGCAGCGATTGTCCCCTGGGTGCTTTAGTCTAAAAGAGCAGTTTTCCCCAAAAGAGCAAGTACGGGCGGCGAGCGTCTTTTTAAAAATGCCTTTCCGTTCATGTGTTTCTGGATGTGATCATTTCCTGGCTTTGTCTGATGGCCACAATCGCTGTCTCATAAGTCTGGGTCACAAGCATGCTGAGACGACGTTCATGGATGTTTCATGTCCTCGTTGCAAGAATATGACCGTGGCGACTTTCCTTCCACGTGATGGCTAGAATCCCCTCTGCTATTACCAAACCCAGTTGTCTTTCGGGGTTCCAGCTGAGGACCAGATGTCGATAGCTGCATCAGAGAGTGGGTTATTGTCCTCTATGGATGAAGATGAAGCTGAGCTTTGCCCCTCTGGGGTGGTCACTCATGCTTAGTCGGATTCAGAGTTGACAGCCATGCTTTCCTGTGCTGCCACGGGCATAGTTTTTGAGCTCTGCCTTGCCCTGAACGCTCTCGGTTTGACGATTGGTTTCTGGGCGTGGGGCACAGTTCACAGCCCAATGCCTTTCTTCCCGAAGGTGCATGAGGAAATCCAGAAGTTGATGAGCTGGGGTTGATGCAGAAACTGACCGACTTTGCTCTCTGGGCGACCAAGGTAACAGTGCGGGCCCTCGTCCAGATGATGTCCACCTTGGTGGTCCAGGAACAGCATCTCTGGTTGAACCTTGCTGAGATGCGGGATGCAGACAAAGGGTCCTTTCTTGACACCCCCATCTCGCATGGAGGCCTTTTCAGCAACACTGTCGAGGACTTCGCCCAACAGTTCTTGGAAGTCCAAAAGCAGACAGACCACTAAACACATCCTCCCTGCAGCTTCTACACCTGCCCCGGTGCTGCCAGAAACAACATCCTGACTGCAACGTTGAGCACCCCGCAGGAAGGCGACACAGCCCATTCCCTCAGGCTGCCACTAAACCCTCCAAACGTCCATCAAAGTGGCCCTGAGGCAACTTAGAGCTGGAGGGAGCTGCTCTGAATAAGGAGGACTCCTTCCATCAGAGGAGGGCTGGGCATAGCATCTTTTGTTCTAATTAAAGAGTTTATTTCTGTTCCAAATTTTTTATTTATTTTTTTCCCTTTTTTCTGTACCCAAATTTTCAATAGAAGAACAGTTTTCTCAGTGTCTGGGTCACACTGGGCATGGCCTGGCAGTGAGCGACGCTACACTTCCTCACTCCCATCCTCTAGATTCATGCCAAATCAAGAATATGTGGATTGTTAATTCTCTTTAATCTTTATTTAACAAAAGTACAAAGAAAATATTTTCAATGTTTTCACTGACAAACTTAAGTGTATTTTGTAAATATGAACACATTTCGATTTTGATGGCTGCAACACACTCCAAAAGAGTTGGGACAGAGGCACATTTACCACTGTGTCACATCATCTTTCCTTTTAATTACACTTTTTAATTGTTCAGGAACTGAGGATACTAATTTTCGAAGTTTTGAATGAGAAATTTTTACCAATTCTTGCCTGATACAAAACAGCTGCTCAACAGTCTGTGGTCATCAGTGGTCTACAGGCAGGCAGTCAAGCACATCCCTTCTACGATGTAGAGTGTCTAAGAAGCCACTCTGATGTAGCACATGCTGAATGAAACCTGCATTGTCTTGCTTCCCAGGAAAGATGTCATCTTGATGGCAGTATATGTCTCTGTACAATCCCAATATACACCTCCACGTCAATGACTACTTTACACAAATGCAAGTCACCCATGCCGCTTACACCGATGAACCCCTATACCATGATAGATGTTTGCTTTCGCACCTTTTGCTTTTATGCCACTTTTCATGAGAAGTCATGCTCAGTAATTTTCCAGTGTGCTGTAAAAGAAATGTTTAATCTTTTTTGTTTCAAGTTTAAAGTTGTGTTTTCTGATACAATGCATCAAAAATGAAATATTTCTGTAACACTTTAGTATTTGCCTCAATAAGCTCCTAATTTACTGCTTATTAATTGTTAGAAAGATAGTTGTTAAAGCATTTAAATTAAGGTATTGGGTAGGATTAAGGGGTGTAGAATATGGTCATGCAGAATAAAACATT
This sequence comes from Anabarilius grahami, assembly GCA_003731715.1. NCBI lineage: Eukaryota > Metazoa > Chordata > Actinopteri > Cypriniformes > Xenocyprididae > Anabarilius > Anabarilius grahami. Next base: position 8,323,438 of record RJVU01049572.1, read on the forward strand.
AATATGTGCTTTATAAGTACTAATAAACAGCCAATACGCACTAGTTAAAAGTGAGAATTGTTGCCATACTAAAGTGTTACCAATATTTCATCAGAAAAAAACAAACAAACTATCTTCTCTGTTTGTATTAATTATTAATAAATACATGATTCACGTGTGTCCACTTTACATTAAGGTTCACTTTCACAAGTTATTAATGTTTGTAACTCATGAATAAATGGTCCACATGTGTTCACTTTACATTAAGGTTCACTTTCGCAGGTTAATAACGTTTGTAACTCATGAATAAATGGTTCAGATATGTCCACTACATTGAGGTTCACAGGTAACTAGGGGTGTAACGGTATGTCACGATTCGATATACTGTATATCACGATACTGAACTCACAATTATTGGGATACTCCAAGACATAAGGAAAAAGGTTAACAAAAAATTCACTGTTGATTAAAATGCTAAATCTGGTATTACATTGGAGGTGGAAATGTATAGGCTAGGTGCTGGTAACCCTGTGCACAAGGACAATGGTGACACCAGAATAAAAATATTCATTGTTCTGAAGCTGAAAATACATAAATATTTACGGGTAACATAAGACATTTAGCATTATCAGGACTCACAAATATTCCCTCAAACGCCTGAAAACAGCGCTATTTGTTCTGTATTTGTTGTTACTGACCGAGAAACAACTTCAGATGATTTAGTGACAGAGCGGTCCGAACGAATCCGAATAGTTTCAGATCGTCATGCAAGCGCGTTTGGCCAATTGACGGAAAAGAAAGAATCAAGACAAAAGAATGATTAATTCACAAATGATTGGTATCGCTGGTTCCGTCGACAGAATTATGGGACACACATAATAACTGCTGAACTATTCGCATGGAAAACGTTTCTCAGGTCAGTCAGAGGAGCGTGCATGGTACGAACAGTGCATATATCTGCCACTGCGGCCACGTATCTAACCAAATTTTGCCACACCGCCAGGAAAAGAGGAGGAGGGGATTAGGGTGCCGCAGGCCGGATGAAGATGATTGGCGTGCCGGATTTGGCCCACGGGCCGCCAGTTGACGAGCCCTGGCCTAGGCTATAAGAAGATCGGTAGCACCATGAAACTGAGTTACAGCACAATGGCCAGGGTTATAGAGAGAAGTTTTCCAAGATGGGTTCCACTCGGAACAGGCCAAAGAAGTTGAATCAAAGAAGTTGAGACCTTGTGCTATGCGTCAGGTGCAGAAGCTGGCTTCAAAAAACAGATGCATGAGTGCTGCCAGCATTGCTTTAGAGGCTGCAGAAGCGGAAGGTCAGCTTGTCCGTGCTCAGACCATATGCCGCACACTGCAACAGGTTTGCATGGCCGTTGTCCCAGAAAGAAGGCTCTTCTGAAGCTGGTTCACAAGAAAGCCTGCAAACAGTTTGCTGAAGACAACCTGTCCAAGAGCATGAATTACTGGAACCATGTCCTGTGGTCTGATGAGACTAAGATAAACTTGTTTGACTCAGATGGTGTCCAGCATGTGTGACGTTGCCCTGGTGAGGAGGACCAAGAAAATTGTTTCTTGCCTACAGTCAAGCATGGTAGCATCATGGTCTGGGGCTGCATGAGTGCTGCTGGGACTGGGGAGCTCTGCTTCATTGAGGGAAACAGGATTGCAACATGTACTGTGACATTCTGAAGCAGAACATGATGCCCTCCCTTCAGAAACTGAGCCGAACAGCATTATAATGACTCCAAACACACCGCCAAGATGACAGTTGCCTTGCTGAGGAAGCTGAAGGTGAAGTGATGGAGTGGCCAAGTATGTCTCCAGACCTGAACCCTATTAAGCACCTGTGGGGCATCCTCAAGTGGAAGGTGTCTAACATTCAGCAGCTCTGTGATGTCATTATGGAGGAGTGGAAGAGGATCCTAGCAACAACCTGTGCAGCTCTGGTAAATTCCATGCCCAGGAGGATTAAGGCAGTGCTAAATAACGATGGTGCTCACACAAAATATTGACACTTTGGACACAGTTTGACATTTGTTGCCAGTTATTTAGACAATAATGGCTGTATGTTGAGTTATTTTCAGAGGACAGCAAATCTGTACTGCTATACAAGCAGCACATTGTCTACTCTAAAGTATATCTGTTACGAAATGACAGCACTGAGCACAGAGAGTGAGGATCCACGTGCAGTTTATTGAGAAAATACAATCCACAGTCATAATCCAAAAACCAGGCAAAGGGTCAAAGCACAAATTATCAGTCCAAATCCAAGACGAGGCAGAAATCAGAACAAGGCACAACGAAACCACTCAGAAAACTGTCAGTAACACGAAACACAAAAACAAGACTTGATACTGATACAAAGCCTAGAGGAGTATAAATAGACAGTTAATTACATGGTTTAAACAAGACACAGCTGAAACTGATAAACTAATAATGAGCAGAGAGTTCTGGGAAATGGAGTCCAGGAATAACAGTGTGTGACAATAAGGAAGGCTGCCATCTGCTGGTAAACAATTGCATCCGCAGCTGACAGATGTAACAATATTCAATTTTCATTTCTATAGTATTGTCCCTTGAGAACATATAATAAAATCGTTGCTGAAATGTGAGGGGTGTACTCACTTTTGTGAGATACTGTATATTGTTACACCCCTACAGGTAGCTAATACTGGAATTCAAGTTTATTTTAATTAAATTATTAATATCTCATCAAGTTATGGTTGTGCTCTTTGTTTTTATTTTCAAAATAAAGTTTGAATTTCATATTGATAAACAAGAAATCAGTTTTATACATTGCTGTGGATAGGCATCATGACCTTTTTGCAGAGTATCATGGGTAAGACAGTAACTTCTGATAAGCGACATAGTAAGAAAAGTGGTCATTAGATATTAATGGGAAAACCACAAATACAACACACTTTGGTCTCACTATAATAGTCAATTTTTGCTGCATCAGGAAATAATTCGGTAATCTGGTTTTGAGTTAAATGAGTGTGAATAAATACATTTATTAAGCATTTATAACGTGAGTTAAAAATGGCTCACTATTTGGCAGGTATTGTAATAAAGTAATTTTTTATTCATGCAGTTATAACTGCTTATCAATGATTTAAAATTTGTAAATTATTAGTCATTAACAAACACCTTTATAAACACTTTACAAAGGGAACCTTAATGTAAAGTGTAACCAATAAAATCTATGAGGCAGTTGTCAGATTACATTGGCGATTTCAAATATGAAATTTAATCGTAAGCTTGGTGAACAGCTTTGGAGAATTTGATGTTTCGCCATTCAAAAAGAAAGGAGCTGTACTTGCATGAAATATCTGCCCATGAGGCGTTTCCAAGATGGCCGCTGAGCGAAATGACTTGCCTTATAGGGACTTTGGTTTTTAGCTGGTGTGGGACCATGAACTGCGCATTATGAGAAAAGACATTCGGCTTCAGTTACAGAATTGCAAGCCAACATTTGCTGCATTTAGACAGGTCATGAACACGTCAAAGGGAACTACGACACAACTCAAATGTACCAGTTTATGTTTATTCAGCCTCAAATAGTTGTGCCACGTCATGTAAAAAAAAATGTGCCCAGTGCAGATACGTTGAATGGGTTTATTATATAAGAAAGATGCTCATATTCGCTCTGGATAGAGTGTTTAGCCTATTATATTGCTTGCTTATGACACATAGCAAAACAGCTAAAAATATTCCTAATATGTTGGACTTGTTATTGAAAATAGCCTATGTTTACCTGTTGAGACATGCCTTCACAAGCACCCTTAACAGCTGTGTTTGTGATGTTCGAGTTGGGGGAGGCGCGACGCACAAAAGGTTCATTTGCAAAGTTATTTGAAGACATACTTTATTTTTGTAATTCCACTAGCTGCCACTAGTGTCGCAGAAACCACAAAGGCTACTTCACCTTTAACATTAGTTATCTTCCTTAGTGTGAATGGCCCTTTGTGCTGAAAGAGTGAACTTAATATTTTACACACGTACACATTCACACACATTAGGGTAAGACTGCTGTGAAAGACATGATGAGAAACTATCAAGGGGAGAATGAGAAAGAGAGAGAACAGATGTTTGTGATGAAACACTTCTCCATGCTCTCTGACCATCTCACCCAATAACACTAAACTCACCTAGGGAGCAATTTGGTACAGTCCATTCCTCAACACCTGGCCATAAACATGTCATTGCTTCTGTTCAGCACAGCTCATCTCTCACAGCAACCAGATGCGGGTCAACACTCGTTTCAACCTTCCCATTTAGCCTACTTTTACAATGTGAAAACTGTGCTGAAGAAAATCAAAGCGGTAAAGAAAGTAAGCTAAGCACTAAAATCTTCAGTTCATCCTCGTAACTTTCTCAGAAGTACATCTGCTTAAAAAAAAAAAATCTTTAATTTAAAAATAACATGCATATCACTCACACATTTTCCTATCAGAGATTTCGCCTCTAGTCCTCCAAGCGTATGATAGATAGTTGTGTAATTCTGGCATTTACATAGCTCAACCATCTGCTGAATATTTGAAGGAAGCTGGTATTGTGCCTGCTTAGAGTCAGCTAACAACAGGCCTCCTGGCACACACACACACACACACTCCACATACAACACACTGCCAGAAGAGTCCATGGTTACAGGAAGAACCAGAATCAAAATGACAAGCAGAGACGTTTGCTGAGTAATCACAACGGGTTCTTCTTATTTTGGTCTTGATCAAAAAGAAGATACACTGTATGTATATTCAAATTTTTAAAGACTGCATTTGATTGCTTCAGGTGTTAAAGATGATTATAAAACAATTGTGAAAAAGAAGAAAGCATGATTTTCTAAGGGAAATTATTAAAGGTTCACCCAAAAATGAAAATTCTGTCATTTATTACTCACCCTCATGCCGTTCCACACCCGTAAGACCTTCGTTCATCTTCGGAACACAAATTAAGATATTTTAGTTGAAATCCGATGGCTCCGTGAGGCTATAGGGAGCAATGACATTTCCTCTCTCAAGACCCATAAAGGTACTAAAAACACATCTAAATCAGTTCATGTGAGTACAGTGGTTCAATATTAATATTATAAAGCGACAAGAATATTTTTGGTGCGGCAAAAAAACAAAATAACGACTTATATAGTGATGGAGCATAATGAATCAGCGTGTCGAATCAGCTGTTCGCAGCGCCAAAGTCACGTGATTTCAGCAGTTTGCCGGTTTGACACGCGATCCGAATCATGATTCGACACGCTGATTCATAAGCTCCGAAGCTTCCTGAAGCAGTGTTTTGAAATCGGATTTCAACTAAAATATCTTAATTTGTGTTCCGGAGATTAACGAAGGTCTTACGGGTGTGGAACGGCATGAGGGTAAGTTATAAATGACAGAATTTTCATTTTTGGGTGAACTAACCCTTTAAGGGGTGAAATTACAAGAATTGTTGATGATTTAATAAAAAAAAAAAAAGCCATTTTATTTTTACAACTTAGCTTTCTGGCATGTGTAATGACTGCGAGCAAATTAGTATTTATTAATTACAATAAGTGTTGATATCATAATCAAAAAATGCACAGATTACACAATGCCAGTGAAATAATAAATGAAGACTAAAATGGAAAGAAATTAAGAGAACTTATAGTTTCATATGTCTCTAAATAAAGGTTTGCTGGATATAGCAAATACTAATTCAATATGAGAATTGTGTTTAATGTTGCTCTACAAGGAGCTAAAAGTAGCTAAAATTCTTTGTTTTATCAAAACACTTCATATGTTGAAATGTCCCATTATACTTAAAAAAAATAAGTTGCACACTGTCTCTGATAATGTGGTTCTGTCTGAAGTGAGTTACGAACCTCTAAAAATATTTGATTTAAGTTGTGATATTGTGTGGCAGTCGCCAGGGGGCAGTAAATCCTCGATTTTCCAGTAAACCTTCAATTTTCACCCCATAACCGGTCTTTCTGTTTGTCATTTTGTTAAAAATCTCAGAAACAAACACTAGTATCACTATATAATCAAAGAAACAAAATGCTATATTCAGATGTAGGTAGAAAATATATAAGTTATTGATTTATTTTATTGATTGCACAACCAAAAATGGCTGCAGTTCTGCCAAACTGTCAAGGCTGATTAATGTAACAACAAGGTAGAACACGGGGTACGAAATAAAAAACAAAAAATATCTTTTTTGTAGAGTGTCATTGCACACGAAATGTGCACACACACACACACACACGTTGGGTTTTCATGTTTTATGTGGATTTAGACATAATGATTTCCTATTCTATCACCTAACCTTAACCCTAACTTTCTGCAATTTTACATTTTCAAACAACATCACTTGGTATGATTTATTATTTTTTTAACTATTGTTCTCATGGGGATCAAAAATGTCCCTACAAGGACAAGGATTTCGGAAATTGCCATCTATGCTGGGGGCATTTTGCCCCAATATGGTGTATGAACTACACACACGCAAAAAAAACAACAACAACAAAAAGAAAGAAAGCTTTAATTTATGAATATGGATGCACACGTGCTTTCTATTTATTATGAAAATATATGTTCCAGCATTAGGATTCTTCAATAGCCCAAAGACTGAGTGACGGGGGCGTGATATCTCACAGAGGGAGGGCACACGCACACGCGCGCACACACACACACACACACACACACACACTTATGCTCTATTGTTAGAAAAACAGCCACTCCACACAAACAGTCTCTGGCACTCCGGGAGGCCATCTAAATGAGCGTGCTTATGTTTCTAAAACAACTCATTAGCTTTTTAAAGAAAATATTTATAAGAAAGGAAAAGAGTGACTGACATTATGCAGAATTCATGACATCATCAGCTTTCACTGTCAGGATCGCGCTCCATCCCATCTGACACGCACAGGCAGCCCGCCGCTTTGTGTTGAGCTGGTTCGACTCATTTCCGCGAAACGGTTCTTTCGAACAGTTCATTTCACTGAGGCGGTTCCAAAATGATTCATCGGTTCTTTTACGTCACACCCGTACCCAAGCACACCCTGAAATTTTAAAAAGCTTTTATTCAACTTTTATCAGGCAATATATCTTCTGAGCCTTTTCCCTTATATACAGATCAGTTAAGTATTAATGGTGTGAAAATTATAGATAAAAAATTTAATAATTTTTATATAAAAAAATTATGTAGTTACACTTTATTGCCTAAATGCAAACCTTTTTGGAACTTGATATATAATCAGATTGAATGGAAAGAGGTCTGGAGTTTACCTAGTAAATACTGCCTCATCAATAAAGTTAAAGAAATTACATATAAGGTTATTCATTTGATTTATCCAGCGAGGCAAGTAGTCTCAAGATTTTTCAGAGACATGGAGACTATATGCGTCTTTTGTCATTCAGAAGAAGAATCCATAAAACACTTATTTTTTGAATGTGTATTTACCCAGTTGTTTTGGATTGATATTGAATATGTAATATTCCAATTAACAAAATTTAAGATTCAACTATCTGGTAAAGATATATTTTTGTTACATAAAAATAAGATTTTGGAGCAAAATTTGATGATTAAAGGATTAGTTCACTTTTAAATAAACTTTTCCTGATAATTTACTCACCCCAATGTCATCCAAGATGTCCATGTCTTTCTTTCTTCAGTCGAAAATAAATTAAAGTTTTTGATGAAAACTATTGAACTAGCATATTGCATATAAAAATTAGTTTAAACTTTGACCTGTGGAGGGCAGTAATACGCTTAGCAGCGTCTACACTGCCGGAATTCTAATAGAGGAGAAGAAGAGAGCTAGTTCAAGATAAGCATTTAAGGTTAAAACTTATATAATTTTCAATTTTTTTCAGAAAATGAGCGATGGTTTCACTAGATAAGACCCTTATTTCTCATCTGGGATCGTGTAGAACAATTTGAAGCTGCAGTGAATCTAATTTTGACCTTCAACTGTTTGGTGCCCATTCAAGTCTACTATAAGGAGAAAAATCCTGGAATGTTTTCATCAAAAACTTTAATTTCTTTTCGACTGAAGAAAGAAAGACATGGACATCTTGGATGACATGGGGCTGAGTAAATTATCAAGAAAAGTTTATTTAAAAGTGAACTAATCCTTTAACTTAATAATTATGTATGGAAAATATCACACAAACAGAAATGGAATAATAATAAACCTAACATTATATTATTTAAAATTGAACTGAAGCATTATATCGAGGCCCTAAAAGATGCAAGAAATAAAAAAGCGAAACGGATGTATAGAATCTTTGAATCCTTTTCTTTTTGTAACACTCTGTAAGTTTTTTTTTTCCCTGTCTTAGTTTGTTTTCTTCTTTCTGTTGTTTCCTCTGATGCTATTATGAATGTAATACATAATAGTTGAACACATTGTGATCCTCTGTATGTATATTGTTCTTGTTATGCAATAAAAAAATAAATAAAAAACATTTCAATATGCAACATATTTACTGTTAAGTAACATTAATTCGTATAGCCTATGTAGGCTATTGTATTGTTATGTGTTCTAGTTCACTTTGCAGCCCCACACTATCGAGATTAATATAAAGTTCTGTTTTATATGCTATCTTTTCAAATTTACTGATTCTCTTATTGTTTACTTTTGCAGAAATACATCTTTTGGATGTATATCATGCTTCTAATAAAATACTATGCATTCAATCAATCTCTTTGTCATGTGCCACACTATGTCATCATCATACGTATAAGTTGTAGACGTGTTTTCTGCACACTTTCAGCACAGTAACTTACTTTCCGCCCCACTCATTAAATCATTCGAAAACCCAATCACTGAGGACTGTGTTCACCGGCTCTTGACTCATTTCGAATCGGACAAGACCGAAATTACTCTCGAGAACCGCTCCTGTCAGACCAATTCGCGAACGAATCGATCAGTCCCATTGGTGAACCGGTTCCAAAGAACCGACTCGTAAGAAGCGAAAAGAGCGATCTGAGGAGGAGAGGCGCATCTGGAGACAATAGAAGGCAATGCAGAGCTGCGCTTTGTCGCTCTGAACGAGGGCTGTGCAGTCAAAACACAGAAATATAGATATGATGGAGCGCTAAATCTGGATATATTTCTCGTTATTTTGAGCTGTGAGATCTAAGAGGAAAGATGAATCCCGCTGAAGCGGCGGAGGACGGACCCACTGATTCAGACACGGATGCATTCTTCAAAACAGGTACGATGAGAGGAGAGATGGAGAGACAGTGTTCTCTATAGATAGGCCAGCGTTTGGCTTAATATTACAATTATTAGCGCACTTATTGTGTCATTTTCCATCCCTTATTCATTGCGTTTACTATACGTCTGTTAGCATCGTAATTTTTTAGGCTACTTTTTAATTTCCCAATGGCTCATTTTAATATCTTTGTACAGCAAATTTCAATTTGCTTTTAATGTATTTAATTTCGTTACTAATTTTCCTCATTAATTGTTTTTTTCAATTTTATTTAGGCTATTTAGCACTGCTTTGGTAATATAGTTTTTGTTTAAGCACACTAAATTGAAAGAGATAGACGTTATAATAAACTCAATAGCTAAGATTAAAGAACAAGACGAAGGCTAATGGGATAAATCAGGATATTATGGTTTTAAGAATGCTTAAGGTCCAGGTTTGTGTGATGGGTGATGCTGAGCATTAGTACCATTATCCTGCTTTGACTGACAGCTACACTGAGCTTTAGTCGTTTAGTCTGTAAGCCAGCCCATCCCATATCCCCTGAACAGCACCATATAACTGCTGGAAAACTTCTCATGCCTCATTTCTCAGGATTTTGGTTATTTATTCCTATGCTGTAGTACACAAAATGGCTGGTTTGTTGTCATAAGTCTGTTAAGTGTCAAATCACTGTCATTTTCATGTACTTACTGGGCTTCATGCTGGGCTCATGGGACATTTCAAACAGTCCATTCTTAATATGCATCATCTGTGTAAAAGCGCTTGTGAGTGTCGGATGTGCCAAGAAGTTTAATGTATGTTAAACCCCAGTTTGAGGGAGGATTTGATTGCTGAAATGCTTAAAAATCAACCTCTTCTGTAAGCTCTTGGTCTTAAAATTAGGAAGCTGCGGCCATGAAGTTGATTTTGCATCTGTTGATTTTAAAATGATTGCCACATATACATTTGTAACAAGCAAATTACTTGTAAAATATGCATCCGTGCTATTTATGTTGTTCGTATTGTCTTTGCAAAGTGGACATCAATATTCATAATGTGTTTGTCGAGTTGAGTGCAGATGTCATGTAAACAATGACGTCACAACAACCCTTGACGTTTAAAAGGGGACACTGGGTCATCACAGTGGCAAGACCTTGTCTCATGTGCAGCACTTTTGGATTTTTAAAGAGGAAATGGCTGGAAGAAATGCTAATGTTTAGGTAAGTGGTCCAGGCTGTGAGACCCCTGCTGAGGAGTGATGCATAAACCCTGCTGCTTTACACAGTGGGCTATAGGTCAGGATGCGGGTACACTATGCTCACTCTCTCATACACACACACAAACAGCAAACACATGTAGCTATACATGGCATAACACAAAACACAAACTAGTTCTCCCACTTGTTAGCTCATCCACGCAACCGTGCTGCCTTTCTTTCTGTCTTATCAATGTGAGTGAGGTTCAAGGTGAGGTTTTTTGGAGGAAGTGTGTGTGTAATATCTCAGTTTTTGAGCCGAAGGTCATATTTGCAAGGACGGTCTGATAATTAACAAGCAGTCTCAGAGCAAACCCACAAACAACTGAAGAAAAATTCTGAAATATAGATTGTAGCAAAACAGGCTCATTGGAAAAATGTGCCTCTACCTACATTTTTGCAAAACTATACATACAATTCACTGCAGTTTCCATAACTTTTATTCCTTTTCACACAAAATTATGATGGGGCAGATTATTGATTAATAAAGACTTATTTCAAGTTGCAACTTAAAATCATTTTGCAGAAATGTTGCCACAGGCATGTTTTTCCAATGAACCTGGGTTGAGATTTTTACATTTTCTGAAGATTTTCCTTCATTCTTATATAGATTTTACTGCCATTGAGTGTTGTTGGGGGTTGCCAAGGAGTTGCTATATGGTTGAAAGGGTGTTCTAGGTGGCCACATTGAAATCCCTATGACATTCCACCCAGATTTCATGGGAAAACAAAACTATTTTATGAGTTGGTGATTTTGTACAATTGTACCTTTAGGGGTACAACGGCTTGTCACTAGGTCAGTACCCCTGAAAGGACATCTTTGAACCTTTTTTTTTTACCCCTAAAAGGTGCATATTAGTACCTTAGAGTAGCAATACGTACCTTAAGGTACTACTATGGACCTTTTAATGGGTTGATAAGGCACAAAGTTGTCCTTTTAAGGGGACTGCCCCAATACCCTTAAAGTGAGAGTGTATGAATTCATTGTACTAAAACATGATTTTTAGAAAAAAAAAGTAAGCAGGCCAAGCAAGAAAGTCCACTTCTAAACATAGCCGTCACTGGGGCGTAAGCAGATTGTAGGAAAATTTACGAATTCATACAAATTAGCCACCAATTCACCAAAACGTAAAATAGTTACAGGTTGCCATGAGACTGTGTTAATATTCTGGACCCTCCATCAATGTATGCATGTCGATGGGATTTTTAATCTGCTCGGTAAGTAAGTCTAATCACAAAGTAATAGCAAACCTCTTCAACAAACTGCACGATTTAGATATCGTTCATGCCTGTAGCAGAATGAGTTCCATGCGAATAAGCAATACGAGGCTTTCTTCTCACCTAGAACTTCAGAGCAAATAAAGAACAAAGCAGGCTATTTTTAGACATGATCATAAAGACATTGTTGAGTTGTGCAGAGTATTGGTTTTGAGATCTCCAGTGCCAATGATTTGCAGATGTTTGGAGGTCTGGTGTGGTATCAAAGAGCAGAGGGTTTTTTTTTTACTGTGGTTTTACCCAGTGAAAGGGAGGACATCTGCCTCCAGAACATAGCCATCGGCCATCATCAATGGACAGACAGATACATCCTGGCAGCCCGTGCCCCTAGGGCCAACAAAATGTCAGGAGGATATAATAGAGGAAGAGAGAAACAGAGTGAATAGGACCATAAATCTTCTTTCTTCTGCCATATCCAGTTGTAGTGGGTGTTTGTCCTTCTAGAAAAGACGTTACTTGGCTGAGTGAACAGTAATCCATTCACAAGCACCACACTCAGCGATCTGAAGAGGTTTTTATACCCTTCGCCACATGGCTCACTCGCTGCATGTGTATTCAGTGTTTACGGTTAGATTAACCTTCATACTACACAGTGCTATGGACTGCACTTGTGAAAAAGAAGAACATTTTAAGATATTTTTCAAAAGAGTACTTAATATGGAACACGGACGTTCTGAGTTGTTCGAAGCGTTTGTAAGGATACTGATTGTTAGAAGGCAGCTGTCCGACTCTGACATGGCGAACGGGAACATGGTTTTTTGTGTAACATTAGCAACACATTATTAGCTGTTTGATAACATAGTCAAGCAAAAGGCTAATCATATTAATTACCGTTATGTGTCCAATGTTGTAAAGAGTGATATTGTGCAGCGTTTGCCTCAGTAAGTTGACCGAGTGGATCTCTGAGCTGGTGTGAGTGAGTAGAGGTGGGGCTAATTTGCATATTCATTGATCCATGAGGCATGGGTTTAGAGTTACATTCAAGCTATTTTAAGGCATGAAGACATTTTTTTCCACAGGAAAAAAACCATTTTGGTGATCAAAGATGAGTTTTAACTGATAAAATTATTGACTACAGGGGGACTTTAACTACACTTAAGTGGCTTTTTATTTCATTACTATTATATTATCTGCAAGTACAATTTTTGTTTAAACTCTTTTAAGACTTGAAGTAGGGTACAAACAAGTGCACATTCAATACAATTTAGCTCACTTATTTTTTCACGAGTATGGCTCTTCATTTTATTAGATCACTGATTTCTCTCTGACCCCATGGGCACATAAGAACATGAGCTCAGAGTACATTGATTTTGCTGCTATTCTTGGTATAAAGAGGTTAGTTTTTGAGAAATGAAAGAACAACCTCTTTCCTCTCATAATAATTGTGTTGATTGTCATATCTGGACCCCTCCTTTGTTATCCTTCCTGTTATAAGCTGTTACTTCCTTCTGAAGTCCTCTTTAGCACTGCTTATTAAACAGTATATGTAACTGGCTCACAACACCAGATTAGGCAAAGTTGTCTTTATATGGATCAATGAAATGCAACCATTGTGAAGCCTCTGGGTTCTGTTGTCCTCTCTAAGGTGGTTGTTAATTTATTACTTAATCAGTCATCTGATCAATACATTGGGTGGAGGTTGGCCAGGCTTTAAGAGCCATGAGGAAGATTATTTGCAAATCCGATCTGGAAGCGTCTGCTTTTGACAGGGCTTATTTAAGGCTTTGTTTAGTAGGCAGCAAAAATCTGATTTCTTGGCATATACAACTCAAAACAGCTTAGCTGTTTGTTGTCTGAATTGAAACTGAAAGAAAAATCATACAGAACCTATCCAAACCACATTTGCATGTGGTTTGAAATCCGATTAACATTGAATTTCTGGATTTTTGGAAATAAACAGTTTAAACAGTCAGTCCAGATATAATTTCAAGAAAATGACTGTAACATCATACACAAGTGCAGTATTGTCTAGCTGTCTCAGTTCACTCATGTACACTCATTACACTGTGTAATGGACTGTGATTAAGTGCATATGAGCGTATGCATGAATGTTTAAGTACAGATGCTTACTGTATGTTGTCTGATGTGCCTCTGAGGTTTAGCATCACAACATGCTCTCTTACATTGTTCTGATGCTTTTGTCATTACTATGGCAACTGATGCAGATATTGACTAAACTGTATGAACAAATGATCTGATTCATCATTGCAGACAGTGACCCCTGCAAAAACTTGGAGTTAATTCATGGTGAATGTCTGGCAGAAGTTTGCTGCTCTTTGCCAGTATGGCGAATTTGCTGAAAACCTCGGATAATGAACATTTTGCCATTACTGGCAAACATTTTTGACAACCAACAGTTGTTAAACATTTTACTGAAGTGAAGTAAAATGATTGGAAAACCACAACAAAAACATTGTAAATGCATGTCACATTTTTCACTCACGCACAATAACCTTTCGGAAATTTGGATTTGAAAACAAATTGGATTTATGTATAGTGTGAAAAAAGTTCAAGAGCTTTGTTATGAGGCAAAGCTAATGAGAATTAAAGACACCAGGCAATTTGAGAGAGAGAGAGAGAGAGAGAGAGAGTGTGTGTGTGTGTGTGTGTTTGTGTGTTCTTGTATATATGGTTTATGAGTACATAAATGTGCATAATGACATGGGTATAACAACGTAAACACTTCCTGTGTCCTCGTAAACCAAATGGCTTAAAATACATACTAAACAGTGTTTTTTTGTTTGTTTGTTTTAAATAAAAAAAATGCCAATAGTTTCCTATGGTTTAGGGGTAGGGATAATGAAAGGGGATTTACAGAATTAAAAATCATTATGTCTATGGAATGTCCCCATGAAACATGGAAACCCAACATGTCTCTCTCACAGACACACTCAATGTAGATTCTCCAGTTTACACTGATTTATCATGTCACGCTGTAATTGATACAGTGTGTGAAATACAGGTCATATGAGTTCTAATCCTCTAATATCTTTTTCTCCTAAAGTATATACTTTCATCCAGGGCAATAAGCTTCATAAACAGTTGATGAATTGCAGGGATGGTACAGTATCTCCTGAGCAACATAGTAAATGTGTTTTTGATGTCTCTTGCCATATGATTTGTTCCTGAAGTATTCATGAATCAGCCTTGGTCCTCTAAACGTGATGCTCATGGTGCAGTCCTGGTTTGGGTTTTGGCAGATCAGGATCTGTTTCCACTCAGTGTAGTCAGAAGAGAGAAGTGGAAATTGGCTTTGGCAAGTAAAGAAAGCATGCTCGCCAGTTGGCCGGTCACTTTTATAATGCTGCTATTGACATAATGATCTGTTGCCAAAAATATACAAGGGCAAAATATCAACATAATTCCTTTGTTATATGAAAAATATACATTGCAGTGATAAAGTTTAGGTTAAAATGTTTTAATGTTTTTGAAAGAAGTCTCTTATGCTCACCAACGCTGCATTTATTTGATTAAAAAAATACAGTAAAACAGTAGTATTATGAAATATTATTACAAGTTAAAATAAATGTTATCAATTGTTCAGTTTTGAATTCATTAGCCATTACGCCAGTCTTACTGTCAGCATTATTATATGATTATTATACTATTCATGTTTCTTCCATGAATAGAAGGTTAAAAAAACAGCATCTATTCGAAAAATATTTTTTTAATAACAAAATAAAAGACTTTACTGTAATGAACTTTACTGTGTTTATTTCCATTACAGAAGTAAATTACTTCAAAAGAATATATACCTTTGTTCAAAGTGAATGTAATGTTTTCAAACACTTTATGGGCATATTAACTGCAATTGAAGGAAAATGTATTATAGTTAAAATTTGTATTCAATTTAGAGTGCTTTTTTGACCCACTTAAGTAGGACTTGGACGCAGGCTCATTTGTTTGTGAGAGTAATGTATACAGTTTTACAACAAACGCTGCTCAAATTGCATAATTTCATAATGCATAATGGACGCTCATGGACATTTTACCCAAGTGCGATAGATTCGATTCATCTCACGATTGCTATTTCATTACAAAGGTATCAAGTCCCGTTTTGATTTTGCATCTATATCATAAAACAGACACCGTAGATTGACAGTAAACCCTTACAACTTTCAAATAGCAAAGTTGATAGTATCTAAGATAGATAGATAGCTCCTTAGCCTGAGCTAACTTGATCACGTCAAGCTAGTCGGGCGTGGTTTCAGCAACCAGGCACCTCAGCTCCACCCATGTCCTGCCTCTTTGCCCATTTTCGGATATCTGAAAGTGACACCCGGTTACGTGCTGCCAAGGTGGCAATGGCTGGCTCCGCCCACTTTGGGCTTAAAAAATGCTCTTCAGAAACCTACGGGTGACATCACGGACACTATGTCCATGTTTTATACAGTCTATGAGTATAACAGACAAAGGCTGCATCTGAAATCTTAAAAATGCTGCCTTTGGAGGATGCATTCCTAGGTAGGAAGGCATCAAGGCACGTCTGAATGCAATGTTAGCTTCACTTCCTGTCTCCAGAGATACCTTCATCTGAACGATTTTTGAAGGAAGCATAGATGTATCCTTCATTGCCTTTGATATCCCACAATCCTGTGCATTGAATTCTGTGACGGTTGAGATAAAAAAAATAAAAATAAAGATGACATCTGAAAGTTGTGGTTGGTGATCAGTTTGTGTGTAAATGTACACCAATATTTTCCACTATTTTCCAGTCATTTCTTAGCCTGGATGCCAGCCGAACTTAGCCCCGCCCACAACATTTTGAGGTCGGGGAGTTCGGTCTGGACTCGATCCGTAGAGGAGTAATTATGCCCGAACAGAAACTGTTCGGACCAATCACATTGTCAGGGCGATGATTGACAGATTATCACCAGAAACGTAATAAGCCACGTCATCAAAGAGCGCTTGGGTTGAATTAGTTTACAACAATGATGGCTGTTGTTGAAGAACCTGAAGAACTGAGATGTGTAGATTCCGCCATCGCGTCCGTTATAGACGACATCGACAGCGCATTAATTTTAAAAGATTTTAAAATTCTTTTTACAACACCGGCAAAGATTGTTTACGCTCATCTTCTACTAGTTCCAGCATCCAACTATGCGTCACTCAACATACATCACTTACTCTGTAGCTCTGATTGGTTGTAGGTCTATCCAATTGAGGTCTTTCCTGGATCGGTTGAAATACGCCCCCATAATCAAAGCCCAATGGAGCAGTATCAGACTCATATTCTGACTAGAATTGAGTATGACCACGTCAGGCTAGTCATTTCTAGCAAGAAATTACTATTGTAATAAATAAATACTTAGATTTCTCCAGAGCTCGCTCTGTTTTGTTGTAGATCATTAAACCGTTACACTGCCTCAGAAGTGCAAAGCCTGCAAAAGTCATTGCCTGATGAGGCAACAAGTCAGCTGTCTAAGTTTTTGGACGCAGCCAAAGAGTCAACTGAACTGAGGGCATTATATACACAGCTAATGAACTAAACAAGGAACAGGTGGATGAAATCAATGAAACAATGAGTCATTATGACAACAACTGAACACAAGCTAGAAACCATGACAACCGAAGGGAACCACAGGAAATAATGAGAAACAAACTAAAAGTCCATGATACAATGAATGTGACAGAGACAGAGAGAGAATACAATTTTAAAAGTAAATTGTAAAATTCACGCTTTGATTGAATGATTCTAGATGTGTTCATATGTGCATGAGACAATGCTGGAAACTGCTGATAAAATCCTACAGTGCCACAGTCTGATTCAGACTGATTAGACTGACACACAGCAAGAGACACGCACAGCCGGTGCTGGAAAAAGCCTTGGCTTTCTGCCAAAGTGTGTGTTTGTGCGTTCATGTGTGCACAACCCTTTCCCCCCCTCCACACACACACACCCCACACCACGCTATCTGTGCCCTGCTCGTGTGAGGAAGAACAATAGAGCATGATGCTCCAGCATCAGCACACACAATACACTCCACTGACGGCCAGCGTGCGTCTGTCTGCCACATCACCTCTTTTGCCTTTCATTTCTTGTGGTTTTCTCTGTTTTCCACTTTGCATTTTCCATCCCTTTAATGTCTTTACCTCTCCATCTCTCTCACACACACTTTTGTTTGGATGACACACACACTAGACTTCTATTGGTTTTATTTAAACACTGCAAAAATTGATCGATCTTTTCCAGTACTAAATATCTAAACATTTTACTTGAGAAACAAAATGACTCAAGTTTTGTTTTCTGAAAAATATATTAAAGTGATTTTATGCCTAAAACAAGAAAAAGTATCTGCCAGTGGCGTAAGAAAAATAAACGTCTTTTCCCTTTGAATTAAGTTGATTTTTTCTCACACCACTGACAGATTTTTTTCCTGTTTAAGGCATAAACTCACAAAATTTTGATAAATTTAGCAGAAAACAAGACTTAATATCTTGTCATTTTCTTCTCAATTACTGTAAATGTATCTTGATTTAAGAATGATTAGATATGTGTACTGGAAAAAAATACTACAGTAAGTAAGAAAAACACAAACACAAACCCCGCCCACATTTTTCCAAATTAGGCCATCCACAAACTCACTTCTGGGGACACATTTGTCCTCAAACTATAGCTATGGAATCACACACACATTGCTACATAATCACACACACATTTTCCAAATGAGGATGCCCCAAATGTCTCTGGGCCATTTTAAGTGACTTCTGGGGCAATTTTATCTTTTTAGTTTTCCATTAACTAGAGCTAAGTAAGCCCCCTCCCCCCGCAAACCCCATACACATACACAGTTGTAGTGTGGCAGATGGCTAATTGACCAGTTAGACGCAGTGGGTTTATAGCGCGAGTGAGAGCAGATTTGAGTGGATTATAGAGTCATGATATGACGTTGAGGGAGATGAGGTTTAGTGAGAGGGATCCCCATTTCCGCTGTCTGCGTAACGTAAGCATGGACGGACACTTAGCACTGCAGGCTAATGGAGTCAGATCTCATTAGCTGATCCTCTGCTTTGAATGAGGCTTTTAGATGGATGAGGGAACTATTCCCTGGAGACCTGTGAGTCTGCATCTGCGCTGCACTGATAAAGATGCTGCTCCATTCACCATCCCAACAGCTAATTCTGTTGATTTTTGATGTGCGATGGCAGATTACGCCTGCAAAGTTCAACTGCATTTCTCACCAACAGGCTTAATGATAAATCAGACTTTTTTTAAAGGTGATGTGTGTAATGTTTTTGATGGTAAAATACTTTTTCCTGTTGAATTTTAATATGCATTCATTTTAAGCCAGTTGCCTAAGATATAATAAGTACTCACTAGAGGTGCAGAAAAATGGTTTCATGACAACTCTGATTGGCTGATAATTGGCTCAGGAGTCCATAATGGTTTTTTACATTACGCTTAAATGCAGTGTGAAAAGCCCTATACAGTCCTAATCCTATGCTGTGATGCTAAAGGCCAACATAATCATACAATATGTATTTGTATGTTTAAGTTTAGTTCTACAACAGATACAATTACTATGTTTGTATTGACATACCATATTGATGTACTGACAGCATCTAAATTATTTACATATCAACAAATTTAAAGGATTAGTTCACTTTCAAATGAAAATTAGGCCTACCCCAAGCTTTACTTCTTTCTGATGAACACAGTCTGAGATATTTTAATAAATATCCTGATGCATCCAAGCTTTATAATGGCAGTGAGCGATACCAACGATTATGAGCTGAAGAAAGTGCCTCCATCCACATCCATCCATCATAAACGTACTCCACATGGCGCTGGGGGATTAATAAAGGCCTTCTGAAGTGAAACGATGCATTTGTGTAAAAAAAAATATCTATATTTAACAAGTTACCCAGACAGCAACATAGTGTGGCCCAGATCCGGTCCACATATGATACATGTGGATTACATGCGGACCAGATGTGGGCCGGAACTGGGCCGACATTATATTGCTGACAGGGTATGCAGTAAAATATCTAGCTTCCACCAGACCGCCTTCCGTATTCAATTTAGGAAGAAAGTGTAATGCCTCTCGCAGTTCAAAAAGCTTACACTACGTCCTATGCCTTCCCTATTCAACTTACAGAAAAAGCTTAACTGAAGCAGTTATGAAAAAAACCGGTTCCGTTTTTTTCATAACTTGAATATGGAAGGCGGTCTGGTGGAAGCTGGTATGTTTATATTGTACATTTCAGCATCTATCCAAATGCACAAAATGAAAGTTATTGTCCCTGTAAATGTAAAACTTACGTATAAACAATGAGACCAGACTGTAAACTAAAGGCAGGCCGGGAAAAATATAAATCTATTTGCATGTTTATTTCAATCTCAATCTCACTGATAAATGAAAGAGATCTCATTTGAGATTTGTGATTTTGGTGTCCTGTGGATAGTACCCTCTTCCTATCAAGAAACATTTTGACTGTATAAGGTTGTTGTTGCATTGTATGTTCTTCAGATCAGAGTGTTGGTTTCTGGACCAAGTACATAGATTAAAACTGTAGAATTAAACATTTCTTAAGTAAATTGTTTGGGATTTGTTTTCCCCTATGACATATGAAGGTATAGCTGTGACTTTTATTTTAAAAAGTGTATAAAATATCTGCTGTTATATAGAATTATATGTAGATTATGAATGTAGATTACATGATCAAAACATTCACCGGCATTACTTCTGATCGCACAACCTCATTTAGAGTATCATACGAGTAAAACACAAGTTTTTTGCTGGCGCCATACAACTAAATATTTTATACGCTTTTTAACATTTACAAGAAGGTTCATTCCCATCAAGAATGTTGTTGTTGCATTGTATGTTTTGCCAATCAGATTATTGGTTTCTAGACTGTGTAAAAGCGATTGTTCTAGAGAATTAAACATTTTTGGTAGAAATGGTAAGAAATGTGTGTTGCCCTATGACATGTGAAGGTCTATACAAATCTGTGCATTTTGGATGTATTTTACATTCCATCACAACACCTGCTCTAGCTGTTTCTGCTGGATTTGACGCTTTGATTAATCTGTAGTCAGTCAACTTTATTTCAGAGTTTGACAGCATATCTACATTTTCATGATTTATGTTTTTCATGAAATAAGACACCCAACCCTTTGAAACTGCTTCTCAATTGCTCCCCATTGATCTTGAAAAGAAGCATTAAGATGTAAGCACAGTCCCACAGTTCTACTCTAAACTTATGTGCAGTCAAATGGTGTGTGAAACCACTATAATCCACATTTCACATGGAATTGCATGACTGATCATTTGAGCTTCATAATCTCAGGTACCATTCACTCCCATTATAAAGAGCCAGGATATTTTTTTAATTGAACACCAATTGCATTTGGCTGAAATAAGAAGATCATATACATCATATATGAATAGAGAAGATCGTATAGGATCATTCAGATCACTTGATCTTGGAAGAATTTCATGAGAAAAGGTCCTGTCAAGATCTCTGACTTTTATTTGCAACTTTAATAACTGCATACAAACTTTGATAAATGGCACACCTGAGCTTATATTTAGGGGCTTTCGCACAGGGTAGTTCTAGGAACTAGCCGCCAGGTTGGTTCCCCGAGAACTAATAGTTCCCCTAGTGGCAATTTCCTGGTTGCATTCGCACCGCCAGGTACTTTAGGAACTATTAAGTGACATATGCTGCACCTGTTATTGTGACTTTTATTTTGATGGCGCGGCGGACCTTTATTTTGACGGCGCTGAGAAAGCCGGAGCCTGAGCTCACAGCGCTCACATTCTCCATATTCATTAGTTTATGGTTTGTTTAAAAGCCTGTCTAATATGTTATTAGATAGAACAGTTATACAAAGAAAGAAGTATTGGTGTTTGCTGTGTGGTTGATGTCCAATGTCACTTGCTGAGCAGAAATACATAATCATGTTTCGCTTGGTCCTCTCAAAGTTGCGTTGGATTTTCTCCTTAATTCGAGAGGTCCATCTATCGTTGTTTTCCCTGTTCGTAGAGTTGGTTTGTGGAGTAAATATAGGCTATAAACTGCGTGTGTACATGGCTTTTTTTTAAATGGCGGGTGCCAGTGTTTTGCGTGCGTTCGGCCAATCAACATACACTTACATCACTGGTAGTTCCTATAGTGCTGGTTTAGACCCTACTCTAAAGTAGTAGGAGCTAATTTAGTTCCACCAAAAGGAGTTCCTAGAACCAAAAACGTTCCTAGTTCTTGCGGTGCGAACACTGCAAAATCCGAGTATAGTTCTAGGAACTATGAAAAGGTTCCTCCGGTGCGAAAGCCACTTATGAGACACTGTTGAGATCTCTTTTGGAACTCTAGGGGAGACACATGAAGTGTCTGTTTCTCAGAAGAAAAGTCTGAGGAGCAGTAGACTTGAGTTAAAGTCTCTCTTCGCTCTCTGTTTATCTCCAGGTCTAGTGAAACAATTGAGATATTAAAGAGATCTCATTCGAGATGTTTCTTTCTTATGGGTGTTTGCATCTGCCAGGATTCTCTGATGGGTGCACAGCTTTGATAGAAAGAGGAAATGAAAACACCTATTGAAACAGTTCCAGTGGAAAGAACATGATTCCTTCTTTATTGTTTTCCATGGGTGGGGGGTACCATGAACTAACCTCACCGAGGCAGGACACACACTCACATGGCCACAGGCTCCATGAGGATTCATGGAGGGAACCAGAGAATGCTCATGCATATTTAATCTACTGCTAACCGAGAGAGATGATTTGAGAGACAAAGACAGAGACAATGAGAACAAGAGAGTCTCTTGCAGTCAGTCATTAGCGGTGTTTGCTGAGTTATAACCCTACTTGGATTTGAACTATAAATTATTAAACTTTGCTTGTTCAACTTGTCCTTGGACAAACATGAATGATACATCATAGTTAGTAAGTATTTCATTGGTAATCAACCATCTAGCGATAACCCAGCACAATGACCTACAGTTAGCAACCACCCACAAAATCTTAGCAAAATAAAGTTGTGATGAAATGGAAGTAGCAACAGATTTTTTCTTCAGTATTGTGATGCATTCGAGTGAAACAAATTATTGAAAAAGAAAAAATCATGAGCCCGTAAGGCCCTGTTTACACCTGGTATTAAGATGCGTTTTGGTTGATCAGATCACAAGTAGATGAGGGAGACACCTGATGTTTTAAGGTCAGTAGGTCAGTAGACGGAAAGTAGACGTTTTTTGTGGCTGTTTGAAGACATTCAAACACATGAGCGCCTACACTACGAAAGTTATCCAGTCAAATGTGTTTTCGACTACCTCTGGAAGTGATCAAAAGTGGACAAGCTCAAAAAGTTTTAGAGTCCTTTTACACCTGTATTTAGCGCCATCCACTTGTGATCTGATTGCCAAAAAGGTATCTTGAAGGATTAGTTGACCTCAGAATTTAAATTTCCTGATAATTTACTCACCCCCGTGTCATCAAAGATGTTCATGTCTTTCTTTCTTCAGTCGAAAGAATAAGGTTTTTGAGGTAAACATTCCAGGATTTTTCTCCATATTTTGGACTTCAAGGGTTACCAACGGGTTGAAGGTCCAAACTGCATATTCAATGCAGCGCTCTGCGTGATCCCAGCCGAGGAATAAGGGCCTTATGTAGACGATTAGAAATGATTACTCATTTTCTAAAAAAATAAAAAAAATGATATACATTTTAACCACAAATGCTCATCTTGCACTGGCTCTGCGATGAGTCATGCATTATGTAATCACGTTGGAAAGGTCATGCGGAAGTACCGCGGTAGGGCGAAAAACTCCAACTCGTTTTCTCCTCCAACTTCAAAATCGTCCGACATCATTGTTTTACCTTTTTTTGTAAAGGCCGTTTGACTTAGTCTTTGCACGTTCGCTTTGTAAACACTTGCTCGGTACTCCCGCCTACGTCACGCGACCTTTCCAACCTGATTACGTAATGTGCGGTGCATCGCAGAGCTACTGCAAGACAAGCATTTGTGGTTAAAAGGTATATCATTTTTATTTATTAATTTATTTAGAAAATGACAGACTGTGTCGCTAGATAAGACCCTTATTCCTCATCTGGGATCATGTAGAGCCCTTTGAAGCTGCATTTAAACTGCAATTTTGACCTTTAATACGTTGGTAGCCGTTGAAGTCCACTATATGGAGAAAAATCCTGGAATGTTTTCCTCAAAAACCTACATTTCTTTTCGACTGAAGAAAGAAAGACATAAACATCATGGATGACATGGGCGTGAGTAAATGGGCGTGAACTAATCCTTCAATACCAGGTGTAAACAGGGCCTAAGTTCTGCCCATCGGTTGTTGATTGGATGGAGACAGATTGTAAGAAAGGTGTGGAGTTTAAAACAAATGTAAAAAAATAAAACATATACGTGATGAATCAATCACAATAAGTACGGAAGAGGATTAGGGCCAAGCAATAATAAAAAAAATAAAACCATCTCGAGATTAAAGTTGTTAAATTTCAAGAAAAAACTCGTTAAATTTCGAGAAAAAAGTTGAGATAAAATGTTGAGAATAAACTCATTAAAATACGAGAAAAAACTCGTTAAATTTCGAGAAAAAAGTCGAGATAAAATGTTGAGAATAAAGTCATTAAATTACTAAAATAATAAAGTCATTAAATTACGAGAATAAAGTCATTAAATTACGAGAATAAACTCATTAAATTACGAGAAAAAAGTCGTTAAATTACGAGAATAAATGCGTTAATTTAATGAGTTTATTCTCAACATTTTAGCTCGACTTTTTTCTCGAAATTTAACGAAATTTTTCTCGTAATTTAATGACTTTATTCTCGTAATTTAATGACTTTATTCTCGTAATTTAATGACTTTATTCTCAACATTTTATCTCGACTTTTTTCTCGAAATTTAACGAGTTTGTTCTCGTAATTTATCGACTTTTTTCTCGTAATTTAACGAGTTTATTTTCACAATTTTATCTCGACTTTTTTCTCGAAATTTAACGAGTTTTTTCTCGTAATTTAACGAGTTTATTCTCAACATTTTATCTCGACTTTTTTCTCGTAATTTAACGAGTTTAATCTCGAGATGGTTTTATTTTTTTATTATTGCTTGGCCCTAATCCTCTTCCGTACAATAAGATCAAAAACATGCATTTAGAAAAAAATATAAGAAGAATTTTAATTCCTTGCCGATTTGAAAACCACTCAGACCACCTTAGCAACTGCATTGCAATGCTCTGACAGTCACCCACAACTATGTTGCATTGTGCCGGGGGTTTACAAAGACAAGCGCCACTCACATTCTCTTCAGAAAATGTAAAAATGCTTTTTCTTTTATGTTGCATATGGGAATTTCTTCATCCTGCAGTGTAATACAATAATGTTTGAGTGCTCTGTTGTTGAGGTGAAATTGTGTTCTGCTCTGAGAGTTCAGCACTGCAGGACAGGAGACTGCTGTGTTCAGCACACACACACACACAAGAGAGAGAGAGAGAGAGATGAAAGTGTAGGGTAAGCCAGCTAAGGCGAACAGACTGCTTGGTGCAAGAAGAGCTGCTTGGCTAATGCTTTTAGAGCGTTATATTTCATTGGGAGAGAGGGGAGTGGACAGAGGGATATAAACACAGTGATGCTTGATGGAGAATGTCTGTGAGCATGGAGCTCAAATCCGTGAAAGAGAAGTACTTTAGCATACTTTTAAACAGATAATTTAATTTAATTTAATACAGAATTAATATATTTTAAAAGAATGTACTAAAGTGCAAATTGAATGTAATGTTTAAACTGTATTATAGTTTAAATGTATATTAAATACAATTAGCTGAAATTTAGAGTGTTTTGACTCACTTATGTAGGATTTAAGTACAAATTGTGTAAAAAGTGCCAAATATATATCTCTCTAAAATATACTTTAATGTAATTTCTATTGAAATTTGAATGCCATGTATTAGTAATTACACAGTTGTAATGAAAAGTTGCAATTTAGTACATTAAAACATAGTATTATAATATAATATAATATTGAATAACATGCTGCAGTTAAATTATAATAAAGTACTTTACATGTACTTTAGTATGTTAGTCAACACATATACAAAATATGTGTACTTCTTTCAAACAACTTTTAATTTGAAATTATTACAAAGTGCACCTTTTAAAATGTAGCCATGAAAGTGTACTCTTTATGTACACTTAAGTGGCTTTTATCTGTAATATAATATTATTCACAAAATGCAGCCACACTTCGTTTTCACAAGGGTGTGCTTTACTGTTCTCTCACATCTTTCTCTTTATCATCTTTAAAACATATAGGACTTTAAAATCAGCAAAAGATGTTTTCACAATCAAACACATTTCTTGTGTTTGTCTGCTTTCATTGGAAAGAGGATTTGCGCAGGACAACAGAGCCACACAGAAATGCTGGTTTTACCTGGATTAAGATGGTCTAGCTGGTCTACCAGCCTGGCCAAACTGACAAGAGCCAGACCAGTCTGACCATCTAATCAGGCTGATTTTTTCAGCAGGAAGTGCTTAAAATGAAGTGAGCTTTAGCTGTTGATGTAGCAGAGTGAGCATGTTTTAATTTTATGTGCTTTTGCTTAAATGTGTTGAGCTTGCATGTTTGTGTACATGTGTGTCTGAGGTTACGACTCTCCTTCTGATTGGCCAATGAAGTGACGAGTCAGCTGAAGGGAATAAACAATGACCTTAATGTGCATGTATGTGGATGTGGACAACTGTTTCTTGGCACTGTTCAGCAGCACATTAAATCTTTAAATAGCCTGTGTTTATAAAATCCCAGAAAACAGATAAACCATGCTGTCAGGAGTGAGTTTTTCCAAATTCCTACAATTATGGTGTTTGTCG
This sequence comes from Anabarilius grahami, assembly GCA_003731715.1. Taxonomy (NCBI): domain Eukaryota; kingdom Metazoa; phylum Chordata; class Actinopteri; order Cypriniformes; family Xenocyprididae; genus Anabarilius; species Anabarilius grahami. The sequence goes on from RJVU01049572.1 coordinate 8,349,954, forward strand.
TGTACAAAACTTTATTTAAATGATTACCGTCATATCTTCTTAGTGATGTGACCATTGAAGTGCATTTAAACCTGTTCCAGAGGTTTACTGTGGTTTTTAGTATCTCATGCACATCATGATGAATGTCTAAACTGAAACACTTCCCAGTCACTGATATCTCTCAGTCCCAAGGCCTGTTAACTCCAAGATAAATTTTTTATTTAATTTGCAATTGTGGTGCAATAAACATTTTACTTTTAATGAACAGCTGTTAATGTGTCTGTTCAGACCAACACTAACATTGATATCCTGTCAATGCGACAGATTTTTAATTTTTATTATTTTTATTTCTTTTAACAGAGAGGGGCTATTATGGCTTGTTTATCATACTGGGAAAAATGCTGGCCAACTAACAAAATGTAAGATTTCGGTCACATGCCCATAGCCGCTGCTGTTGGTCTGCTCTCGAGTATTTGGTGTTGTTTGATAAACACCATAGAGAATACAAAATCTCAACTGCTTTTTGAAAACACGTAAATATTTTATGTCTTCCTTCTGCATCACAAGCTGGTGTCAGAAATGAAGAGATTTGCAGTGCTTAGCAACAAATCATATGCGAAAATTAGATCAAGTTTTCATGCCGATTATTTGTGTTGGTGTGATCCAATAAAAAATAAAAAATAAAAATCATTGTCCATATTAATATATAAAAATCACTGTCCATGTTGGTGTAAACTTCATAACTATTTCACGTTTTGGAGAATTGGTGGGTAATTCGTATGAATTCGTACATTTGTACATTTTTTGTATGATATGCTTACGCCCCAGTGACAGTAATGTTTATGTTTATGTAAATCATAAGTTTCCCTACAATTCAATACAAAATCGCCACCTCATAAAATAGTTATATTTTCTGATGAGACAGTTTAACAGACTCATACTGTGGTGTGCCACCTATGTATGTTTCATGGAGAGTTTAAAACACAAAAAAATCTGATTGGTTGGCTGCTATGCAACTTCCAGGACTTTTTTATTGGTCCCAATGAAAACTAAATTATGTTTACAAGTTCCACAGCTGTAACGAATACTTTCTCAGGGTTGTAAAAATTCTGTCATAATCTATTATTATTACCCATCATTTTAATTTTCATATTTTAATGATAATAAGACATTTAATAGCTTTTGTTTTCATTTACATTTTCATTTGTAATCATCATGCACTTAGAGGACGATCATATAAACTAGATTATGCATTTATTTATTTATGAAGAGAACAGACTATGCGTCATTTTTCATGTTCAACACTACACAAAGCAGATTAATATTTGGTTTTTCTGCAGTGACAGCGGAGGCCACTAAAACACTACCTTTGTACCTACAAAAATTATGATTAAAATATGAACAAAACTCATTATGGTGCGGTGTTGCCTCCAGGCAACATTGTCTATTTTAGTTTGTTTTTAATAAAATAAGGCACCAATTGACCCTTCGCAAAGTTACTGTTGCTTTGTCTGATAAGCCATGGTGCTGTCATGCCACACAGAGTGAAAAACACATCGCGGAGCAAAGAGGACACTGACAACACGTCGACAGACAAGACAGTGCAGGATACTTATGATATTAAACAAAGTCCCAGCTTTCAAATTGTGTAATTTTTTAAGAAATTCGAACAATAAAAACAGTTTTGTGGCTCTTTAATGTGTCGTGACATATTGCTGTAGTGCCTCAGTTCAAGCGCCTCGTGAACCGATCATCTCTTCATACTAGTTAATTTATAGCATCAAATAAACATGAATAAACATGAGAAGGAATGTTGTTTCAAACGCGGAAAGACGTCAGTACACACCATTTTTTCAAGTTCAAGTCCACCGAGGTAAATCTTCTAACTCCTGACTGCTTTGTCGGACAAATGGCGGATTCGGCGTTATGATTGGTTTGATCGCTTGTCAATCAAACTCCTGGCGAAGGGTCAATTGATTGATCAAATGTATCTCAGGACAGAATAACTCAAATACTAATCAATAAAAGTGCAAAAAGGACCAAAACATGACCAACAGGGGTCCATTTTGTGTCCTGTTTCAGCACGTGCACGTCACGTGGCTCCATATTTTCTCCAATGAAAAGTGCTTTTTTTTACTTGTTTGTATCCATTTAATCACCCACAAAAAATATGAGTCACCTTCACTGGCAAGTAAAGAAGTATTTTCAAGAACTTTTGCATTATATATCAAATGCTTTAGAGAAAATAACAAAAAACTGTGTGTTGCGTCAAGGCAACATTGTACCATAATGGAATTGCATAAGGCCATACAGGCATAATAGGTTTGAATACAATTGTATTATATTTGTAAGGAAAAGAGTTAGAATTATCTAAATATGTTGGCATTTTCACATGATTTTGTAATGCCCTTATAAGAATAGTAATTCACATAATATATCTGCATATATTATGATCTGCACATTTTCTATAGCACATAAAACACAGGTAGAACTGGCAGTTGATGAGGGTGATGATGAGGGTTCATACTGTGATGAGGAAGATGAAATCATAGTGACAATCCGTCAGGGAGAGAGTGAGGGTGAAAGAGAAGATGGAGATGTGGATGAAGATGAATATGATAACTTGATATAATAACATAATAATATGATGGTTTGGTAATACTTGTGTTCCACTATGGTACAGAATATACAGAATATATATGGTACTGGATATAAAATGTTACTTTTTATTAAATATGAAACTTTTAATACATTCAAAACTGGATAAATTTGTTTGTTCAAGTGTCTAGTTAAAGAAATTAATGTTTTCAATAAATATATTTCTTTTTTCTACATGAAAATGCCAAATGTTTCAATTTTTCCATTGTGGTACAATGTTGCCTCGAGGCAACAAACTTATAAAAAATAAATTNGGGCATAATAGGTGCCTTTTAACCCAACCTGCTGGGTTTGTCCATATTTTACCCAGCTTGGGTTTTTTTAACCCAGCATTTTTTAGAGTGTACAGAATATATATGGTACTGGATATAAAATGTTACTTTTTATTAAATATGAAACTTTTAATACTTTCAAAACTGGATAAATTTGTTTGTTCAAGTGTCTAGTTAAAGAAATTAATGTTTTCAATAAATATATTTCTTTTTTCTACATGAAAATGCCAAATGTTTCAATTTTTCCATTGTGGTACAATGTTGCCTCGAGGCAACAAACTTATAAAAAATAAATTTATAAAAAATGTATGAAAATGTTTAATGATATTGTTAAAGTGTCCAATTTTAAGCAGGAAAAACAACACAAATAATTTTTCCCTCATTGATATATTGCGTACCATAAAAATTAACCGGACTAAATTCAATTAACTTTCTGTATCTACCCAAACTCAAACCTTTCTCTTGGTCCTCATGGACTTAAACTGGGTGCTCAACCTGCGCTCTGCTGCCACACTGGACATTATCAACCGCATTTGCATCAGTCGCTATTTTTTGAAGAAAATGTTCACGATCAGCTTCCGTGCCATTTTTGCAATAGTATGTAGCAATCACTGAAGCCATAGGCTGGACAAAGCCGTCATGCACTGAGATCAAAGACGAGACAATAATAGATAATAGCTAATTAATATGTGCATACGCCACCAACTGGACAGGTGTGGGAATTACAGCTACAATAGCTCAACCTCACAGTAATCTGTCAAAATAATGGACGGCCTTCAGATTTTTCTGTCACTGCTAAAAAAAATTCAGTCAATGACGGAAAATATTCGATTAACACGACCATCTGCTGTATCAGCTACAAAGTCTACACACATTTTTTGCTAATTTATTTATTATTGTATATGCAATCATTCACAGTGACTGGTATTATTTGAATGAGCTACCACCTTGTTGCAAAAAATATTATTGATATTATGTTCTTGACAGATTTCATAAGATTCACTCTTACATGCTGGTTAGATGTGTAAGTGTATAGTTTTTTAAGTGCTTCCAAAGCACAGGACTCATCAACAAATCATGCAGGTATTGTTATGAAAGCTCTAAATGAGACATGAAGGCTCTGAGCAGGTGGACTGATGTGTAGACAGGGTCGTAAATCTCTGCTGCTTCTCTCAGGGTGTTATAAAACACTGAGGTGTGTTTGAGATGGTTTCTAATGATATCACCCTCCTCATGTCTCTCCTCCATTCTGCTTTCTGGGAACATCTGGAAAAACTATCCATTCTAAGAGAGAGAGAAAGACCCTCTTGTTGAAATCCTGAGGGGAAAATGTCTTACAGATAAGTAACATGCAGCTGGTTTCCTACCAAAAACAAGTGTGCGTTTGTGAAACATGGGCTTCTGGAGATGGCTTGTGTGACATGTTGTTTTACTCCTGCTTCACTCTTTCTCAAAGAAGCAAAGAAAATGACCAGCACTCTGGGATGATGAGGGTGTTTGGTGGAAAACGCTCTCGCTCGACTAAGAGCACTTTGGCTGTCACTCATGTAATCAACGGTGATCTGAGTTTGGATTGAGTCGCTGGCATGGACCAGCCAGCCTTTACTTCATTACTCAGATGTGTGAATAGTGTGTGTATTTTTGGGATTGTGCTGGAGTGGAACACAGCTGGTGTATTAATGAACACACCGGGAGCTTTGGCACAGTAAACCGTACGGCTGACTGCCAGTAAGAACTAACTGTAGCATTTAAGAATGGAGAGAAAGACAAAGAAGCTGTCAGGGCCAGCTTCATACAACCTGATCCGTGTCACTTAGATGTTGGGTTAGAACTAATTGAGTGCCCTTACAGAAGTTTGCCATGGTTTCTATAGTTTTTGCCAAAATGCTATAGTTAGTGGTGTCTGCTAAGGCAGCAGTGTTGCTCATACTCACTGTTAGGATTTGATTGGACTTTTTTCGATCAAACGTGCACATGCCCCCTCAGATTATTTTAAGCAAATGGATTTTGAATGCAACTTCCGAATAACAAAAAGTAAATATTTTTACATTTGATAATTAAGTTACATGATTATTTTAAGTACAAAATTAATAATGCCCCCTTTTTTTTAAAAAAGCCAAATAGCGTATATGATTAGTGCAGAACCACAGAGTTTTTGTGTGCGGTCGGTTGGGGTAATCGGCCCAAAATTTTACAAAATATTAATTTGTCAACACAACACAACCAAAAAGTTTTAGCATTTCATGAAATATGTATGTACATATTTAAATGTGAGTCTTTTGTGAAGATGATGCACACTAGGGAAGAGCAGTCTCTGATTCACAAAATGCTGAGATAAGGTGAAATTTAGTCTTGCGGCGTCCAATGCTGGGTCTGCAGATAACTGGTAACTGGGTCTGAAGACACTGCAGTAATTGTCAAAGTGAAGAAAAAAAAAGTAAAGTTTTAATATAAATAATTAATTTTTATTTGGTGGTGGTTTTTCCTATATAACACAATCAGTGTTATCAAGAAGTCATTTCTGCTGGTTTATGACAACAATGGAACAAGGCCATATTTAGAAACCTGATTATCATACACTCTAAAAAATGTTTGGTTAAAAACAACCCAAGTTGGGTTGAAAATGGACAAACCCAGCAATTGGGTTGTTTTAACCCAGTGGTTGGGTTAAATGTTTGCCCAACCTGCTGGGTAGTTTTATTTAACCCAACTACTGATTAAAAATGACTATATGGCTGGCTTAAAATGAATCCAAAATAGGTGAGAAATTAAAAATCAGACACATAATTACTAGAGGCAACAATAATAATCCAAAGGTGTACATTTATTAATAAGCAATTTAATAAATGTTTATTGTTTATTATTCATTATCTTATTAATAAATGCTCATTTATTAAACATATTAATAAATGTTAATTTCCAGCATATTTTGGGTTCATTTTAAGCAAGCAATACAGTAATTTTTATACAACAGCTGAGTTAAATAAAACTACCCAGCACGTTGGGCAAACATTTAACCCAACCACTGGGTTAAAACAACCCAATTGCTTTTGAGTGTAGAGACTTAGATATTTAAATTCAGAACGGCAACTACCCTAGAATTGTGGCAGGTTTTGTACAGGTAAGCATCATTACATTTTCTTCTGAAAATGTAAGAATATAATCTTAAAGAGGTCATGTATTGAGAAATCAACTTTATGTACTTTTGATATATATATATTTATATATATATAGGAGGTAATTGTACTATAAAAATATCCTGTAAGTTTCAGAATTGAAAACTTCCTTGTTAGCTTTTATTGACACTAGACCCATCGAACATCTGATCCTGGAATGTGCCTATCTGTAGGTGAAACCCTGCCTCCGCAGAAGAAATCAACTCCTTCTTCATCACTGCAACATTAGCCCCGCCCACTGGCATGTTAGTGAGATGAGGAAGAGACAAGAGCAATACAGGACTAAAAATAACATTACCTTTCAAAGGATCGTATGCTAGGAATATGGTTATTTATTTTCAACAATGTGAATGTCTCAGTTGAGCATTATTTATTTGATATCGCGATTTCACTGTGGATTCTTTGGGAAATCAATCGCATTTCAGCACGGGCTTTGCAAACAGACTTTTACGATATGGACTCGACAGTAATGCAACAACATGTAAGTAACTGTGTTAATTGTAATGCCTGATCTGATATGTAATGATTCATGTACAGTCAGATGTCAAACCAGTGACTAAACAAGCAACTTCAACGTTGGGTCTCTTAGTAGGATGAAAATAATCTGTTATTTAAATGGTGATTAAATTATATAAAGAAAGTAATCAAAGAACGCTCCCTTTACAATCGGTAGAGCTGTCAATCAAACAGCACATGCTGGAGCTAATCAAACAGCGCAAGTTTATCAGTGACTGAGTTCTGGACATGTGCCGAAACTCCCGTTTTATTCAACAAATCTCTTAGTTACAATGCGTGTGCACTGTTAGTTACGATGAAATAATTTGTTAGTGTGCAGAAATTGAGTTGCAATGATGAGATCACTGCTTTCATGCACTTAACAACATGTCTGTGATCGGCTACACAGTGTTCATCTCTGCAACCTCTCATGCCACGATCTAAATATAATGCCATAGATCTAAATGTAATGCAACACTTTTCACAATTAGTTAACCTTGAGAGCTGTAAGAGTAAAAACGTGCTAAAGTTTTCGAGAGAGTAATACATAGCAATTTCAAATGGAAAGATGTCAGCCAATCACAGCAGTAGGCGTTTACACTGAAGTCTCACAGCAGACACGCCCCTTAAAAGAGAGCGTTCAAATAAGAGGGCTAAAATCAGGGTAGGAAAAATGCCTTTTATTTCTAAATTATGACATTTTTTATGTAAAAAACATACTAACATTATAAGTGCACCCCAGGAAACATTATGAAACAATAAAATAATGCAGTTCATGACCCCTTTAAGTGTTTCTTTTTTATTACACGTGGTAGCTAACAGAGTACAATTTTTTATTATAGTAGCAATAACTGAAGTAACCATGGTATTTTAGAGGACAAAATGGTTACCGTGATCCATGACAGTCCTTAGAAACAATGAGAAACTGCAGACTTTAGAATTTGGTGTTTGATCGCATTCGCATTGTTCTTGGAAAACTATTAATATGACTTATTTGAGATTCTTTACCCGATACACGTGGAGTGCCTTAGGCAAGGAATAAAAATCAATAAAACTCATAAATTGTAACTCACAAAACCTGGAAATCTAATAGTAACATGAACAGAGGTTCAATTAAGTATGTAGGATGCTGTTTGAAAAGTGATTCAGCATATGTGGAAATGCATATAAACACATACAAACATTCAGGCTGGCTTCTGCGATGCATTTAACAACCTCCAGTGTCTGACATGTTGGAATTTGCATCCTAAAAGGATGTGGCGAGGGAAATGAGAGCTTTGGATAGAGCTGCACTCCAGGACATATCAGGACTGATTTCATATTGTACACATACATTTGATTTCCAAGTTTTATGGGAACATTCCATAGACATAATGATTTTTATACTGTACACACTATATATTATTTCCCCTAACCCAGCCCCTAAACCTACCTATTCAAAAAACATCAGTCTTATGATTTATAAGCTGTTTTTCTCATGGGGACCAAAAAATGTCCCCACAAGGACAAGGACTTTGGATATTGCCATCTTTGTGGGAACATGTTGTCCCTATAACGTAGGGTGTACCAGAAAATGTTCTGTTACAGCACATTAGTGAATAAATAATGAATTTTATATAAATAAAGAAAATAAAGAATTTTAATTTTTAGGTACACTATTTCTTTAAGGAAATAATGTTGAGGTATGGTGGTTGTTTCATGCTGTGGTTGGGATGGCAGACTTGCATGTCCTAGTTTGAAAAAAGTTTGGACATTTGACATTCAACTTGGATCTAAAAGACCAGAAATGCTGAATTGCATTAAGATGACATGGAAAAAGGTCTATTTTTGACAACAAATCAAGTCTAGTCATGTCTTATTGTGGTGGTCTGTGGCATGTGACTGCTGCTGCCCTACATTGTGTTGGCAAGCACTCGGCCAATTGAATTTTTCCTCTTTCTTAACTAAAGGGAAATGATGGATTTCTCAACTCCATTTTGTTTTAACAAGTGGCCCAGTGCCCTTTAGCATTTGAGTGTTTTTAGCATGCATGAAATATATGTCTGGATTCTAAAAGTGTATTTAAAAACAGATGTCACCAGCAATTAAAGCTCATTTTCTCATATGTGGCCGTCTCCAGGGCAACCACACCACATGCTCACTGTGGATCTGAGTGCATGGAATAAGAAAGACTGTAGAACCACAATTGACTAAACAGATTGTGCGCACAGTACCACTGTATGTTTTATTAGAAGAAACAGAAAAGTTGGCTAATTGATTTTAAAGAGCTTTTCCGCAGACTCTTCTTTGTCTCAGAGGTATTGGACTTAGTGACACCTATTGGTGTGGATGCATGAGGTTTATTTACTTACTGTTTATTTTATCTTTTCTGACCGTTCCTCTATGGTTTACTGTTTATCTATGGATTCTGGTATTTCAGTGTTTTCCCTTCCAAATGCTCTATGAAGGCATAATTTATGCTCTGTGGAATGCAGTAGAAATTCAATAAACAAAACGTTACTTCATTTACTTTATATATGCTTACATGACGCTATAATAGTGCCCCATCTACAATGCCCAAAAACATAAGAATTGCACAATAAATTGCTGTGCTTCTGTCCCTGAAGGGATCTGTTTCAAGCTGAATATCTGATGTGCAAAGCTGGCACTTATGTGTCAGTGGCAAATCAAGGTATAAATGAATTAGAATCCCACAATAGTTCAGAAAAGCACAAAACATCAGACATAGGGGAGTTTGCCAGCTAAATTAGCTGGTAATATTTTAACATAAGTTCAATTTGTTAACATTAGTGAATGCATTAGGTATCATGAACTAACAATGAACAATACTTTTAATGCATTTAAAGTTAAGATTAATTTGCCAGAACGCACGGCTACTTTGAATGGCCGCCAAAGGAGAAATATGTTATTTGTGGCCAGATGGTGTAGTTACAGCATCTACTAGCAGGGGCTAACGGGGCCATGCTAACAAGTCTTACCTCGACCTGACTGGGAGAAACAGACAATCTTATTCAACATAAGGAATCTGGATTGTACATATTTGCTAATCATGAGGTAATCTGAGGGTATGTTTCTTGCTCAAAAGTACAGTTATGTTCTTGAGTCAACCCTTGAGAGTTTTGAACCTGCAACCTTTTGGCTAAAAGCCCAGATCTTAGTTTCTATCCTAGATTCTACTGTGCTCCGTCTGTTTGATGCTCCTTCAGTGAAGTCTTTGAAGTTTAACGAAAACTTACTGTCAGGATGAGCCTTTATGCAAAATGCAAAATTTACAGATAAGGATATTGATATAAATTATATTGATATAAACAGTATTGTCCCGTCCTGGAGGGATACACAGTTTCAGTTTACATCTCCCCCTCTACACAGTGGTTAAAACAACACTGCATTCATTTGGTACATGTGCTTACCAAACCAAAAGACCCGTACCAAAAGCTTTCGGTACAAATGCATGCACCATTACACCCCTAACATACACTGATGAGCCAAAACATTATGACCACCTGTCTAATATGCTGTTGGTCTTCTGCGTGCTGCCAAAACAGCGGTGATCCCCTGAGGCATGGACTCTACAAGACTTCTGAAGGTGCCCTGTGGTATCTGGCACCAAAGAGGCCACTTCCATCAGGTTTACCCCTTCCATTGTCATGAAGGGGTAAACCTGGTCTGCAACAATGTTTAAGTTGGTGGCACATGTCAAATTTACGTCCACGTGAATGGCTCAACCCAGGGTTTGAACACAATGGCTGGACCCAGGGTTTGAACACAGGGCTGAAACCAGTGTCTCACTAGTAAAGTTTTGATGTATGCGAATTGTCATCAAAGACCCCTGTTCACGGTGACATACAGTAAGTAAGCACGTGTGAGTCCGTTAAATTGATGCGCAAACAAACCGGGTATGTGCTCTCTCAATGCACCAATCGCACATTATGCATATCAGTACATTTAGTACATTGTTTCACACATTCAGGATAATGTTTTGATTTGTCATGCGTATGTTGCTGTGTTTAGTTATTCTGAATGGATCCGTGTACTGTAGTAGGTATATAATGCAGTCAGGTCAAGGCGGTTGGTTTAGGTTTTTTGGCATCTCCATGTGGTTCTGTTCGGTATCACAACTTAAAGGGTTAGTTCACCCAAAAATGAAAATTCTGTCATTTATTACTTACCCTCATGCCGTTCCACACCCGTAAGACCTTTGTTAATCTTCGGAACACAAATTAAGATATTTTATTTGAAATCCGATGGCTCAGTGAAGCCTGCATAGGGAGCAATGACATTTCCTCTCTCAAGATCCATAAAGGTACTAAAAACACATCTAAATCAGTACATGTGAGTACAGTGGTTCAATATTAATATTATAAAGCGACGAGAATATTTTTGGTGCGCCAAAAAAAACAAAATAACGACTTATATAGTGATGGCCGACTTCAAAACACTGCTTCAGGAAGCATCGGAGCACAATGAATCAGCGTGTCGAATCAGCTGTTCGGAATGTCAAAGTCACGTGATTTCAGCAGTTTGACACACGATCCGAATCATGATTAGATAGGCTGATTCATTGTATATCACTATACAAGTCGTTATTTTGTTATTTTTGGTGCACCAAAAATATTCTCGTCGCTTTATAATATTAATATTGAACCACTGTACTCACATGTACTGATTTAGATGTGTTTTTAGTACCTTTATGGATCTTGAGAGAGGAAATGTCATTGCTCCCTATGCAGGCCTCACGGAGCCATTGGATTTCAACTAAAATATCTTAATTTGTGTTCCAAAGATTAACAAAGGTCTTAGGGGCGTGGAATGGCATGAGGGTGAGTAATAAATGACAGAATTTTCATTTTTGGGTGAACTAACCCTTTAACTTGTCAAACAAGCTTTTTGCTGCTGCACTTTACACATACTATGAATTCTGAATTTTTTTCTGGAATGTTTTTTTTTTCCATGGGTGCTTTGGTGTGCATAAATGTATGATCTATATGGACTCTTTATATAATTTGGTTATTTGGAGTTCTTTTAGAGTCTCCAAGTGTCCTTTTTTGTAGAGAAATCTAAATTTACCTTGAAAAAAGCTTGCGGAAAATACAGTGTTGTGAGAATGACCCTTCAATCTGATGGTTTACTTTGTTGGATATAGCAAATGATTGCAAAATTAGCGTGTTAAACAAGAGAAATGGTGTATGCTTAATTTCACGATAAGCGAAGAGTGCGATAAATCACGATTAAAGATTTTAATCTATTGACAGCCCTAGTTATCACATTCCTCCCTTCACCATCATTAAAATTTCTTGTGCCACAGTAGACCTTCTGTTGGCTTGGACCAGACGGGATAGCTTTCAATGCCCTCGTGCATTGATGAGCCTTGGCCGCCCAACACCCTTTCCCCCATTTGTGGTTTGTCCCTCCTCGGACCACTGATGGTAAATTCTCACCACTGCTGACCACAGGCCTTGCCATTTCAGAGATACTCTGACCCAGTCGCCTTGCCATAACAATTTGGCCCTTGTCAAAGTCGCTAAGATCTTTATTCCTGCCCATTTCTACTGCATCCAACATGTTGATTACGAGAACTAATTGTTTGCTTACCATCTAATCTACCATATGTGGTCTTGTTAGGATCCACGATATTCGCTTCATCTGTGACTGGTCATAATGTTTTGCCTCATCGGTGTATATATTGTGTGTAAATTATAGAATAATGAACCTCTAATTCTAATACTGTACTACTGCATATGGCAATGAGTTGGCAGCACTGATTATGATGAGGAGTGTGTGAGCGGCATGTGATTTTATCTTTGATTTGATGCCATGCACAGGCTACACTGGACTCAACTGAGCCTTGCCATCCAAAACTATTGACAGGTAGAGCGTGTGTCTGATTGGCTAAACAATTGTATCTCACAGTCAGATTATTTTTTGCTCTTTACAGAGATGCTCACAGAGACAGTTGTGATTTCTCAGGACATTCATTTAAGGTGAGCATCTGATGTGTGGTAACAATCGCTATAACTCTTTCTACAAACAGTATGGGATGTTGGAACAAAATAATTGTAATGGTTGTTCTCATCTTTAGTCTGCATGGTGCATTTACAGTACAGAAATTGTTATTAGATTTATTTTGCATTGGGAACAAAAGAATGTATTTTTAGATTTTTGCACACATAAGTTTTCTTCAACAGAACTTAATGCATTATCATCTCAGTAAAACTTCTGCAAGCCAGCTGAGTTTAATAGCTTTCCCTCCAGTGCTAAACTCTTCTAAAAGTTTTACTTTCTTGGCTGGATATGTAGAAAAAAAAAAGAGAAAAAAAAAACAACCCCAAAAAAAAACAACACTATTTTGAGAAGACAGACCCAAAATAGACAACTGTTCTACACTGATTGTGCCTTTTGAGACATCAAGATACGTTGAAAATGTAATGATCAAAATATTATGTTGCAACATAATTGAAAAACTTCACTGTTAGTCATGATATAAGCACATATTGTGTGGTTAAGCTTTGTTTTTGCAAATCTCTCATTAGTAGAGTTTGCTAAAGCAAACATTACCACTATAGCTATTATAGTTAGGGGTTTTTCAAGTATTATACTTTGGAGTGTAACTCATCCCACAATGTTTGTGCTACAGATGTGCATGATGCCCCCAAATCCTGAGGCTTGTTGAGGAGAGGTGTGCTATTACTCTTCTAAGATGAAAAATAATGAAAAACAAAACAAAACAAAACACTGAAGGCAGTGGTGTTGGGGGACACTCAAGCAACTGAAATGTATACTAAAAACCCCTTGGAATACTACAGCAACCACATAGCAATGCCCTGGCAACCACCCAAAACACCCTAGTATCACAGAAGTGAGTTTTGTAGTAGCAGGAATAAACATCTATCTATATGTAGATACCACATTCAGCTGACACGTCAAAGCATCCACCATTTTGAAACAAAACGTTTACAACACTGAGAGTAAACCAATGATTTTTTTGAAAATTTCACAGAATTGTGCAGCTTACCACCAAGACATTTCAGGTGAAATGAGATTCCTTTCACAGGCGAGAATGTGCCATTGGTGACATATGCAGTACTGACTATTCTAAACTATGTGTTAATTATAATCACATGATACATTTTTTTGTTGACAACACAAAATGATACAGTAATTATACTATTTAAGTAAATTTCAATAAACATGTTTTATATATATTTTTTTTTATTCAGCTGTAGGGTTCTCTGATGATCAATACTATTTATTAGAGCTTTAACCAATACCTTTTTTTTTTTATACCACAAAATTATCTAACATTAATGATAAACTAAATCCTGTGAAAATCAGCTGCTAAAGACTATTGCAGATATATTCTGATACATGTGAATAAATAGGTTGCAGACGCAATCAGCTTGCTCTTTAGTGTTCACAGACAGACTTTGACAGTTCCAACCCTGTTGTTCTGATGTCACACCTTACCATTTCCAGGTCCAAGCGCTCTAGTATTTCAGATCCCAAAAGTGCAACAAACGGTGCTAATATACACTTACGGTGTGCTGAAGTACTACTTAAAAGTCACAATCTGACCTTTATTGAAACCATAGTTGGCCAGACAATGATTCATCTTTTTCTGAATCGTTAAAATGTTAGAGAGACTGTAGTATACAAAGTGAGTTTTAAAAAGCTTAAATTGAAAGTGTGCTATAAATGAATAGTGCTCATAAACTGCTGTTGAGATTTCTCACTGGAATGTAGATGCCTGGACCTGGAAAAAGCATATGATACTTCACAATGGCTTTTGGAGCCCATAGGAACAGTTGCTAATGAATTCTTTACTGTAGATATCTATGCCGTTAAGGACCACTCACATTGCTTTCAGAAAAAAACTATTTTCTTTTCTTTTTTCTTTTCTTTTCTTTTCTTTCTTTTTTAATACGGTCATCTTCAGAAGCCTAATTAACTGAATTACTGTAATGTATGTAACCATGACTAACCATGACTCATGACATTTAGTGAGATAAATTGATTGTCATCAAAGAAAAGCAGCAATCAGAAGCCTTTTTCCATTAATCATGTCTGTGAAAGCCATTCTCTCTAAAGAACCACCTTCACTTCCTGATTATATTACCATTGGAGCCCTAAACTATTTCTTGCACTTGACATGTTATTAATAGCGTAGTTTGAGGTCTTCCTGTTTCATTCATTGTTTCTAGTGTTCTCATTGTTTCTAGCCTAGTGTGCTTTAAGTGGTCCGGGTGCATCTTTGTTGGCTCTTTGTGTTCTAGAAATCTAGAACCCCAGTATGGGATTGGCCGCTGACTCAGGCTGCTCTCTGTGACATCATCGACAGGCACTGAGGTAATCATTCTAGCCATGGCATTAGCTGAGTGAGTGGGGGTGAAACAGGATAATGGAATTATATCCCCAGCCACAGAAAAGAGCTAGATATTGATGGCTTGCCTTTACTTACGACACATACTTACCAATGAGATTTGACATCCCCGGGGACTGTAGAGACAAAAAGACCTGTATGTTTTGTACCGGTCATCCTCGTGCAAGATCATTTCTTTGTGTGTGTTGAAAAAGCTACATATGGGGCACAGCATGGAGTGAAGCACGTGTTCTTTATCCGGTGGTAATGGAGGAGGGTTGGTCATTGGAAAAAAGCTATGATTTATTTGATTTATTTTCCTCAGCTGTGTATCATTTAGTGTAATGGCAGGAAAGAGAGCACTGTTAAAGCCATGGAAACAATGGATTAGGTCTCTCACTTTAAAGCAATTATCCAAAAATGTACGCTATGTGAAGCCTGGGTGTACGCTACCAAAAATAGCCCCTGCTCCAGCTCATGGAGGTAAAACAATCATTCAATCTCTTACCACAGGCCCCACAAACCTACAGCCTCCAAATGCTAGTCCTGCATTCTGTTTCAAGACCTAGTGAGCTTCCTACCAAGATGGCATTTTTAAGATATCATAGCCCTCCCAACACAAAGATTGGTCCAAAAGGTTGGCAGAATAATTATGCTGCCTTTTAAGATACCTTCATTTGGTCTAACTACTTCACCATGAAATTGAAATGAAATGAAATTCTTTTATTTTTTATGAAATGTTAAAGTGTTTATTATGAATGATTTATTCACGCACATCAACTTCATGTGCCCCCATAATCTTTGAGAAAACCCCCCTCCCCCTCTGTGACAAGCAGGGTGGGGCGAGAGCCTTGAGAGAACGGTGCGAGGCCGGTGGCGTGATTGCTAAGCAGTGTCACCTGTGCACTGCACCGGTCTCGTATCTCTCACGGAGGAGCTCCAGAAGCATAAAGAGAAGAGCAATGACAGTGTGACGAGTAAGGCGGGCGAGAGCCGTGAGGGAATCGCGTGAGGCCGGTGACGCAAGTGATAACGAGCATCAGCTGCACGTTGCACCGGTTTCGAATCTCTCACGGAGGAGCTCCGGAAGCATAAAAGGGGAGCGACGACAGTGAAGGATGAGAGAGAAACAGGCCTGGAATTTAATTTATGTTTTGTTATGTTTGTGTTTCATTTTACTTTCATTTTGTATTTGTTTATTTTGAATTAAAGTTTGTTAGAACGTTCGCCGGTTCCCGCCTCTTTCTTCCCGTACATAGGAACTGTGTTACAGACAGTAGCTGTGTTTTCATTACCCTTTAAATTACACAAATTGAAATTGCAAATGGAAAATACACCCAATGGAAACATGTCAGTTTCGCAAAAACTTCCATATATCGCAAAATAAGGTTTTATGCTCGCATGAGGTGGTTTTTCAGGCAATTCGAAAAAGGAATATTTCGCAAAACTGCAATAGAAACATTTTTCACATTTACAGGTCACCTGCTGTATGTAAAAGTTGATCATTCGAGGGCACGGTATGTTTGGACAGAAGATGACAAAAGTAAAAGACAAAACTCATAAAAGACAAAAGTATTATGGGACTATTGGATTCTAAACAACAAATAAATGCCACAATTTGAATTTATCAAGACCTCGAAGCAGATAGGAGGAAGAAACACCCAGAAACACCTGATACTGCTCCCAAGTATATCCTTGCCATAAATGCTTGAATAACATGCCTACGTCTGCTTTGATTAAAAATTATGGCTAGTGCAGTGGCTGGGATATACGTAAACCTACCAACATCCGTTGCCATGATTTTGGAATGACTTATCACGAGATAAAGACGTTTTAGTCGCATAACATCGGTTAATAGAAACACCGTCATTTCTCAATAGTTTTTTATTGATATTTAGAAAATATCACAAAAGTTTTGCACAAATCTGTATTGGAAACACTAGTGAGAGATATGAGATCGGTGCAGTGCGCAGGTGACTTAGCAATCACGCCACCGGCCTCGCGCTGTTCGCTCATGGCTCTCGCCCCGCCCTGCTTGTCACACCATCGTAACAACATCTCTTTTCTTATTACGTGCACATCAGCATGAGGGCTGGGCGATAATCCCTTCCAGCAAACGACAACAAACCAACGATCCAATCAATTCCCAGTGGACAAAAACAAGTCCCACCCTACGTTTTTTCTTGTTCAAAAAGCCACTTCACTCAGATATGTCACTACAGAAAAGAAAAAACAAACGCAATTTCTGTTTCATGCCAACTTTAAAGGCTGGGACACACCAAGTTGACGGTTGGCCGTTGGCCAACATCGGGCCGCCAGCAAGCATCTGTCGAGCCAGTTTTTGCAGTGTGTTCCATACGTTAGCTCTCGTCTGGCTCACATCAGTGGCAGTTTGCCCGTTTCAGCATGTCGGTGAGAGCGGGAAGGCTGGTCTAATGTTCTATTATCCTACCCGAGCATTCCAAAACGCCAATATTTTCATAACAACATGAGCCGCTTAAAATGAAGAAAGTTATCAGCATAACTGAAGTTCAAAATGGTAAGCAAGCGCTGCTTTGTTTACATTTCGTATATCTGTGTATATCTCGTATATCCTTGTTTCGGTTTCTCCTTTTAAATGACGAATATAGACTAGTGATACCTGTTGATGTTGAAAGTTAATTCCTTACATGCAGGCACAGAATGCATGTGCTAGTTTGCAGTCGGCTGTAGTCTGTGCTGTATGTTCAAGAGCAGTTTTTTGTCCAGACGCAGCTGACGCGAGGTGACAACACCATTGGTTTTCGGTTTTTGGTGTGTCCCAGGCTTAAGTAGCTCTTTCCTGGAAAGATAGCAGTGTAGCTTACAAGAAGTAATGGTGTAGCTCAATAAAACACTACATTACATGTTTGTTTTAATGTGCATGCACCTTTTACAGTTTAGAAAACTGAGGTAATAATAAAACTTACCCTTTTCTCACCCTTTTCGCTTCGAGTACACTGGGGCCTTTTAGAAGGCAACCATCTATGCAAGCAGTAGACAGCAAGACAGCTCATTGGGGTTTGAAAAAAAGTGAATGTTTCATGGTGAAAACAATCCTGAAGGCTCTTCCTCAGGACTGGGTATTATAAAGGCAAATTCTGTGAAAAGTTTGTAGTAGGAACTGATGTGATATGTCTATAGAAAGACTGTGGATGGGTTGTGTTTTGCATTGCAGAAAGTCTATCTCGGATTACCTGCATCATGCATGAACCCCCTGATGGGTCTATGTCGCTGATATTCTTCGGTGTTTTGTATGTGTGTGCGATTAATACTCTGGATAAGCTTCAGTGAGCATGTTCTCATTTACGCTTCAGCCCTGAGCTCTGCTAATGCCATTTATCCCTTTTAAGTGGTTCTGATGATGAAATTAGCCTATTTGGCACATGTTTTAGACCTGGCCTTCTCTCAAGCCTTGAACATGAAAGACAGAGAGAGAGGGGCTGGACAAGAGATGTAAAAGTAATAATGAAGCTGTGTTACCGAATTAGCTCCTGGTGAAAAGATGGAATTCTCATTTTGAGCTCCAGAGAACCTGAAGACCTCAAACAGAGTGAAATGCCTTCACCTGCCTGGCAGACATCTGCATTAGATTTGTTTTCTCATTTACAGAAAATGCGCCTCAGCTTCAGAGATCAGGACATCTGGAAATGGAGAAAATTAATGCAGACTGATGTGAATGAGCTTGTCAACAACACTGAACCCCACTTGTTTAACACTAACCTATTCTGTCTGTCATATACTCTTTTACCCACGGATGGTTTGGTAAAAGCATTGAAATCTAATTAGCAAAAGTAATACCAAATTAATTTAGACAGGCTGCATGACCTATAACAGTTTCCTCTGTGCTGCAATAACTATAAAATCTGATCGCTGATGCTTAGAGACCTTTGAGAGTTGTCAACTCTGTTAAATAATAAAATCAACGTTTAGCCCTGATGTTTTAATACTGCATTTTCTTGTTTTGTTTAGGTTGTAAAATCAATCAGATTTCTTGAACACAACCCCAGTCTGCATTTGGCCAGACAAAACAGAAAGTCCCGCCCCAAGCTCACACCATTGGTTGAGCCAATGTTATTATGTCAAGCTATGGTGCATTTCCAGTACAACAACATACTGAAACTTGCTGCTTAACTGCCACAGTACGATGTATCATTGGAGAACTTAAGCAGGTATATGGAATGAAAGATATAGATTGTACTGTATGTTGACTTGCTTATTTTGCGCAAAAGCATGTCCACATGCCATACTAACAAGAAACTATGCTACTAACCACAGACCGAGAGCTGTAGTTCCAACCCTACAAGTTTGTAATGCTGTTTGCAAATGTTTGTTGGAACTGAATTGTTTAACTATTTGGGTAACATTGAAACTTGCAGTCATTGAGTGACAATGCTTTTGGGAAACACACACTTAGTTGGCATGCTCAGAGATTGAAAGTGCCACAGAATCACAATGTTTGCAGAAAATTAACCCATTAATTTTTCTTCTTTATATTAAGCTGCATATTAATATAAAAAAGTATTTTAACAACATAAAAAAAACATCTCATACATATTCACTGCTGTTCAGAAGTTCTCAACAATGACATTTCACTCTGACTCAGCATCAGAAATCTAATAGCTTTCTTGTAAACTTGTTTAAATGTTAATAAGACATTGGTTGAATCCCAGTATTCTACATAGGCCCAGTACTTCACTGATGACACAGTACTAAAATTGCCTCTTGATACCACAGACGCCTTTGTCAAGAACTGTTTGTGCTTGTATAAAGCTTATCATTAATATAGCTAACATTTACTACTTCACAATGTATTATTAAATAACTATTAGGTTCATATATGTTTTTAAAAAAAACTGCTGAGGCAGCTTTGGCAACCTCACCCTTTTTCAACAACCGAAAAGGTTTACAATCACAAAAGACTTTTCCAAGATGTTGTGGCCAGTATTAGCCTAAAAGCACGCACAGATGCCAACTTCCAAAATCCACTGGAAATAGTATACTATTCAAGAACTTTAGTGTACTGTTTCCAGCACACTCACTAATTCTAATTAATGTACTCACATGCTATGTTAGACAGATGTGAATTAGCCACAGGCTAAATGATGGATCCAGTCTCACTTTCTTTTAAAACAGAGACAGAATCAGTACCTCAGTTCATTAATCATAAAGTTTTGAGCTCCTGCTGTAGGTCTGTCAGTCTCCACACCTGAGATCAGGTCCAACCTTTCTCTTCTGTTTATTTGCCTGTATAATATTTTAGCTATTGAGGTTAAATGTATTTGGCTTGCTGTCCGTAGTGGAGGGGCCCAAGGAAGCGGCTTCAACTCAAGCTTCGAGTGCTTGGAAGATAAGTATGGGTGGCAAGACACCTAAAAATGTGCAAAACTTGTACCTATAGGGGTAAAACAGCTTGTCACTAAGTACCCTTAAAGCAGGAGGTTTCCAACCATGCTCCTGGAAAGCTACCATCCTGGAGAGTTAGCACCAACCCCAATCAAACACATCTGAACCAGCTAATCAAGGTATTCAGGGTTACTTGACAACTACAAGCAGGTGTGTTGGAGCAGGGTTGGAACTGAAGTCTGCAGGATGGTAGCTCTTCAGGAGCAGGTTTAGAGACACCTGCCTTAACATTTTGAATGTCAGGTGTCTTGTTTAAAAACGAATCCACAGTAAAATGATTCGAACAAATGAACAGCGTACTGACACGATCTGGAACTTAGTTAAAAATAATTTCACCCTCACTTTCTTAACGTTAGGATCACAAGGATGGCAATGCAAAGACTGTGTTTTTCCACAACTTGGCACGTATTTGTCACTACGTGACATGCGCAAATAGGTGGCCGGGGCTAAAGAGGCAGTGATGTAGAAGTAGGGGTTGATTTTCTTCTGCAGAGGCGGTCTTTCGTCGCAATATGACGTCATAATGTGAACAAGTCGTTTTGGCAGCTTGGTTTCAATAAAAACTGTTTTTGGACTAACGAGGAAGCTTTGAATTCTAAAAATCTCAAGATATTTTTTATAGTACAAAGACCTCATATGTCAAAAGATCAAGGAAAATTCTGTCTCGAAGTCTCTGAATAATTCTTCCTAGCTGATGCTGGGGGAGGCTCTGATACCCATCAGCCAGTTAAAGGACTGTGGTACAAGTGTCTCTCTGTGTGTCTCGGTGGCAGCTGAAAGGCTGTTATAGTGTGTTTCTGTCTGCTGTTCTCAGCAGCTGATACCCGACACACATAGGAAGTCTCTCAACGCGTGTCTCTGTCACGCTGCTGGACGCCAGACCCTTTTTAAGAGTCCACGTCTGACACAGGACCATTCACGCGTGCCACTGTCAAGTTCAAGCGTGGGAGGAAGTTAACAGCTGAAACTGCTATACGTTTTTATCTGGCTTGGAAGAGATTGAGTACATTCAGTTATCAGCTGCTTATAGGCTTTTGCGTGTTTATATCAGCAGTGAGCGAGTGCAGCCACTGCAATTATAGAGGGTATTACTATGAATTCATTCATTTTTTTATTTGTTTAATTCTAAAAGTATGGGAATTAATGGGAAGTTGCTTCTCCCTTACAGTTTCCACTCTTCTGGAAAGACTTTCATATAGATGTTGGAACATGGCTGCAATAGTGAGGTTAGGCAGTGGTGTTGGGTGATGGAGTCTAGCTCATGGTTTCAATGCATCCCAAATGTGTCTAGTGTGGCTTTATGCAAGCCAATCATGTTTTCCATGCCAGACATGGTAAATCATTTCTAAATGGACCTCACATTTTGCACAGCGTTATTGTCAGACTGAAATAGAAAAGCCAAACTGTAAAAAAAAAAAAAAAAAAATTGCACAATTCTCTAGAATGTCATTGTACTGAAATAACCAAACCTGCTAATTAGAGAGGGGTGATTTTGGTCATATCGTGTACACCATAGAAAGGAGCGTTTGCACAAACATTTGGTGATAAAGACATGGCATGAATTTACACATCAAAAATGGCAAATTTGAATAAAGAATCAGTTTTCACTTTAAGGACATTCACAAAAGTAAGTGTTGTTTGATTTCCTTCATTCCTAGGAACCATGTATAGCAATTTTGTCCCTAAAATATTTCTAGGTTAGAGACACACACACAAGCCAACAAGACCTGTGTCAAAATACACTCTCAACTGCAATTCAAATTGCTCCCTTAATCCAGAGCTTGGTAAAAGTAATGTGTGTGTGTGTGTTTGTTTTGTAATAGGGAGGCCGAAATAGCAACTACAGCTGAATAAGCACCCAACACACACTGCACATGGTTTTGGTTTGCTTCATATTGTGCTGTACCTTTTGAAATATTTGGAGTTAATGTCTTGGTTGAACAGGAGATATTACATTTTAAATAAACAGATCAGTAACTCTAACTGCTTTAAATGTCTGCCTTGGGGGGGATATGTAAAATGTTTATTTTTCATTTTCTTGTTGAGAAATGTTGAGTATCTCAGGGCCGTTCCTGTAATGGCAGGCACACATTTACACTGCTCAAGGTTTAATGGTCCGAGTGTGTTTTTAATTTAAGGTATTTTGTGGTACCTGTTTAAGTGTTTTGTGTTTTTGCCCATTCATTTTGAGGCTGTTGGCATAGTTGAACTAAAGCTGCATTTGAGACTCCTTGTGTAAAACAGTTATATTGGTCAATTTAAAAAGGACAAAAAGAATGTTAGACCCTGCAAGGTATATCTGAGGTAACTCAGATGTGGGTAAAATATGCTGTTTTATAATGAGCTTTCAAACTCCATATGCCTCAGGCCACATTTTTCTTACAAATATATTACTTTCAAAAGCCCATAAACTCTTTTGAAAATGTTTAAATCTCTGAAATACTTTCATTTAGCTCCATCTTTACCCTGTAAAGTGAAAGTTGACTGCTTGGCTGATTAAGAAGTGTCACTTTGCCTTTTTTATAAATGTTTTTATATTTTCTACTTGAAATATTTGAGTGAATTTTGAATAAATATTATGTAAAATCAATGTTAATTTCCTTTTCCTGTCATTAACCTATACGTATTGATTATTGGCAACTGTGCTAGTAACTGCATTGGCTACTCGACTACTGAATACTTGCTTTGTCATTAATTAAAATCAATTAATTTGTGTGGTACCTCATGAAGCACTTTTTTTAGATTACTGTGCAGAATTGTTTTTGAGTTTTTAGAAACTTTAGAGAAATAAAGTGACCTTTCATTAATTATAGTGAGGTATGTGCTCATGTGGAGATCTCTGTTCATCTAACACAGAGAAACTAGACCCTAGTGGATATAAGGAGGGTCAAAGGTTGCCTGTAGCAGCTGTCACTGAGACATGACTCCTGGACCACAAGTCCCACCTGCCTTTCCTCCTATCATTAATAAAGCCAAACGTGACAACTGACAAACCATACAGCGCGTGGTGTATGATATCTCTCAGGGACCAGGGGATGGAAATAACCACCTCCATAACTCCAAGAGACAATGTATTAAATGTATTTGAGTGAGTTCGACAAGGGCCAAATTGTGATGGCTAGACGACTGTGTCAGAGCATCTCCAAAAGGTCAAAGGAAGGAACAGTGGTGAACCGGCGACAGGGTCATGGGCGGCCAAGGCTCATTGATGCACGTGGAGAGCGAAGGCTGGTCCGTGTGGTCCTATACAACAGACGAGCTACTGTAGCTCAAATTGCTCAAGAAGTTAATGCTGGTTCTGATAAGAAAGGTGTCAGAAAACAGTGCATCTCGTATGGGGCTGCATAGCCGCAGACCAGTCAGGGTGCCCATTCTGACCCCTGTCCACCGCCAAAAGCACCAACAGTGGGCACGTGAGCATCAGAACTGGACCACGAAGCAATGGAAGAAGGTGGCCTGGTCTGATGAATCATGTTTTCTTTTACATCACATGAATGGCCGGGTATGTGTACGTCGCTTACCTGGGGAACACATGGTACCAGGATGCACTATGGGAAGAAGGCAAGCTGGCGGAGGCAGCGTGATGCTTTGGGCAATGTTCTGCTGCATGGGAAACCTTGGGTCCTGCCATAAATGTGGATGTTACTTTGACATGTACCACCTACCTAAGCATTGTTGCAGACCACGTACACCCTTTCATGGAAAAGGTATTCCCTGGTGGCTGGATAAGGATAAGGCACCCTGCCACAAAGCAAAAATGATTCAGGAATGGATTGAGGAGCACAACAACGAGTTTGAGGTGTTGACTTGGCCTCCAAATTCCCCAGATCTCAATCCAATCGAGCATCTGTGGGATGTGCTGAACAAACAAGTTTGATCCATGGAGGCTCCACCTCGCAACTTACAGGACTTAAAGGATCTGCTGCTGACATCTTGGCACCAGATACCACAGCACACCTTCAGGGGTCTAGTGGAGTCCATGCCTCAATGGGTCAGGGCTGTTTTGGCAGCAAAAGGTGGACCAGCACAATATTAGAAAGGTGGTCATAATGTTATGCCTCATAATATCTCATATTAATTATCCATAGGTCAGTTGCATTGCTCAGCAGTGGCCTTTTTCATATCTCAGGAGAGTTAATGGAGGTTTTAGTTATGTTTTATGTAGGAATCAACTTTGTCTCAGATGTTTCACCTAAAATTCTTCAGAAGGAATAAAAATAGACACAAATGAGGCAATTGTTGCCAATGAAATCAATGTGGATAGCACAGCTCATAGATAATTTGGTTTTGGAGAAACCTGATTGGAGATGGAAAGTCTTAATGAAATCCAAACATAAGTGGTCACTGGAGACGCATTTAAAATACATGCTAATAGTAGGGGAAAATGGTAATGCTTCTTGGATGATCACTTGTGAATGGATCACCAAAAACACATCTTAATACCAGGTGGAAACAGGATCATTGAGATCTCTGCTTTTAAACTACAGGCTTTGGTTTCTTTGCAAATCTGAGCACAGTTTGTGACATTATTGTGATCACTTCTGAAAATTATGAGGAGACATATATTAGATTAGTGTACTTTTTTTTCAGGGGAAAAAACAGATCTTCATTCATTTGGGTGATTTGTGGTATTTGCTGAGTCTGGGGAAAAAAACACCTCTTGTCTTACTTGTTTTATATGACTTAAGTGAAATCTCATTTGTTACTGCCTCATTACAGTGTTGGCAATGAGTAGTTTCTGGTTTGATTTCTTATCTTTCTAAAGGGACCTTGGAAGAAAGAGAGTATTAACATCAGTAATGAGGGTGTGGAGCAGTGAGAAAGACAGTAGTAATTTTAATGAGATGGGGATGTACTTTTAATGACTTAAAAGCGCAGACTGAATGTTATATTATGGTGCTGTTATAAATCAATTGTCTATCACTCACTAGCTCTTGTTTGTTTCTGTGATCAGCATTATTGGAATCAAACAACGGAAGTCTTTCTTTTCTCTGTCTTCTGTCGCAACAGCAGTCCCGGCTCTAGTATAATCTTCTGTTTTCTGGTTGGGTGTCTGTTCAGTCAGCAGGATGTCTCTGTATTTCATTCTCTCTAGACTTTTATGTGGAGTTGCATGATCTGTCAGAGCTCTTCGAGTTCCTCTGTCTGGCTGATCTGTAATTTTCATGAATATGCCATTAAATAAGATCATTTATTAAAGGGATACTCAACCCAAAAATTATCCTCATTTACTCACCCTCATGTCATCCCAGATGTATATGACATTCTGTCTTCAGATAATACTTCATTTCACTATTTAAATTGAGACATGTGTCTTAAATGTGTCACATGGTCTACCAACTTACCTGTAGGCTCAATGTAAAAATGTGCCTCTATATTTGTTTTGCAGAACTTTGAATCACATAACCAGCCCCATATGTATGGCTTTTCTAACATAGTAAACTTGCTCGGTAGCTCACCTGGTACAGCATTTGCACTTGTGATGTGAAGCGCTTGGGTATGAATCCTGTGAAACACAAGTCATGATACTTGTTAATCGGATATGTTTAAGAGTTTAGTGTAGGTATGTTATGTTATTTTCAAGCATGATAGAACTTTAACCTTTTAGCGCCACTTACCGGACATTTCATTTCCAAACTGCCACAATACGTACAACAACCAACAGATTCAACCATTCAACCAGATTCAAGTTCACCTGTTTTGGATAAAACTACCACTAGTACTCAGATACTAAAGTGTCACAATTGTTGCAAAACGTGAAAGAAGCAACGTGATATCATTCTGTAGAAATGTCGCCACAGGCACTTTTTTTTCGAGTGAGCCTAATTTGTGATCTACAGTTATTGATTTACATGTATTACTTTAGCAGGCTCTTTCATTCATATGATCTCTATTACTGCATAAAGCACACTGTAGATGTTCTGTGAAGCCTGTATTTTCTATATAATGGTCAAAGTTAAAACCCTTAGAACAGGGATGGGCAACGTCGGTCCTGGAGTGCCGCTGTCCTGCACAGTTTTGCTACAACCCTGATAAAAACTCACCTGCCTGTAGCCTTAGTAATCCTGAAGACATTGATTAGCTTGTTCAGGTGTGTTTGATTAGGGTTGGAGCTAAACTCTGCAGAACAGCAGCACTTCAGGACCGAAGTTGCCTGTCCCTGCCTTAGAGCAATGGATGATTGACTGGAGGGTAGGCAGCCCTGTTGTCCAGAATGCATTTGTACAGATAAGCATTTAGCAGAGCTCTCTACTAAATATGGCTTCAAAGAATGGGGTGTAGATGTCTGATCTACACTTCAAAAGGAAAACAGGAAGTACAGGACACATAATTCATGGTCACTCCTTCATCTAAAATGTAGGAAGCACTTTTCAAAGTGTGGAAGTGGGCCATTCTACAGATTTGGTGCAAACTGCAGTCCCACAACCAAAAAACAAAAAACAAACAAAAAAACACACACGTTAAAAAAACATTTAAGTATTCAAACTTAGATGTTTACTAAGATCCTTCAATTATCTATTGAATCCCACAATAATATTTAAAATATCAGTAAGCTTAATATATATAAAATCATCATTTATTGGGTACTTTCAATTCGGAGGTGGCTGTCCCGAACCCTAACCCCTAAATTTCAACTTGTGAAAATTATATTTTTTTTTTGTGCAATTTTTTCCATTGTTGTTTTTAAAAATATATTTATGATTTATTATTATTTATTTTTTTTAAATCATGAAACTTTATGTAAAAAATGTGTCCCACATTTTCATGTCACGTGTATGTTTTAGCCCATTGGCTGAGACTGATTTTAAGCAAACTTCTACATTTTTGATCAGGAAATATTCCCATGTTCCTCCCTCAAAATCATGGCCTCTCTTAGGTACCATAATTTTGAGGTAAATGTGTTCAAAAATCTGAAAATCTGTGTATAACTTTAAGGAACGTCTTTACCAAACACCTTTTTTCTGCATTTAAGCAAACATTTTTGAGTGGTATTTTATTAAATTTAGTTGTTATGTGTGTACAACTGTTCAGAACTGTGCTAGCTAACCATGTGCTGATTAGCATCTTTGAGCTAGGCTCAAAAGTATCTAAAATTGTCACTACCGAAACAGTCATGACCGAAACATGTGGTGAAGTTTCCATTGTGACATAGTTTTTTGAGTGTTATTTAATAACATTTAGTTTTTTTCTGTGTATAACTGTTCAGAGCTGTGCTAGCTAACCATGTGCTGATTAGCATCTTTGAGCTAGGCTCAAAAGCATCTAAAATTTGTCGCTACCGAAACAGTCATGACCGAAACATTTCATCATTGTTTTGGTGGTGACAAAAGGGAACACATAATCATTTATTTGGTGGAAATAAATACAATTTTAGTACAATTATGCAAATTATTAGTATTTTAATCTGTTTTAGCAGTGTTTTAGTATACAAGTTACAATTCTGTAATGTGATGTGGTGGCTACCAACACATTACTGTCACTACTGAAAATGTGCAGCCACAACCGAAACATGGGATGCTTGGTCAAAAATAAAGTATATTGAATTATCAACTAAGATGTTATGATAGTGTTTGGTTCAATGTATATTCAAACTAATGAATCCTTAAATTTGAAATAGGTATGATACATTTTGTCTTTTACAAAGAAAGATTGGATTAAAAATACAACAAATCTCATAAATTACACTTGAAATGTTGTTAAAATTGTAATTTGTATTGATTTACCTGTGATTTTTTTATTTTATTATTATTTACAGGGTAGATATAAACAAAATCTTCATAGGTCAATGTAACACTTCTTATTAAATTATTTATTACTGTGTTTCGGTAGTGACAAATTTGGGGAGAGGAAAGAATATTACAAAACTTTCTGAAAATACAATGTAAGAATTAACTGCACAATTACTAGAAATGTGTACCTTGGATATTTGCACACGTATTTGCATACATACAAAATTTGTGGAAAAAGACACATTTTTTTCAAGAAGTTTTTAACTCTGACTTTGAACCATTTCTGTAGAATGGCCCACAGTATATATGCCTTTGAGATGAGCTGTGTCTGGGCTGTGATGAATGTGTCTTGTCTCGAAGAACCAGAAACCTCTGAGTCTGAGCTGCTCATATTTCTCTAAGTAAACTGACATTTTTAGGGAATTTTTCACGCTCAATGTGACATATCTGCATATTTCATGGCTGTGATTATATGGTTGGGCAGCTGTGGCATTTATAAGACTAGCCATGTACAAACTGGATGAGAGTTCAACCACACTCTCCGCAATAGATGGTCCAGACAGACAGAGACTACATTCACACAGCAGGAGAAAATGGTTGTCGGCCTTGTTATAGAGCGCTAAATATGGTTACATTCACACACGCCACTCGATGCTAGTCTTGTGTGTGTTGCATTTTTTTTTCATGCTGCGTTCCAGTAACTCACAGAGATGGGGATATGAGTCATCTGAAGGTTTTAGATTCATACGCTGTCTTCCACCAGAACCGATCCCTTTTTTTTTTTTTTATCTAGTAATTAATATTTGACATAAACTTGCTCCTGGCTAAAGAGAAGAGAGAAACTGGTTAGAGCTTGTTTCAGTAGGGGCTTTTAGAGACACTACTATTATACCTCTAATAACTGTAATTACACCACATGTCATATCAGTGAGTGTTATCATGGCACATAATTCCAGTCTGAGGATAAAGCAGTGTTCTGGACATATTATATAAATTATTAATTACAGAGAAAGATGTGAATTCTGCCATCTATTTAATTATGTCTTGTATTTGTATATGTACTATTCTGAATGATTCATTCATGAATGAACCTAACATGGTTATGAATGTGCATGGTCTGAAAAATAATCTTTTTTTTTATTTTATTTTTTTTAATGTAAACTACTGGTCAAAAGTTTGGAATAATTAAGAAATGTATTCCTGTGATGCAAAGTGGAATTTTCGGCAGCCATTACTCCTGTCTTCACAGTCACATGATCAATCAGAAATGATTATGCTGATTTATTATTGGTGCGATTAATAAAATAATAATATGTGATGTTTCTTGAGCTCTAAATCAGCATATTAGAATGCAGACACATCAATAAATTACATTTTTATATATATTAAATAAAAAAAAAGTTATTTTAAATTGCAATCAGAATATGGCAGTTTATACAGTATTTTTATCAAATAAGTTCAGCCTTGGTGAGCAGAAGAGACTTTCATTTTAAAAATCTGAATTATTCCAAACTTTTGACTGGTAGTATAGGTCTGTTGATAAAATATGTCAATGAGTGCATTTATTTGCTTATTCTCTTCATTTGTTCAGTCGTTCAATCATGTTTATTTTTCATTTGATGGTGTGTCTTTGTTTGTATTTTGTAAGAGTCAGAATGATGTTTAGTTTCTGATATGATGGATATTTTTAATAACTTTTATGCATATGTACTGTATTCATTATACTGTATGCGCAAACCATCCATTCCTCAGTCTGAAGTCTGCTAGTGTGGTATTTTGTGGTACTAGTGTTGTGATCAACTGAAAACTGAAGCAGATTTATACAGAATCGTGTGATTGTACAGTATTGTCCGACACGTGCAAATGAATGATACGATAAGACAAAACTTGGCACACATTTGCAGTGTAGACAGCTTCATTTACTATAACAGGAACTTTTGCCCAGTCACTTTCAGTGTAGGCGCATGTAAGTATTTCCCTGATGGATTATTGATGCTTAAAGCGTGCATATCTTTAAGATGACAGCTGTACGGTGATTTATACACACACACATGGCTGTTGGGCAGACAGTGCTGAAAGCTTCAGGTCTCTGAAAGAGAACTTGGCTGCATTCATTTGCATCCTCCCTGTGGGATTAACACACACACACACACTCGCGCCTCCAGCAGCAGGGTGTTGAGTGAACATATCTTATCAGTTGCTTCCTGCTCTCTTTATAGAATGTGAGTTGCACTGAAGTGGCTTCATGACTGTGTTTTCCCAGCCAGACAGTGTGTTGAGGACCTGCCGCTGTCTGTGTGTGTATTTGGTTGTCCTGAATTGCTCTCTTTCTCTTGCTCGCTTGTTTATGCCCATTTGCACTGCAGACTATGCAAGTGAAATATAGTTTTTGAGCCCCCAAAGTAGAAATGTAGTGTACAACCTTGGTAATCCTTTGTGAAAAAAAATGTAATTAAATTGTATTGAATGTGCACTTGTAGTGTACTTAAAATCCTAAAAGGATTTTTTATATATATATATGTGTGTGTGTGTGTGTACACAAACAAAAAAAAACTGTGCTTTCAGATAATACAATATTAATGGAATAAAAGGTCACTGTACTAAAATAAAGCACACTTTCATGACTACGTTTCTTAACACACTTAAAGGGATAGTTCACCCAAAAATAAAATTCTGTCATCATTTACTCACCTTCAAGTTGTTCCAAACCTGTATACATTTATTTGTTTTGCTGAACAAAAATATTTTGAAGAACGTCGGTAACCAAACAGTTGTGGGGCACCAGTGACTTCCATAGTAAGGAAAAAAAAAAATACTATGGAAGTCAATGGGGTCCATCAGCTGTTTGGTTACCGACGTTCTTCAAAATATCTTCTTCTGTGTTCAGCAGAACAAAGAAATTTATACAGCTTTGGAACAACTTATGTTGTGCAAGTAAACCCTTGTGGTGAGTAAATGATGACAGGATTTCATTTTTTGAAGTTTTTGAAGTCATGAGGATTGAGGAGGAGTGCTATTAGACTTGCTGGTTGTAGAAATGAGCAAAAAAGACTTTGAGGTGGGACCTGGTCAGTATTTAGATACCAAAAGATCATAAAGATTTGGGGGTGAGCACATTTGAAACTGGCCAGTAAGCAACCACCTAGAACATCCTAGCAACCAAATATCAACACACTAAAAACCACTCGGAGCACTTTAGCAACCTCATAGCAACTGCTCAGAACAGCCTAGCATAGTGATGAGTATTACATAAGCAAACACCACTCACATTTTCTTCTGAAAATGCGAAACTCTATTTTAATCTTCATCTATATAATCCATATATAATAGCCATTCCTTTCTCTCCTCTCTCATTGTGTTAATGTGTTCTGGGCTTCTATTGGTCTGGGACACTCACAGATGCATTAGGCTAATTTAACTGCCAGAACAGGAAATAATGCCCGCTCAAACTCTGTCTGAGAGCCCTTCTGAGTGTCTGTGAGTGTGTGTGTGTGTGTCCTGAGAGATTGGAGGATCTGTCCATTCTTTTGTTTCCACATTGATCTTGTTCTTTGGTGAATGGCTAAATGCCCCTCCATCGCTGTTCTTTACCCAGCATTCATCACTGTCACAGGCCTCTGTAGTAAACAAAGGCTAATGTGTACCTGCACGTATCCCAGCATGCTCTCCTTATCACCGCAGAGCTTGTGAACTATATACTTTACAATGTTCTGTCTGTTAATCTCTTTTGCTTCATCTGTATTTCTCTCTGTTCCTCTGTATTCTGTCTATTTTGTGCTCTCTGTCTCTCTCTCCCTCTCACTCGCTCTCTCTTCTCCTCTGTGCTTCAGTAATGGAATAAATTGGCCTATTTCATCTTGATTATGTCTCTTAGCAACAGAGCTCCATCATTTATGTTTCAATCAGATGCAGGGAGAGCGAGCAGCACTTAAGAAGCACTCCTGTTAAGTCTCATTTTCACCATGTAGTACATGTGTGTGTTTGTGTATGGTGTGTGATGGACTGCTTTGTAGAAATGTGTGTGTGTGTGTGTGTGGTGTTTGGGTATATCCTAAGTTTTGGGAGCAAAATGAGAGGTGTGCAGAGCTATGAGGTTTGACCGACAGTTTGAGGATCCAATTGTTACGAGGTTCTGTCACAAGCTCTTTTTAATACTTTTCATTGGTTAAAATTGTGTAAAACCCACAGACAGATGTAAAGGGTGGCCAATATTAATGATTTATGAAAAACAAAACAGTGTTCTATTTGCACTGGCGCGTGGAAGTAGCTTTTGACGCGTTCGACCCTAGTTCGAATACAGCTTTTGACGAACTCGCTCTTCTCATATCAGATCGGAAAGGCATTTTTAATAAAAATGAAGAAAATATTTGAAAAGTGGAAATAAAGTGCTTAACGAGTGTTTAATAATAAAGTATTTATCATGTAGGGTTAAAGGTAGGTGTAGGGAGGGCTTTATTGTCCCAATTAGGCGACATCCATTTAATAATTTTAATAAATATATGAGCAATATCACACTCATAGCCATGCGATATGGCTGTATATCAGCACGGCTGTGATTCGGCCATAGGTAATCAAAGCGTGCTGATATACAACCATATCGCATGGCTACGAGTGTGATATTGCGCATATATTTATTACCATTATAAATGAGAATAGGAAATAAACACAATTATACAATTCAGTCAAATGTACAAAAGCAGTGCTCTACAGGATGTAAGTTAAATATAGCCTTTAAATTATTAAATTTAACATAGCCCAATTTGATTTGCTCAGGAACAAGTATTAGATTAATACTTGACCAAAGATTGACTGTTTTGTGTACCCAATTGTTAATTATATCCCATGTTTAACTACTATAGGAGCCAGCGGCAAATCCCCGAAGCACTGGCCCAGATTAAGCTGTTCTCGGCGGGTACACGAGCACTGAACGGCGGCTGACGGCCTGGAGCTCGAATCTCCGAAAATGTCTAAACAACTTGTAAAATAGGCGCTATGATTAAATATGAGTCACATATTTCAGGTCTAAACAATTACATTCTCAAATAAAAAACTCTTAAAACTACAGTTTGTGGAACATCAAGTGTAATATTTGTAAAAAAGATAGTGGATTTGATCGGCCGCCATGACAATCGCTTCAAGCGGAGTGATACAAACGGTGAAAAGGTAGTAGTGTTGTTATCACTAAAATATTGCACGGCTCTCAGCCAATCAGATTCGAGAACCAGAAAGAACTGTTGTATAAAGTCATTTACACTCTATGTTATTACTGCATCCTGTTAATATACAACAATACTGAGATCTGCCACTATTTATAAGTATAAATAGTGTCTAACAACTATTTGCACTTATTGCAAGGAACTGCTACTTTTATATGAGACTGTCCTCCTCCAAAAAATGACCCTTTAGGTCGTTTTTTTCAAGCACCTTATTACGACCTACATTTTAAAGTCATGCGCCCTCTAGCTGGCGTAAAAAATAATGACAGTGTCGTGTTACGTCTGTCGTCATGAAATGATGTATGACCGTCGTTACCAATCAAAATGGGTGTTCATTTAAATGCAATGTGTAGACTTTTTACACGGTCCCTTACCCACCATTTGTCCTATTTCCATTTAGCAAAACTCATTTTTTATTAACGACTACACCAACCCTAAACCTACCCTTAGTGATTTATAGTGCATATACACTTTATGAGCACATGCGTTCCCTGTGATTGAATTCACGATCGCATAATCACATGATTGCATATTGTTGTATATTGCAATGCTCTACCAACTGTGCTACGCGAAACCCGAAATATGACGCAGATAAAAGGGTACAATGCATTAAAATGAAAGTGTCCTGTTGTCGAAAGGATAGGGGCGCAATTTTAGCAAACGCTCGTATGTGTCGTATTTCAGGGAAGTGACAAACAACCTATATGGGCGTATTGGTTTGAGGACATGTTGTTTTATATAGTGTAAATAGATTATATTCGCTATTTTCACTTAGTGTAAAATCAGTTTTCCGCTCGACAGCGACAATGTGATATCATCTAAATGTACTGGTTTTATTGAACTAAAAATATTCATAAGACTGAATGAACTTTTGTTGGTTATGCCAACAATGTTATTGTGTATCTCAGCAGCAATCTGTTTCATTTCTCTCAACTTACAAAAATAATATGTAGTTCAGGCAGGCTCTGTGAGAGCTCTTAATGAAAGTGCTGTATGAGGATTTCATCCAGTCATCTTCAGTCAGCTCTGGAGGTTAGACAGGTCAGTATGGATCTTCTAGCTGAGCTAACGCAAACATCTCTCCGGGGTTTCTCAGAGTCTGTCTTTACACAGCGTGATGTGCGCTAAATGAATGCAGCTCGACAGGGTTGTGAAGGGTGGAATAATATTGTTGTAGTTTATGCTGACACCCGTCTCATTGCTTTCTTTTGGCCCGAGTGCATTCTAGGATCAGTTTATCTTCCTTTGATATATTGTACATATGGCATTTGTGATGGCTAAACTAACCAGCACAGTCATACTTATGTTTAATCTTCATCCTCTACACAATTAAATTTCACTTCTTGAATAAATCTTTAAACTGCAACATTATTATTAATGAATACAGCACTGTTTAGAGTATAAATTTAAGTTTTTGATGATACAGTAACATTATATGTGTGTAAAGCAGTGTGTGTGTGGCCTCACCTGGTACAGTCTGGTTTTCTTTGGCTAATGTGGGGTCAAACTATCCAGGAAACAATGGTCACAGCTGTGGTCTACACACACACACACACACACACAAGCCGGGGCAGACTGAGCTTTCTTCCTCAACAAGGCTACATAGCTAAATGTAGAAATAACACATCTGTGACATACATTTGCTGACAACAACAAAAATATTATTCCCTCATTTATCCAGACATATGAACTTAATCTATGCTGTTCTGTGAAGATTAAATCTAACTCTTTATTTCCACAAATGAGAGATATCTGTTTGTTCTCTCTTGTGTGTTGAAAATGATGTTTTGTTGTGTTTTCTGATGTTTGGCGGTTTATTGCTAGCATGCTGTTATGCAAATGAGCTGTTACCTTGGTAATGAGTGACAGTGAATGGCAGGGTTGCGGTTTGAATGTAAATGAGCAGAGTAGGCGGGGTTTGTTTACATGTAATGGCACTAGCTTGCTCTCTTCACTGCTAAAATGGATTTAAAGGGGTCAAATTCATTGGGCATTCAAAACAGAGTTTCTGGAAAACGGATCAAACTAATAGGTCAGTGGACTACATCAAAATTGTGTTCATGTTGTTTTGTTGGTCTGTACTACTATTTGGAAAAGATCATTTCAGTGCGAAAAATGAAGTGTTATGAATGTCTGAAATCCGAGAAATCTAGTTTAAAACACATTGCAACTTCTTAAAAAATTAAATAAAGTATTCATGTTGGTTTCATACATACAAAAACAAGCAAGAAAATAAAAAAACCTTAATACAATTAATACCTTAATACCTTAATTCAATTTTCTCAATGTTGATTTAATTACAAATGTCAAACAGTGCAACCATCAAGTAAAAACTACTAAAATACTTTTCTTGTACCTTAAATATGCACAACTTGTACATGAGTTTTGTGTATGAGTTTATAAAGCTTAATCATTATTTCATTAAAAAAAGTTTTGGTCCCACTTTATATTAGGTGTCTATAACTACTATGTAGGAACATTTAAATTAATAATTTGATACAATACACTTATTGTGTACATACATGTTTTTACAATGTACTTACATTTTTTGCACTTCATTTTACAGTACATGTACTTACAGTGTACTTACCTAAGAAAGTACTGGGTTATAAGGTAACTACATTGGTTAAGGTTAGGTTTATGGGTAGGTTCAGGGTTAGTACCTAGTTATTACCCAGTTATTGCAATTACTATTATAAGTACTAAGTATGTACATGGGGAACAGGACTGTAAAATAAAGTGCTACCGTGTTTTGCAATACAATATGAACAAAAACAGTGGTATGCGAAAGTTTGGGAACCCCTTGCAGAATCTGTGAAAATGTGAATAATTTTAACAAAATAAGAGAGATCATACAAAATGCATGTTATTTTTTATTTAGTACTGTCCTGAGTAAGATATTTTACATAAAAGATGTTTACATATAATCCACAAGACAAAAAAGTAGCTGAATTTATTAAAATATCTCCGTTCAAAAGTTTGGGAACCCTTGATTCTTAATACTGTGTGTGGTTACCTGGATGATCTATGACTGTTTTTTTGTTTTGTGATGGTTGTTCATGAGTCCCTTGTTTGTTCTGAGCAGTTAAACTGAACTCTGTTCTTCAGAAAAATCCTCCAGGTCCTGCAGATTCTTCAGTTTTCGAGGATTTTTTGCATATTTGAACCCTTTCCAGCAGTGACTGTATGATTTTGAGATTCATCTTTTCACACTGAGGACAATTGAGGGACTCAAACACAACTATTAAAAAAGGTTCAAACATTCACTGATGCTCCAGAAGGAAACACGATGCATTAAGAGTCGGGGGGTGAAAACTTTTTGAATTTAAAGATCAAGGTAAATTGTACTTAATTTGTCTTCCGGGAAACATGCAAGTATCTTCTGTTGCTTCCGAAGGGAAGTACTAAATGAAAAAAAAAAAATTTCAACAAAATAAGAAAAATTTGGACTTCTTCATCCTGTTCAAAAGTTTTCACCCCCCGGCTCTTAATGCATCGTGTTTCCTTCTGGAGCATCAGTGAATGTTTGAACCTTTTTTAATAGTTGTGTTTGAGTCCATCAATTGTCCTCAGTGTGAAAAGATGAATCTCAAAATCATACAGTCACTGCTGGAAAGGGTTCAAATATGCAAAAAATCCTCGAAAACTGAAGAACCTGCAGGACCTGGAGGATTTTTCTGAAGAACAGATTCTGCAAGGGGTTCCCAAACTTTCGCATACCACTGTTAGTACATTGTAAATTTGTTATTTTTTTTGATGTAAGTACATAGTAGTCAAGGCCACCTAATATAAATTGGGACCAAAGTTTTAAAACATATTTTCAAGGTCAAAAGTTTGTGTGAGTTTTCTTTTTGTTACATTGTTACTTCAAGCCCCATAAAATATCAAAATTGTGTCTGTCAAACAATATCGACATAATAAACCATGACATAGTTACATAATTTCCATGAAAAAAAAAATTTGTTCATAGTCATGTCAGTTTGTTTGGTTACACTTTATTTTAATGGTCTACTAACTAGGAGTAACTTTGCAACTAGATGTCAACTAACTCCCATTAGAGTATTAGTAGACTGTTAGGTTAGGGTTAGGTGTTAGGGTTCGTTGACATGTAGCTGCAAAGTTACTTACAGTCTGTTAGGGGGCCATCAAAATAAAGTGTTAGCAGATATTAAACAGACAGTCTACTAATACTCTAATGAGAGTTAGTTGACATCTAGTTGCAAAATTACTTTTACAATGTACTTTAGCAGAATGTCTAAAGTGGACTA
This sequence comes from Anabarilius grahami, assembly GCA_003731715.1. Classification (NCBI taxonomy): domain Eukaryota; kingdom Metazoa; phylum Chordata; class Actinopteri; order Cypriniformes; family Xenocyprididae; genus Anabarilius; species Anabarilius grahami. Next base: position 8,387,528 of record RJVU01049572.1, read on the forward strand.
TCGAAATGAAGTGTTACCGTTACATTGTTTAGCATTATGCCGTTGTTTCTGCCATTCTGGTGTTTAATACAGAGCCTAAATAAGTACAAGAACCTACTACTTTACTCCTTTTCTGGCTGTGTTCATCAGCAGGAGGATGCTGTGTGTGATTTGTTCTGATATTTATGCTGGGAAAAACCCAGAGACCTTGATTTAGATCATTCACGGCCACTGTATGCCGTTTATCACCGCATGTTTCCTGTAACAGATTTTGGGATGTGTCACACATTTCCTTTTCTGCTATTATTCATGGGCCTAATTAGTGGAGGTCTCCTTTGTTCTTCTATTTGTTCATTGTGTTCAGCATGAGTGTAGAAACACAGATTGCCGTGTGTAGAATGTAGGACTGTGGATTGTGTGAAGTTATAACCTCTTCCACAGTGTTAATCAAATCCCAGTTTCAAAGCACAGTGCTTGACAGCTCTGTTCCAAAACCTAGTGATCTGCCTACTCTTTTGAAAAATAAGTGCAATTAGTTGTATTTAATGTGAACTTGTAGTGCACTTTGAATCTTAAAAGTATATTTAAAAAACTGTACTTGCAGATGATATAATATTAATGAATTAAAAGGCAAATTAAGTGTAGTTAAAGAAATACATTTTTCATGACTGCTTCTTTACACTTTTGAAAACTGCACTTTGTAATAATGCCGAATTAAAAGTTTTACATACATAATTTAGATAATTATGTTTTAATAATCTTTTTTTCACGTTTTAAAGAAGTACACTTATTTTGATGTGTTGACCAACATTAAAAAGCACATGTAATGTACTAAATTGCAACTTCATCATTACAGATGTGTAATTACAAATATATTTAAATACATGACATAGAAGTTTGAATGAAATTACATTAAAGTATATTTTAGTTTACCATTAATGCTTGTCAGTACACTTTAACCATATTTCAAAGACAACAGAAGTAAATATGAAACTATTTATGCAGATACACTTAAGTCTAAAGTGGGTCTCAAAAGGACTCTAAAGTTGAGATAATTGCATTTAATATAAATTTAAACTGTAACACATTTTCATTTAATTGCAATTAACATGCAAATAAGGGTCTGAAAACATTACATTCAGTTCACACTTAAGTATACTATTTTAAATGTATTTTTCGCACAGTAAGGATCGCAACACAAAAATATGTCATTCTGATCGATCCTGGACTGTGGAGAACAAAAAATCATATAAAGAGAATTTATATAAAAATTATATAAATTACTGTGTGAGTTCATTGTAATAATAAAAAAAAATATTATTATTTGATTTTAAAGACATTTTTGTTACTTTTGAATGAGAAACAGTTATCAAAAAAAAATAAATCGATCTAACTTTTCAATATTTGTGACCTGTGCTGGCAGAATGAATGCACGCGGGCTAAATTCGAGCTACAGGCAAAACAAGTCAAAAATGTCAATTTTGCTCGAAATTGAGGTTTTCACAAAAATTAGTTCATTAAGTTCTCGTCTAGCGATCCCAATGCTCCAAATAACAATTAAACATCTAAAAGTATCTTTATTTGTATGTTTTCTGAGAGGAGTTCCTTGCCTTTGACCATGAAAAATGCGTTTTTCTCCGCTCGCTTCTCAACTACTGGCGCTTCCTCTAAGCACAAGTTTGGTATCGTTGTAAAGCGCAGCATTCCAACTTTGTGAATATTCATAGGCATGAATTCTCAATGGCATGAGTCTAAACCAATGAAATGTGATTTTCAAACTCATGCTGATGTAAACAAAATGATCTTACTCACGCTGACTGACCGATCTGGAGCGCGTGCACAAAGACGCTTCAGACAGCGCTCGATCCCGATTCTCGATATAGGCCTACGCATATAATGTTACACAGAATTACAGTATTTCCAAAAATCTGTCTTGGCGAGTATTCACGCAAACAATATCTGTTGTCTTAGGTGAATGTTTGGTTAACTGTTGGGGAAAAACATCTGATGTGTAACATTATATTAGATCCTGCGGTACAGTAGGTCTTAAAATATAGGCTGTCTGTTTCATTATGTTAATCAAACAATTGTGGAATTATGGAAAAAAAAACGTTGAATATATATTTTTCCTATAGATATTTGGTTTTGACTTGGTATGTGCTAAATTTGGTGGTATTACCAGGGATTTTAAGGTATGCTTGCTGGTGATTGTGTTTTGGAACCTTCAGAAAACTTTAACTCGATTTTTCTCAAAATCGACTTTGCTGACTCTATAGACTTCAAACAGGTGTAGTCATTTTTTGTCGGATTCCAACAAATCATACATCATTTTGAAAGTTTTTTTAATAGAGAATGTAAGAATAACATGTGAGCTTGTGAAAATGTGAGCTTTCTGCAACATGCTGATGTCAAACTCGTTTGTTCGGCAAGTGGAGTTGCTGTCTATGTTTCGAATCAGTCTTTTATGAGGTTCCATGACGCTTCTCATTGTCTCTTAGAAGGCAGCTGCCTCTGTAGACAGTAGCAGGCAGCTCACTGTCGTTTGGAACAGAGCCAGCGTCCGTTAGGGTAAGTGTGAGGGTTAAATTAAACGTTTCCTGGATGACTGCTGGCCAGAGACGTCTTTAAATGTGTGTATATGTGAGTGACACTCTATCCTTCTCTCTCTGTCTCTCTCAGTGATGGAGAGATGATGACAGATGTGGTATTGATTTCAATGTCTGGAATGAGCATGCAGTCGGAAATATTCCTGCTTTCTCCGCAGCTCATTCTAACGAAAAGCTTCACTAAAGTAGTTTACTGAGAGAAAAGAGGTGACTATTGGAGAAAACAAATGAAAGAATGTTCGGTGTCTGAGTCAGTGTTATCTGTCCTGAATAGTTTGGGTTATAAAGTGGACCCTAGGCTGATGCAGGATCATTTGACTTTGAGAAAAGACTAAAATAAATATTATATATGTAATTTAGGGAATTTGTGTCATTAATACTAACAAAATAAAAAAATAAAAAAATGTATGATTAGTGTGTTTTTAATACTCTAAATACTGGATGCAAATCTTGTTATAAAAAAGCTGCTCTGCTTCAGCCCAGACAAATGTGTAATATTCCACCAGGATTTATAACTGGGATAAAAACACAAACAGAAGACTGAACTCGCTGTCAACGATTTTTGTCTACTCCCTGACTCCTGGAGCACAGAGTGAAAGAAAACAAACACTACCGCCCAGAGAGAGACAGAGAGACAGAGAGGGAGAAAGAGGAGGGAAATATTGAGTCGAATTAATTAATTATCCATGACACATTCACTTCTATGTGATGACAAGGCAATACACTTCCACAAGACATACACATTCAACACACTCAAACACATTGTTAAATCTCTAATAGGCTGGCAAGTTCTTGACTGTGAGAATTGTGAAACTTGTTCCAGGAATAGTGTGAATTGTGCAATTAAGACCATTAAAACTAACAAGATTCTGAAGAAAATGTCAGTTGTGCTTTCCTGTGTAAAACTTACTGCCATGAAGCTAGTGGGAGGCTCCCAGGGTATAGCTGTATAATTGCAAAATTGTTCTTTGTAAAAAAATACTTTTTTACCACAAGGAAAACAGCTTATAAATCATAAAGAATTATGTTTTTTTTTTTTTATGTGAAAATGCAGAACATTTTATGTGAGGGTTGTGTTTAGGGGTAGGGTTAGGTGATAGAATATACAGTATAAAAATCATTATGTCTATGGAAAGTCCCCATAAAACATGAAAACCTAATGTGTGTGTGTGTTTTTAGGTTGTATTTTGCACAGAAGTCTAATTTTTCAGCTTTACTTTCCTCATCCTTATTTCCACCTTCGCTCACTGTTAGTGGTCATCAGCGTTTATACTTCAGTGCGCACTGAAAGTTGTAATCAAGTATGGTAACACTATAGAACATTGTTCTGTCATTAATGAATAACTAATGAGTAACACAATATTAACATTCTAGGAACCGCTATTAACAAACAAGAAACTCTGATCAACAATTTAGTAAGTAACGACACTCAGTTGAATGAGGTAGTTCACTATTAGCTAATCAGTAACTATTATTTTTTTCCAGAAGACTATAGAACTACTATGACCTTATTTCCTCCTATTAAGATGCGTTTTGGTTAATCGGATCACAAGTAGGTGAAGGAGATACATTCCCGCTTCCACCTGGTATTTTAATCCATCTCTTTTGTCCACTTTCAACCACTTCTGTCATGGTTTCTTTGAGGGGAGGGTCTATGGGCGGGTAAATGTATGGGTTTTTTCGATCTAATGGACAAAACAAGCTCACACAATTTACGAGACTATCCTCTAAAAAACGACCCTATAGGTCGTTTTTCAAGCACCTTATTATGACCTATATTTACGTTTTAAAGTCATGCGCCCTCTGGTGTAAAAATAATGACAGTGTTGTATTATGTCTGTCGTCATGAAATGATGTATGACCGTCGTTACCAATCAAAACGTGTTTTCATTTAAATGCAATGTGTGGACTTTTTACACGGTCCCTTACCCGCCATTTGTCCTATTTCCATTTTGCAAAACTCTTTTTTTTAAATTAACGACTACACCTACCCTTAGTGATTTATAGTGCATATACACTTTATGAGCAAATGCGTTTCCTGGGATCGAACCCACGATCGCCTGATAACGATTGCATATTGTTATATATTGCAATGCTCTATCAATTGAGCTTCGCGAAACCCGAAATATGACGCAGATAAAAGCGTACAATGCATTAAAACGAAAGTGTCTTGTTGTTGATTGGGACACAGCTTTAGTAAACGCTCCTATGGGTCGTATTTCAGGGAAGTGGCAAACGACCTATATGGGCGTATTGGTTGGAGGACATGTTGCAATTCACATATGAACGCGACAGGAGACGACGGAAAAAAATACGGAGAGCAACAGCTTTCATTTCTGCTCTGACAGCTGCAAAACCCAGTCGAACGCTGTGAAATGGCGAGAGAACATTGTGCTTGGTACGTTTTTTGTCTTCAAACCAAACTTGGGTCTTCAGCCGACAAAGTGTAAATCCCATCTGGCTAGAGCGCTTCCCATAATGTTTACACATTAGGTCAGTAGGTGGAGAGTAGGCGGTCTTTTGTGGCTGTTCGAATGCATTTGATCACATGAGCACTACGAAAGCAATCTGGTCAAATGCGTTTTCGACTACCTCTGGAAGTGTTCGACAGTGGACAAGCTCAAAACGTTTTACAACCCGTTTACACCTGTATTTAGTGTCGTCCACTTGTGATCCGATTGACCAAAATGCATCTTAATACCAGGTGGAAATGGGACCTTTATGTTCAGGCTCATAATTAATGTGAATAATGCATAATGTATTAATTCTAAAGTAAAGATCATTGTAACCCACTAATGACTCAAGTATACCATATCCTTCAGAAGGAATTACTAATTATTTGGATCAGTATTCTAAATTGAAAAACATGATAACTCTCTAATATTGGCTGAAGTCATTCAGGAATTTGAAGCTTTTATAAGGTTTGGGATAGTAATTGCTTCTGATGTATTTGGTTACATTTGAGTCATTACTATTGGGTTACCATGATCTTCACTATGGAATTAATTATACATTATTCATTATTCACATTAATTATGAACCTGAATATAGTAGTTCTTAGTAGTCATCTGGGAGATATGAAAAATAGTAGTTACTGATTAGCTAATAATGAACTACCTCATTCAACTGAGCACAGTTACTTACTAATACATGTTAGTTAATAGTAGTTACTGGAATGTTGATATTGCGTGACTTAAGTGCTTCTTAAAAAGCATGAAAAACAATTATTAAAACTTACACTACAGGGCTGTTGAATGCTTGATTCTGATTGGTTGACCAACGTTCTAAGGCATGCAATTATTTTAAGGGAAACGCATGGCTTAAGTAGTTCTACCAGGTCTTGACCGCATTGCAGTTCCATATCACTTTGTCAAATGTTTTCAGTTATTTCAATAGGTCCTACAGCTTACAGCCACAAAAGAAACAAAACCCACAACGACACCAGGCAAATAAATCAGACTGTCCTCCTCCAAAAAACAACCCTATAGGTCGTTTTTCAAGCACCTTATTACGACCTATATTTACGTTTTAGAGTCATGCGCCCTCTAGCTGGCGTAAAAATAATGACAGTGTCGTGTTACGTCTGTCGTCATGTCTAACGTCTGCGTTAATAACTATATCAACGGTATTATTCTGCTATCAGGGCTCAAGCCTTCGTTATTAGTTCTGAAATGACGTTTTGGAATTAGCAGCGGAGGCTTGGGATGAGATGCATAAGAAATTAGTCCCACACACAAGAGTGTTTTAAGGAATCACACACATGCTCAATTCTCATTAGACAACACAGTTCTCTCAAGGGGAAACAGGCCAATGTGGGAAAGAATATGTCAGCGTTTAACACATTTAACACCAAAATCAGCAACGTGCTAATTTCCCAGCAACACCTCTTCATATGCTGTTGACCCTTCCCCCTTTTCCCCAGTGGTTTTTCATAAGCTGGGTTTACATGGCCTCTGGCATCCGTTTAACTCAATTTTGAGAGTTGAAACGTTGGTAGACACCAATCTGCGTGTGTCCTCACTTACCTCTCTCTCTTTTCAGGTCTTGGCTGAGCTGGAATGTTCTGGTGTTAAAGCTCTCTAAGGAAATCTGTCAGATCTGTTAGATTGGCGCTTCTGGGTTTCTGCTCTTCACGTGCGCTCCAGTCACTCTCAGCTTTCACAACATTCCTCTGTTTGAGCGTCATTTATAATCTCACTTCAGTAAAGATGACAGTTGGTTATATTACTCCCACGCTGACTCACATCAACATGGTTCCCCTCCTCCTCCTCCTCCTCCTCCTCTCTGTCATTCCAAACAGATACAGAGTATGAGACTTTGAAAAGTGCCTATTAGAGGGTTAATGGACATTCTTTGTTTCTCTGTGTGTTGTATATATGAATGTTATGAATATTTTAAATGACTCTCAGTGGGTCAGCTCATCACACACTGCTTCTATAGCCAATTTTCATTACTATTTAAATGAGTTTATTACTGTGGAAAATGCAGCTTGACCAACCTGAACTCACTCATAGGACATGATACATTTAAAATGTCTCATCCATTATTCATGTAGAGCCGACCATACAAACTGTAAATAGTGAGAGAGATTGTTTATCTAAATCAAATGACGTGTCACCTGCTTCTGAATATACGCTGCATCTACATATACTGTATTGCTCTTCGCCAAGTTTTAATATAGTAATCATAGTTTTTCCAGAATACCATAAATACTGCAGTTATTGTTTTGATAAAACTGTGGTAACCGTCAGTAATCACTGTCATAAAAAAATTATAAAAACTAAATTTAAAAAAAAAATAAAACACTGTTTGAAGGAGATGATTTAATACGATTCACACTAGTCACAAGCACGTCCTGATTTTGCAGAGTTAGATGCATTCCTGGGTCAACATATTTTGTTGATCCTGGAACAAGCATTCCTGTCTGAAAATGTAATCATAACCTTATCCCTACCTGTAAACCTAACCCTACCCATGAGTTATCCCCTTAAAATCAGAGGGAAATGATAGGTGAATAACACTGATGTAGAAGCATCTAATCCTGGTTGTAAGCCTAAACTTGACATAAACTGTAAACTTGTCCCTTAAATCTGATTAGTTGATTGGAATGTTGTTCCAGGATCAAGATGTTGATTCAGGAACATGTTGCACTTGGTGAAATCAGGTTCTGCGTAGTGACAGTAACTGTTGATATCAATAATAACAACACAATAATAACAGTAACAATGATTATTTCTAAATATTAACCCTTAAACACATACCTCGGGTCTTTATTGACCTGGGATGTCATTCACTAGCCTACCCCTCATTCATTTTTCAGACATCAACCTTCTTGGTATTCATTATAAACAATATAACAAGACAAATTGTTAACACTTTAGTTTAGGGTCCATTCTCACTATTAACTAGTTGTTTATTACCATGTATATTATTAGGATATTGGCGGTTTATTAGTACTTATAAAACATAGGGGCCATTCACACAGAATTGCGTTTTTCTATTCCAATGTCTAATTTTCTGTTGTTTTTGTATGTAAACATGTGCTAGATGGGACGTGTATGATATCCAAGCACCGAGTTTTTAAGATGCCATGTCAAGTAAAAGGGTGGTTGATTATGATTTAACTTTTTAAACTTTAGTTAGTGTGTAATGTTGCTGTTTGAGCATAAACATCATCTGCAAAGTTACGACACTCAAATTTCAATGCAAAGGGAGATATTTTCTTTTAAAGTATTCACTGTTTAAGGACTTCAAACAGTTGGTATGGACTACAACGAGCTTCTTCCCGGGTTAGTGAAATCACTAACCCTAAAATTTATGTAAACCCTGCCCCCGGGAACACGCAACAAAGGGGGTGAGGCCATGTTGGGCTGCTTTAGAGAAGAGGAAGAGTTGTTGTAGTAGAGTGTTGTTACCATGCCGTCATTTTACGCCGGACTGCGTCACAAACAAGGGTCAATTCAACGCTGAATTTACACAAAAGATTAACATGACGGCACATGCTAGTCGATGAGTTGAATCAGTCAATACATTTATCCACTAACCATTCAGAAACGTCCAGTTTCATTCTAAAAGTTGTAACTTCTTCCTGAGTCTCTCCATCAGTGTCCGACTCCAGTTTGAACAAGGTAAGGCTGAACACCGTTACTCACAATCCTCATTTTGGCTGTGCGAGATTCTCCAGCTTTGTTGTTGTTGAGCAACTGAAGCGTGAGCTGCTAAAGCTCCGCCCTCTTTTGGAAAGCGGCTGCAAGCAGCAGCTCATTTGCATTTAAAGGGACACACACAAAAATTTTACGTTTTTGCTCACACCCAAATGGGGCAAATTTGACAAGCTATAATAAATGATCTGTGGGGTATTTTGAGCTGAAACTTCACAGACACATTCTGGGGACACCAGAGACTTATAGTACATTATAGGTCCCCTTTAAAAGAATTTCAACTTTTACATGCAATGCTGCTCATAAATGTCAGTTCCAAAACAGTGGACCAATCAGAAGAACTCAGAGGCGGGGCAAGCATTGCCAGCTTGTTGTTTACTGTAGCAAGTTGGCATGGCAACTGTTTTATTTGACAGCAACATGGCGGAGGAGGCCATAACCAGTTATTTTTTTCCATGTCACAAATAATATCTATCTATTCTGCTGTTTGCCTATTTGCCATTATTGCATCATGTCTCAAAAGCGCGTCTCGAGACCTTTGCATTCTGCGCTGCTTTAAAAAAAAAAAAAAAAAAANAAAAAAAAAAAAACCATTCCTGAGCACTGCGTCTCACGTTTTTAGATGCAAAGACGCGTTCTGTGTGAATGAGCCCTTATTCTGCTGACCATATTCTATATCCCTTAATCCGACCCAATACCTAAATTTAACAACTACCTTACTAACTATTAATAAGCAGTAATTAGGAGTTTATTGAGGCAAAAGTCCCATTTAATAGTTATTGTAGTTAATAGTGAGGATTGGACACTAAACTAAAGTGTGACTGAAAATATATAAACCTAGTGGTTTTGAATATAATATTTAATCAGAGTATCTTTTTCAGTCAACAGCAGAAATTAGTTTAATTCCTCCTTGGCTTCTTGTATACATGACTTCAAAGATGCTACTCTGTTTCAGAGAGTATGTGTGTGTTTGACTGTAATTCTCTCATGCTGTAATAATGAGAAAGCTCTGTGTCGTGACCCTGAGGTGTACTGTATGAGTCTGATCTGCAGATCACACTGGCTGGGCTGCAGTAATGTAGTAGTGTAATGTGCCGGTGAGGATCGACTGCGGTCTCAGTGTCAACAGGCTGTAATTAACACAGAGCTGAAAGACAATGAGGGACAACAGACAGAAAAGACCCCTATTCTTCACAGATAATTACAAAGCAGAATGCTGACTTTGAACATTGTTTGTGATCTTACCCCACAATACAATGAATGTGCAACTGATGGTCTTTGCAGAGTCTTAAAGACAGATGTTTCCCATGAGCTGACAGACAGACCTTTGCCCTTTGTCTTTTAACTTGCAACAGTATGAAAGCTGCATCATGATTTGTAATTTCAAGACATCATTGGAAAGCACAGTAAAATGATTGTCAGAAAGTCCATCTGTTCATCATCAGCATTTTTCATTGGCGACTCTAGAGTTGTTTTTGGAAGGGGATTTGAGGGAATCTTCTGCTGATGGAATACAATATTACACAGGCTAGATCAATCGAGTGCACTTTTGATATAAATATTAAAAGATAAGATCAGTTATATCCAGTAGATACAGTTGATCTGAGAGAAAATGTAGAAAATATAGTCTTAAAAGGCATTTTTACATTTTCTTCCATTTGAGTGTCCCTAACCCAAACCACAAACAACCCATAATTTACACTACAATTGTGCAATTAAAAAAACCACTTTCTATAGTGAAGGAATAAATAATTTTACTGTCTAATTACATTTATTCTCATTATGAACACAGAAGTCTATTATACTAAAAGTCTTGGTAGTTTAGGATTAATTTAGCGAAATAGTATTCTTTTGGTCCATATTGTCGCTCTTTGTTCAAATTACAGCAAATGTGCAAACAATAGCTGAATATTTAACCTGTACTGCACTCATATAGGCAATTCTTTATTTTATAATGTTATAAATGATTTTCAGGACAGTTATTTTTATATCTGTTTTATCATTTGTCAGATGCAGATTATAAGTCTGATCAGGCCTATATAAATAATAGTAATTTTAGCAAACACCACTAAACATACTTAATAATATTCAAACAAAGGCTCACTGTAAAAACATTCCTTTGCATACATGCATATTCACTGCAGTTTCCAGCTGAAATAGTGGTAGCAAAATGCCTTTAACAAAAACTTGTATTCCTCTTCACACAAATTATGATTACAGGGGCAGATTATCAATTAACAAAGACATTCTAAAGAAATCTAGGTTACACTTTATTTTGATGGTCCCCTCTAGGCATTCTGTTGACTATAAGTAATGTTGCACCGACTGTACATATCAACTTTAAGTATACGTTTAGTATTAGTAGACTCTTAAGTTAGGGCTAGTAGAATAAGGGGTTTGGGTTAGTAGAATAAATTGACATGTACTTGCAAAGTAATTTATAGTCAGTAGAATATCTGTTGGGGGACCATCACATTAAAGTGTTAGCAGATATTAGAAGATAATGGGGTGTGACGAGACGAGACACAAGATTGGGTTCATGAGACGAGACAAGATTTTGCACAGTATTAAGAAATCCTCAATGATAAAATTCATAACTTGAAAAATAGGCTGCAGGTGCATTTTGAAATGTTTTAGCTAATCATCTTGTAATGAATGTCATTTCAGTTCTACTTTCTGAGTATGAATTATCATATGCATTGAAAGACAACAGTATACAAGCACTGTAAAAGGTTTTGCCACAAACTCAACCGATTGGCTTCTCTCCTGTATGATTTCACATGTCTCTTCATATGATGATTCATATGATTCAGGCTGTTTTGGAAGCTCAAACGTGCACACAAGCGCAAGAACCAATGAGGTTTGTTCTTGTGTGTGATGCATGCACATTTGCGCTTCCGTTGACCCTATAACATATGTGCTATGTATGTAATTTGATCAATGTTTATGTGAATAAACGCCTAGATTAATATTTGAAGAGTTTGGTTCCAAAACGCTATAAATCCATTTTGATTAATTTGAGTAAAAATGTGTTTTCTTTACCAAGAAAGCAGCAAGATGAAAACCACTATTTTCTGTTTCAAACTTTCACATAGCATCTTTTGGTTATAAAAAAATGTAACATTAAAATCTAGATTTTGATTTTCAAAGGTTTATAATAAAAACGGATAATGTTTTTCCCAAAATGCAATAAATCCATCGATGTAAAAGTTATTTTTCAAATTAAAGTTGATTCACATTATATGACAGCCTCTGAACTTTGTCAATACTAATCTTATATACAGGCATTTGACTAAAAATACATTCAGTCTTGTTAATGTTAATAATTAATTATGCCTCCGTTTGTCATTACCGATTAAAGAGTATCTGGCGCCACCGCACGGTTAAAATAAACACATTTACAGAGTACACTGGTATTAAAAACGGCTTTTAAAAACTGTTCATGGTTCAGTTTTGGGGACCATGACAGAAGTTTGATGCTGTCGTAGAACAAGCAAAAGCCGACATTTTTCCTCCTCCCGACTCGAGTGCCTCATCTTCTTAATCTCCTCACGTAAATTATTAGATTTCGATAGCTTACGTTTCTTCCCCACTGCAGAAACCACCACAAGTTCATCAATGCCGTCAAAATTATTCATTTTTCTGCTTTTGTTGATCACAAAGTACAAAGCAGATAAGGAAAACTAGGATGTCGGGTGTATTCAGGGCGCTGCCATTACTGTTTACAGTGCGTGGAATGGTGCGCTGTGATTGGTTAAGCGGATATATCGCGTTCTGCAGAGAAAGGAGACTGGCGTTTGCCACGTTTTGGAAAGAAAGGGAGAAAACATGACAGAATAACATGATGGATTTCACATTTTGCGCAAAATTAATAAATGACTTTTCAAAAACGACCAGATACAATACTGATTTTGGCGGAAACTCGATTTTTGTAAAAATGGCGTTTATTGTGTTTTGGAACCAAACTCTTCATTTTTTTATCATATAAAGCAGCCGATCGTGTCTTGTTAGAAAACTTGGATTGAACCTGCTTGCTTCATGTAACACTTAAGGTGAAGTTTTCCAAACCTTATATTATACTTAGGAAAATGACAGTTAGAGGGACTTTATGCAACACTTATCGTTTTTTAAGGGATCACTTAAATGAAAAAATAGATTCTTAAGGGAAATTCTTAGGGTTTATTACGTTTAACCTAAAGAAACCCTGAAGTAACACTTAAGGTTATTTTATGCAACACAAACACAAATGAAAACACAAAGGGAAAATTACACTTAAGTTGCTTTATGCACTGTTGTGCAACAAATCTTCTGCCATGGTCTTGTCAGTCATCTCACCTTACTTTGATACTCTTACCGTGATTCTTGCTGCACTGTCTGCAACTCTGCAGCTCGTGCTGGATGAGCAGAGCAGAAGTTTACAGTAGTTTACAATTAAAGCAACTGTTATCCAACCAAATTAAATGGTTTTATTTCTGTAAAAAAGCTAAACGAAAGTGGGTAATGTAATGTAAATGTAGTAATTTGTAATTTCACCCTCACGCTCCGTCATGGAGATATCATGAGATAGCTTTTCACCTCGACGAGAAATCTTGTCACATTTTAATATTGCAAGATTGCATCACATAACCAGCTCCATATATACAGCTTCTCTGATGTAGTAAACTTGCTCAGTAGCTCACCTGGTACAGCATTGCACTTGCTCTTGCACGAGTCCTGCGAAAAACTAGTCATAATAGATTGCAGACACCAGTAGAAACAAGTTACAATGGCATGGTTGCTTCAGCAAATGCATGTTTATCTCACGTTTGCTTTTGTTAACACTATCGGTTAGGTTTAGGGTTTAGTGTAGGGGTACATTCATTTCAGATGTGATAGAGCATTAACATTTTATCTCCACTCACTTGACATTTCATTCATGAACTGTTTCAGATACATCTGAACAGCAGCACTCACTGGACATTTCACTTTGAAAGAAGAAACAACGTAATGTAATTTGGCATAAATGTGGCCACAGGCACGTTTTTTACTTTTTATTTTTTTTATGAGCCTTGGTTGTTTCCTTCTTGTGACAGTACTGTGGAAGCTGAACAGTTTAAACGTTAAATGAATACCCAGGTCTCGTTTAGGGAATATGCTAGTATTTTTCTTTCTCTGTTCTATGTTTGCATCTCTCTTGAGAGTGGGTCACCCTGTGAGACACAAAATTTGTCTCAAATCTCAGTATGAACACCTTGCGAATACAGTAGAGGATATACTAAACAGATGTTTCTCAATAAATCTATCTTACAGCAATCCAGTAGCAGACCTTCCCAGAGACCCACCTGTGCAACACAGCACTGGCAGAGAACCATACAACCAAATGCTACAAACACAGCGGCTCAGTGCTGCAGAGTTGGCACCATGCTTTCACATTGATATGTATGTGTGATGCCTCAGTATATGTGAAACAGCCCAGGATTCCCTCTGATCATTTTTAGAGCTCAATGTCTGTGTTAAATAAAGCAACACCTGCTGTCTTGTTGCAGTCATTTAACTCCCACGTTTGTCTCCGGGGATGGCTATGGCTGCTGGAGAGATCAAGCGAGTCTCTTCTGTCATAGGGAAGCTGCGAACAAGCGTTTAACCACCTGGCCACTCTCAGTAATTACTATAACAGTTTAAATGTTTCAGCTGGGATGAGGCCAGGATGTTGCATTTGATGTTTTCATATGTTGTCTACAACCATTACAGAACTCTGATTCAGATGTAGCGAATGATTTTTACTTTAACCCTCTTTTAAGGTTTTATAGTCACCCAAAGTGGAAAATTCTGTCATCATTTACTCACCAACATGTTGTTCCAAACCTGATTTGCATTAAAAATAAAGCTTAAATTTAAGACTAATTGAATTACATATTTAAATACATTGGATATTTCATATTTACATATAACATTTCCATCTATTTCCATTTTTTTATCCATCCACACAGTTTTAACATAAACTAATGTGATGCATATTTGTCAGTCGCACATAAATGAAACAAGATTTCTGCAATCAAAAAAATAACATTAAATAAAATTAAATCAAGTAAATCATGGCATTGTTTATTATAAAATATTTGTATCCATTTGATTTTATGTAAATCATATTTTCAAATGCATTTATTTGAATTGCTTAGAATAAGCATAAATCTGTTTATTGTGAAATCAATTAAATATATTCAGTTAAAAGGTATGAAAATGGTAAACAAGCACTATTCAATCAGTTAAAATTTATGAGATCGAAACAAATTGAATTTATTGATGATAAATATATAAAGCTGGTTATTGTGTATTTAAAAACACATTCATGTATGTATGTATGGTTGACAAATATGCATCATATTTAGGGCCAGATTTACTTACAGCTTGCACCAAGCGCAAACCATCTTTTGGCATTAAAAAACTACTGTCAGGATTTACTAAAGACACACCGTGAAAAATTAGCGCTGAAAAGGCATGGACAGCTGACCTTATTGCATATGCATTTTTTTTAGGAGTTTCCCTTTCAGATGCAAAATTTATGGGAGGAGAATATTTAAATGAATCACTCAAGATGATTTACTAAGGTTTGCGCTAGTCAATTTATTGGTATTTGTGCCATTATTTACCGCCCAAAAAATAATTTGTGCTGCTCTTGGTAGATTGCGTTGGTCATTATGAAAATGATCATTTACACAACAGTGGCATTTTGGGGTATTACGTGTTTAGTCTATAGGCGTGTAGTGTTTCTTTACAAAGTGACATCGCCAACTACTGGCCTGACAACAGAATACAGGGTTTTTAGTTGCTTTCACGGATCCGTGTGAACGAGGATCGTTTTGACAATGTTGTTGTCTGTATGCGAAAAACCCTTTCTTTCTTGTCTCACAGACTTGAGGGACTAGTCATTGAGGGACTGTTTTGAATACCAATTGTTTCTTTAAAAGATTATCCTTACTTTGCATATTTATGTAGATATAGTAATAGAAAAAATTCTTTAAAGCCTTTAGGCGGTAACATTATGCCTGGAAACACACACACACACTTACATGAGTGGCCAGTTCTCTCTGTTCACTGCTATATGATCTCAGCCTCAGAGTCAAGCTGCTCTCAGATCAGTGCCTGGTTGTCTGGCAGCCGCTCGGCCAACAGATGGGCGGCAGACTGAGTTTCACAGAGAACACCTGTGTGCTGGAGGGAGAGTGTCACGATGGAGCCAGTTCCTGATCTCAGACCAGGACTGTCACAACAGGGTTTGATCTGCAGTAATGGAGCAGAGGACTGTGATTATGCAAACCAATGCCCTGACAATGATGTCACGCACACACACACACACACACACACATAGACACGCGCACACACAGCTTGAAGCCATGTTGTTCAGTGCTGATTGATTTAGAGTAAACTTTATTTTATTAAAGCACAACAGTAAATGATAGTTACAGTTTCTAAAGAAAATGTGTTGCAAAATGTGCTGCCATGATGTGCCCATTATTGATAACTGACACTGAGTGTGTGTATATTACTGATAAATTCTTGTCTGACAGTGGAGATTACAGTACACTGATCTGAGAATCGTGTTCCTTGATAAAATTTCAGCAATCATGTCTTGTATGTTTTCAGTCAGCTGTTTAGAATCAGAAGTACTGATGCCAAATTAGCAAATCACTTTTGTTAAACCAAACTGTTTGTGAATTATTTGGACAGCTCACTGAGGCACTGAATCATTAGCTGCAATTTCTCACACCAGGACAATTTACTTTAAAAGACAGAAAGCAAAAGATGCAGTGCATGAGGTGGATATTTACCAATATTCAAACCCATCGACTTTTGCGTTGTTAACGCCACACTCTGCTGTTTGAGCTACAGGAACACTACTTTGTTAAAGTAACCCCTATTGTGCTTTTTCAGGTATTAACTTTTCATGCAGTGTGTAATATTGCTGTTTGTGAATGTAAAAGGTCTACAAAGTTTAAAGATCATAGTGCACAACAAATAAAGTTATAAGGCACCCAAATGAGTGCCTACACTGCCTAAACGAGTCATCAGTAATTCCAGTCTTACTTCCTTAACTTACCTACATAAAAATGTAACAAATTTGCATAATGCCAGCCTATAGTTTTCATTGGCTGCCCATGAAAAATTTCTACTTTGACCCTCCCTCAAACACTGTAGTTGGTTCATGTTGTGTACATGTCGAGAAGACGCTGTTTTCTGTGTTTCAAAGGCAAATTCATTAAAAAGTCAATTTGTAAACACTTCCACAGGATGAGGATGTTAAGTGTCAGTGGTTAAAATTACCGCAGCGATACCACAGCAGTATAACCTTTTGTTGTCTTCATTTTACTGACGATGGCTTTTCAAATCTCAACAAGGTCAATGCGGGATTTCCAAAATGCTTATCCATTAAAGATGGGACAGTACCCATGCAGTTTATTTGGACCAACTTGCTCCTCTGAATCACAACTTTTAAATACGATTAATAATTGATGTATTTATTTTCTACCGTGAGTTCAAAATACCTATGCTCATGCTTATGCTATTACTTTACTGAAATATTTCTGCTAATTGAGTTCTTGTTTCATCATCGGACTCGTGCTCAAATTGATATAGTAAAATTGACACCATGGTTACTGTCTTTACAGTGTGTACATTTGCTGAGTATTAGGAAACCTCTGTAGCTGAAATTTAGTTATGGTAATAAGCATTTTGTTTTGCCATCTGACCAATCAGAGCAGAGTAGCTCTCGGAAAGCGGGGCTTAGAGAGACTGAATCATCGAACGAGTCATTTTCAGACTCTTTGAGAGGTGATGACCTGTTTGCCACCTGATGTCACCTGATGGAGTTTGGGTTCCTTGCCGCTGTCGCCTTTGGCTTGCTTAGTTGGGGACACTTGACATTTGACTTGACATTTGATATTCAACAGTATTCTTGACATTTAATCAACAGTGCTTCTGATCTGCCTGCATTGACACCATTCTTTAAGAGCTGCTGTGCAGCCAAAATGATGTACCAGTTATCAATGTAAAGCTGCTTTGACACAATCTGCATTATAAGCGCTATATAAATAAAGGTGACTTGACTTGACTTGACTTGATGTGCAATGTGTATTATGAGAAAATGAAAGTGTTTTTTGACCTTTGATGTATGTAAACCTGTTTTAGGAGACCTCCAAAACATATTTAGGAACCTTTAAAATAGCATAATAGGGACACTTTAAAAGTTGTTGTGAAGTAGACTTGTCAGACTTGTCACATTTAAGAATTGCTTCTGACCTTTCTGAGGGATTTCTCCTCTCACAGTGGATGGCAGGTGTCTTCTGTTAGGGATGAAGGCTTGCAGTCTGTATTCAAGGTTGTGACCTATGTATTTCCTGTAGACTCTCCCTCATATTCTCAGTCAGACAGCTCCTAACTAAACTAAATTGGAAAAACATGTTACAGATGCTAAAGGGCAAAAAAATATAGTAATAGAGAGGATTGAGTATTTTTGCAAAACTAATCATCACATCCTAGCATCAACTCGTAACATAAATTATTCAAGAGTTTGACGGTCTGGACTGGCATTTTCTGACACATCAGACTTTGACAATCTCCTCANCCACCTAACACAATCCAACGAGCAGTGTACTCAGTAAAAGCACCTTTTACTCTTTAAAGCAAGAGGAGTACAGCGTACGCCAACACGTATTAAGGAAGACCTGGATGGGCCTACAACCTCAACAGACACGTGGCATCAGCTCGTGGCAGTGTTTAGGTCCCAAGCCTGGTAAAAACCCGCAAAAGAGGGGGTTGGATCTACCACTTGGGCCCCTGACCAGTAAAAGTGTATAGAAATAATTCTCAAAGAGAAATACACTCAAACAAACTCCAGTGTGTCAAAAAAGGCGTCCCGCAGGCCTAGCAACCTCTAGGACACACGGCGTAAGTCTCGTGGCCGTTTCTAGGAGCACAAAGATCCACCCTAGGCTCTAGGTGGCTCTTAGCTCAACTAGAGTAACCTGACACAATCCAACGAACAGTGTACTCAGTAAAAGCACCTTTTATTCTTTAAAACAAGAGGAGTACAGTGTACGCCAACACGTGTTAAGGAAGGCCTGGAGGGGCCTATAACCTCAACAGACACGTGGCATCAGCTCGTGGCAGTGTTTAGGTCCCAAGCATGGTAAACAACCCGCAAGAGAGGGGGTTGGATCTACCACTTGGGCCCCTGGCCAGTAAAAGTGTATAGAAATAATTCTCAAAGAGAAATACACCCAAACAAACTCCAGTGTGTCAAAAAGGCGGCCCGCAGGCCTAGCAACCTCTAGGACACACGGCATGAGTCTCGTGGCCGTTTCTAGGAGGCTCTAGGTGGCTCTACCTAGGCTCTAGGTGGCTCTTAGCTCAACTAGAGTAAAATAACCACCAGAAAGCCATGTATTAAAACTTCCTCAGAAGAAATACATAGAACGCTGCCACTCAACGTGAACAGGCCTGATTAGGGCCTATCCGTCAGGGTGGGGCGTGGCCTTTTGAGGTGGTTCACCTGAGGGGCCAGCCACTCAAAATACTGAACTCCACACGTTACACCGGAGGCCGAGGTAGGCCTACCTTAGTACACACGCGGCATCAGCAAGTGGCTACCCTAACCATACCACCCAAATGCCATGTATTAAAAATTTCCAAAGAGGGAATACATGAAACGCTGCCAAACATCGAGAACAGGCCTATTTAGGGCCTATCTGTCGACGATGGGGCG
>RJVU01049572.1:8407065-8422798 GCA_003731715.1 Anabarilius grahami
CCTTTGGCTTGCTTAGTTGGGGACACTTGACATTTGACTTGACATTTGATATTCAACAGTATTCTTGACATTTAATCAACAGTGCTTCTGATCTGCCTGCATTGACACTATTCTTTAAGAGCTGCTGTGCAGCCAAAATTATGTACCAGTTATCAATGTAAAGCTGCTTTGACACAATCTGCATTGTAAAAAGCGCTATATAAATAAAGGTGACTTGACTTGACTTGACTTGATGTGCAATGTGTATTATGAGAAAATGAAAGTGTTTTTTGACCTTTGATGTATGTAAACCTGTTTTAGGAGACCTCCAAAACATATTTAGGAACCTTTAAAATAGCATAATAGGGACACTTTAAAAGTTGTTGTGAAGTAGACTTGTCAGACTTGTCACATTTAAGAATTGCTTCTGACCTTTCTGAGGGATTTCTCCTCTCACAGTGGATGGCAGGTGTCTTCTGTTAGGGATGAAGGCTTGCAGTCTGTATTCAAGGTTGTGACCTATGTATTTCCTGTAGACTCTCCCTCATATTCTCAGTCAGACAGCTCCTAACTAAACTAAATTGGAAAAACATGTTACAGATGCTAAAGGGCAAAAAAATACAGTAATAGAGAGGATTGAGTATTTTTGCAAAACTAATCATCACATCCTAGCATCAACTCGTAACATAAATTATTCAAGAGTTTGACGGTCTGGACTGGCATTTTCTGACACATCAGACTTTGACAATCTCCTCATGGTCTTTATGGGGAAGACAGCCACTGTATCCTTGGAGACTTCCAGTATTCCATAAAGTGGGAGGAATTGGAAGATGACTGACAGGTTCTGAACGCTCCTTTGCCCTGTTACCGGATGATTGACACCAATGGCGAAAGGCGTAGTGGGTAAAATGGATTTCGTGAGGTGTGTGTGACATTTTTGATTTACACACACTGGCTCAATTTTACCTTGCCCCATTTCCCATCTGAGATTTATCCTCTAGGGCAGTGAAGTTAAGTGTCAGTGTGGGTAAATACATGCTCTTTCTCCTTTAGAAAATGTTCTGCATGTGTCCTCTCCCTCTACGTTTGGTCAAGGCCCATTAACTCCACACAGCAAAGAGGCTTCAATATGACATCGCCTGAATAACAATAGCATTTCAGCTCATGCCTCAATGTCAGCTATATTTAGAGACCAGCCTTCAAACTCTCACAGGCTTCTGTTCTTGGCTTTTTCAAGGTGTTTATAAACGGATACTTCCAGTTTATGAGCTACTATGGATGAGCTACTCCATGACATAGCAAATAAAATCACATCGTAAAAAGCCTGCAGTAAAATAAATTGCATTGACTTGATGAAAGAGTTTGTTAATTGTTTATGCTAATTATTAATTTGAGTTTTATGTAACTAGATTTTCAGAAGAGTGGCAACCTATGGAAGCTTGTTTCTGCCACTAAATAAAAAATAAAAAAGGTAACTGCGACATTTTATCTCTCAATTCTGACTTTTTTTCTCGCAATTGCATGATATAAAGTCACAATTGCAAGTTATAAAATAGTTGTGTGATATAAAGTCACAACTGCAAGTTATAAAATCAGAATTGTGTGATATAAAGTCACAACTGCGAGTTATAAAGTCAAAATCGCAAGATATTAACTCATAATTTTAAGAAAAAGTCCTCAGAATTGGACTTTATAACTTTCAATTGCAAGTTTATATATCACAATTCTAAGAAAATGAGTCAGAATTGATGTAAACTCGCAATTAAGATAAATGAAAACAGAACTGTGAGAAAAAAGTCAGTTTACATCTTGCAATTTTGACTTTTCTCAGAATTTCATGTTATAAAGTCATAATTGCAAGTTATAAAGTCACAATTGCGAAATAAAAACTCAGTCTTAGAAAAAAATTCAGGCTTTTTTCGTCAGAATTGGACTATAACTCGCAATTGTGAGTTTACATCTCACAATTCTGAGAAAAGAAGTCAGAATTACGAGACATGAACTCGAGATTTGCGAGAATTGCAAGTTATATTTCTCACAATTGCGAGTTTGTATCTCGCAATCCGGACTTTATTTCTCGCAGTTGCGAGTTTATATCTCACAATTCTAAAAAAGTCAGAATTGTGAGATAAAAGGTCACAGTTATCTTTTAAATTGTTTTATTCCATGGTGGAATCAAGCTTCCATAGCAAACCAATCTCATGAGAAAACAATTATTTTATGAGATGGTGATTTTGTACAGATTCCTACAATTTGATTCACATGAAAATGTATGATTTTTAGAAAAAAAAAGAAAGAAAAAAAAAACACAAAAAATGTGCAGCATAAGGACATCATATGAAAACGTTCTAATGAGATACTGCCACCAATTTGCCACCAATTCACCAAAACATAAAATATTTACGAATATTGTGTTGGTTCTGAGTTGTTTTTAGTGTGTTGCTTTGTGGTTGTTGGCGTGGCCTGGGTTGTTGCTAGAGCATAAGTTAGATGTTAGAGTGTTCTTGGTGGTTGTTAGGTAGTCACCTAGATATGATTCTTTTAATGTAAATTTGTTGGATTTTTTAATCTTTTCCCAGGGTAAATTTGTAAGTCTGAATACTTTGAATATCATTACTCAATACGGGACCAGTTAAACATCAAAGTTTAACACTTAAGATTATTTTTTTTTGTAAATATCATGTTTATTTGACCACTTTTAAGTTTTTTTTTAGACCTAGCTATACTCAACAATCGAGGTAAAATCAGTGTAATGCATGAGCTCTCATGGCTTATTGCTTCAGCAGTCTGTTTTGTGTCAGAGGTGTTGTGTTCTTGGCTATACAGTATTACCGCCAAATGACTTCCTCTTTAATCTTGGGAGGTTTCACCCTTAGTCAGGATTGCTGCCGTCACATGTTTCACTATGCTTATATGGTCTAATGTCCTGCGAGAAGCGGTGAATCTGATTAGTGTCTTAATTAATTTTCATGAAGACAGTGAAATTTTTTAATTCCAGTAGTCAGCTTTTCCTCCAATGGGCATCAGCTCTTATTACATTGGCAGCAGAAGCACTGAAAGCGCTTTAGTGACAGTGGCCTTGTGAGCTAATTGGCAGAATTCCAGAGTTCGCCCCTTTTATCCCTTTGACTTCCAGAGAGATCACCTGCATGTTACATATGTATCAATTCATGACAGCTCAGCGCTCAATGATTTTAGATGAGAGAAATTATAGTAAGCATATTAAGCTTTATATTTTTATCCATTTTTTCAGTATTAAAATGTAAGTTGATTGTACTGTTTATGTCAACATTGTCTCTAAAAATGACTTTTTGTTTTAGTACCCAATAGAACACAAAAGTAAGTGCCACACTTTTCAGTTTGTCTTGGTTCTGGAAGTAATTTTCTTGTCTGTTTTCTCCTTCATCCTGATTTGTTTGCTGATAGTCTCCAATTGGTGGATCTTTATCTTTAGGATTCATTGGTATGTAGTTCTTCATCTGGAATTTGACTGATCACTTCAACATATATCATGTATCAAGGCATGTATCATTGATTAATAACCTCAAAGCTCACAGTAGGTCTGTCTTGAAAGGCTGTGATGAAATCATTAAAAATCAATTACTCTATGGAGAAAATTAATAGGATTTTTACTGGAACCCGGCTGTTGCATTTTGTTTACTTAATGATTTATGCAAATCAGGTGATGAAGAAAATAAAATAAACTTTTCTTCAAATGAGTTTTTGGAAGATGAGTTGTGCAGATTATTTTCTTATTTGCTCTGCACAGTTCCCCCTCTTGCAGGCCGGAGAGTTTTAAGCCGTTTCTCATTATGCGTTATTTTCTGTACTTGTGTTCTTGTGGACTTCTGAAACATCATAATTCACTGCCCAAGTACTGCTCCAATTCAAAGTTCACATCTAGCCAAATGCAGTTCAAATCCCCGGATGTGTTCTTGCTCCATGCCTTTTATTATGGATGCATCAGGAGGTGACTTGCACCAGGTACCCCAGAATGCATCTCGCACCAACCAGCAAGCATCAATGGTGGAGGAGAAAACCTGCATAATTTAAAAATTCTACTTCTATTGTATCATGAAATGTAGTTTTTTCAGGTGAGAATGTAGTTGTTTAAAGGGGACCTACAATGCCCCTTTTACAAGATGTAATATAAGTCTCTGGTGTCCCCAGAATGTGTCTGTGAAGTTTCAGCTCAAAATACCCCACAGATCATTTATTATAGCTTGTCAAATTTGAGTGTGAGCAAAAACGTGCCGTTTTTGTGTTTCGCTTTAAACGCAAATGAACTGCTGCTTTCCAGAAGAGGGAGGAGCTTTAAAAGCTCACGCTTTGGTTGCTCAACAACAACAAAGCTGGAGAATCTCACGCAGCCAAAATGAGGATTGTCAGTAATGGTGTTCAGCCTTACATTGTTCAAACCGGAGTTGGACACTGATGGAGAGACTCAGGAAGAAGTTACAACTTTTAGAATGAAAAAAAATAAAATCTTTTGTGCAAATCCAGTGTTGAATTGACCCTCGTTTATGAAGCAGTCCGGCGTAAAATGGCAGCATGGCAAAAACACTCTACTACAACAACTCTTCCTCTTCTTTATAGCAGCCCAACATGGCCTCACTCCCTTTGCTGCATGTTCCTGGGCACAGGGTTTATGTAAATTTTGGGGTTTGTGAGGTCAACAACCCAGGAAGAAGCTCGTTGTAGTCCCTACCAGCTGTTTGTTGTAGTCCTTAAAAAGCGATTTCTGTAAAAGAAAAGATCTCCCTTTGCATTGAACTTTGAGCATTGTATTTTAAGGCAGGAACACACCAAGCCGACGGTCGGCCGTTGGGCAGTTTTTGTTCATCGGTCGACTAAGTTTTCTCAGTATGTTCCGCACCGTTAGCTGAAGTCGGTCCTCATCTGCTTTTTTTCGGCCGATTCGACATGTTGAACCGGCGTCTGAGCTCGTCGGTCTGTGGGGCCATCTGATCATTCTGATTGGCTGTTCAGCTACTGCCACCACCAGCGCTCATGTACCACGCCAAGAACAGCCTTACCTTGGCTAGTCCTTCTGACATTTGCCACTGGCTCTGATGTCTCTATAATGGTTGAATACGAGATATAATTTGTCTTGTGTTTTTCTAACAGGCAATCTTTGGTCTCATGAATCTATAATTTGTTCCAGGGCAAATCATTTTGGCTGAGAGTAAAGTTAAGTTTCATAACTTAAAGGTGCCATCGAATTGAAAATTTAATTTACCTCGGCATAGTTGAATAACAAGAGTTCAGTACATGGAAATGACATACAGTGAGTCTCAAACTCCATTGTTTCCTCCATCTTATATAAATCTCATTTGTTTAAAAGACCTCTGAAGAACAGGCGAATCTCAACACATATGTACTCCCCCAATATTTGCATATGCCAGCCCATGTTCCCAACATTATGAAAGGCATTAGACAAGGGCAGCCAGTATTAACACCTGGATCTGTGCACAGGCGAATCATCAGACTAGGTAAGCAAGCAAGGACAAGAGCGAAAAATGGCAGATGGAGCAATAATAACTGACATGATCCATGATAACATGATATTTTTAGTGATATTTGTAAATTGTCTTTCTAAATGTTTCGTTAGCATGTTGGTAATGTACTGTTAAATGTGGTTAAAGAAATAATCGTTTCTTACTGTATTCAATGAGACAAGAGCCGTCGCTATTATTATTTTTAAACACTTGCAGTCTGTATAATTCATAAACACAACTTCATTCTTTATAAATCTCTCCAGCAGTGTGTAATGATAGCTTTAGCCACGGAGCACCATCAAACTCATTCAGAATCAAATGTAAACATCCAAACAAATACTATACTTACGCGATTAGACATGCTGCATGACGAACACTTTGTAAAGATCCATTTTGAGGGTTATATTAGCTGTGTAAACTTTGTTTATGCAATGATAGAGTCGAGAGCTCTGGGGGGGCGGACAGCGCAAGCAATTAAAGGGGCCGCACACCCTGAATCGGCGCATTTGTAATTATGCCCCAAAATAGGCAGTTAAAAAAATTATTTAAAAAAAATCTATGGGGTATTTTGAGCTGAAACTTCACAGACACATTCAGGGGACACCTTAGACTTATATTACATCTTGTAAAAAACGTTCGATGACACCTTTAACTTTAAATTAAGTTTCATATTTATTGTATATACCATTGTACTAGAGCACTGACTCTGTACGTTTGACTGAACTGTTTGCTTGTCTTTATTTTCTATTGTATATGCTTCTTATACTTTATACTTATGCCTTTATAATGGCTATTGTTGCTTATTAAAACAAAAATTTAACAAAAGAGGGTTGTGTTTTATGTCATATTTAACGAGTTTGTTTGCCCATATAATCTTTAGGGTATTAGGTTAGCTAATTTGCTGTCCACTGAGGAGGGGCTCGATGAAGCATCTATGATTACATAGGGCAAGGTACCTGAGATGAAGGTGGAGTTTGGGGAGGTGGAGGGATGCTGGAACAGCTTAGACTGAAGAGAGGTAAGCAGCTGCTTATATACTCTGGCTGTTGATTGGAAGATTAGATGGGCTCGCTCCTCCCTAAATTACGTTTAGGAACTTCACTTCATTTTATTTCATACATACAACAAATATAATCAGAGTATATGTGCACATATTGCCTGAACCACATATTTTACATGTTTTATATTCTGTTTTATTATAAATATACATGCAGTGAAAATAATCAAGTATGCACACATTGCCTGAACCATATTTTTGTGGCTATAAATATGTTTAAGATTTTTTTAATGAAAACGAAGAGGCAGGGTGCTGTTTTATTTCATATTTCATTTTATTGTTAATAAATAGTGAGGATTACCGGACTTTTGTCCTCGGGAGTTCGTACTCCTGAGTCGAACTTGCCAAGTCACACCGGTCTGAACTTTACGTACTTGGTACTGAGAAACAACTTTATTTACTGATGAATACAGCACATTACCACAATCTTTAAGGTAGCATAATGTTGCGGTCTGCCTTATGCAACAGCCATCATGTCGACAGTGCAACTATGATGCCTAAAATTCTGTTGTGTGGTTGTGATGTGTGGTTTCTGAGTTGATCAAAAATGAAATATTACTAAGAGTCAAGGTATAGCAGCCATCCTATCCTGCAGTTCTTATGTATTCCCTCACTATCTGGCATATTAACATATCTTCTAAGCTTATGCATAGTGTTGGAGGAGAAGAAAGGTATGAAGTTGATATTTTTCTAGAATAAAAAATGTCCTGACATTTATCTCAATTGACATCAGTCACCATTTCTTAATAAATACTTGACATCTGGTAAACAGATAGTAATTCAGTATAGGCAGTTTTCAGTAGTTTTAGAGTATGTATCAAACCTCAGATATATGGCATCACTAATGAGCGGTGACAGTGTCTCTGCGGATAACGAGCATTCCCAGAGAGACTGATTCCCACCTGGGATATCAGGTTCCCTCAGGTAGCTTCGCATCCGCTCTTCACCAGCAGGAAAAACTAATGAGGGGTGATCCAGCATTAGCATAGCATTCCATCTACTGTTGACAGTCCTGTTCGTGTAGCTACAGCATTCACAGGGGAATCCCAATTTATTCAGAGTGTTACTGAGACCGGCAGGACAGACTGGAGCTGTTCATGACAGGTCAGAAAAAAACTAGATGTTCCCTCAAATTATTCCAGGAATGTTTTGTTTCTGTTGTGTAGAAGCGCTATGATTGGTGAATTTCAGCACTGGATACTACTGTTACTAACAACGATAATGTTTTTTTTTTTTTTTGACATGGTACAATGGTACTTCCATATTTTTTACATTTACCATGGTAAAACCATAGTATTGTTTGAAATACCTTGGAGTACCATGTACAGTAAGTAGCATAGTACATTAAAATGGTAATCATTCAGTATCATGGTATATATCAGTCAAAGTATTGCCATCTGATACCTCACTGTACTATGGTAATGCCACTTTTGTCAAGAGTAGCGGACAATATGTGAATGTATTTTTGCATGAGGTCATCATACCCATTATTCCATATGAAGATGTGAGTTGGAATTTCAGATGTCTTGTTTTGGGGTTTTGGTGCAACAGCTGCAGTGAACTAATTTATTTGTTCCTGTGTTTCCTCTTGAGAAAGAACTTTCTCTAAAACCCAGGAGAATGCACATGCCTGGCTAATTCATTGACATACTGTTTACACCTGCTAGTAACATCTATCCCAGGTGGTCCGATCTCAAGTGGTAAGCAGAGACAGATTGTAGTTTGCACTTGGTATTAACACACATCTCAAATGCATCTCTCTCAAATTTTCTAGGGCAGAGTCTCTGTATTGAAAAGCATACTAAAAGATCTGTTGTGTTTTGTGGATGCATTTGCATGCCCTTGTGAAAACGACGTGTGCTTAATTTTACTTAAAGGGATAGTTCACCCAAAAATGAAAATTATCCCATGATTTACTCACCTTCAAGCCATCCTAGGTGTATATGACTATCTTCGTTTAGGCGAACACAATCAGAGATATATTTAAAAATATTCTTAGTCCTCCAAGGTTTATAATGCTTGTGAATGGGGGGCTGCGTTTTGAAGTCAAAAATAATGCATCCATCCATAAAAAAAGTAATCCATACGACTCCAGGGGGTTAATAAAGGCTTTCTGAAGCGAAGCGATGCGTTTTTGTAAGAAAAATATCCATATTTAAAACTTTATAAATTAGCGTAAGCATCCTGCTTAAGTCGACTTGCTTTTTTTTTATGGATGATGCATTATTTTTGGCTTCAAAACACGGTCCCCCATTCACAAGTATTATAAGCCCTAGAGGACTAAGGATATTTTTTAAATATATCTCTGATTGTGTTCGTCTGAAAGATGCCTAGGATATCATGAGGGTGAGTAAATCATGGGATAATTTTCATTTTTGGGTGAACTATCCCTTTAAGTGTACTTAGCAAACTTTCATGACTACACTCTAAAAAATGCTGGGTTAAAAACAACCCAAGTTGGGTTGAAAATGGACAAACCCAGCGATTGGGTTGTTTTGACCCAGCAGTTGGGTTAAATGTTTGCCCAACCTGCTGGGTAGTTTTATTTAACCCAACAATTGTTTACAAATTACTATATGTCTGGCTTAAAATGAACCCAAAATAGGTTGGAAATTAAAAATCAGACTCATAATTACTAGAGGCAACAATAATAATCAAAAAGATGAGCATTTATTAATAAGCAATTTAATAAATGTTTATTGTTTAAATATTATTGAAAAAAAAAGTATCAATAAATGTTTGTTTATTAAACATATTAATAAATGTTAATTTCCAACATATTTTGGGTTCATTTTAAGCAAGAAATACAGTAATTTTTAAACAATATTTGGGTTAAATAAAACTACCCAGCAGGTTGGGCAAACATTTAACCCAGCCGCTGGGTTAAAACAACCCAATCGCTGGGTTTGTCCATTTTCAACCCAGCTTGGGTTGTTTTTAACCCAGCATTTTTTAGAGTGTATGTTTGGTAACACTTTGTTACATGTAGATACTATAGTTACTTTAAATTATGCATAAGTACATGCAACTGAACCTAACCCTACCCATAAGTTGTCCCTAAAATTAGAGGGAAATGATAGGTGAATAACACTGATGTAGAAGCACCTAACCCTGGTTGTAAGCCTAAACTTGACATAAACTGTAAACTTCTCCCTCAAGTCTGATTGGTTGATTCGAATGTTGTTCCAGAAAAATGCTGTACATGATGAAATCAGGTTCACCCTATTGATCTAATTGTATTCACAAATTTGTAAAGGAATAAAGAAAATCAAGCTCCATACTTATCCATAAATCTTCAGTCCTTTTAAAAGTACCTCACTAATAGTGTGCTCATAACTGCTGGCTAACTGTATTTCAGATGGTTTTCATGTGGAGAGGAAACACGGCTGTAGACGAAACATAAAGAGATCCAGCTGGAAAAGTTGAGATGAAGACAATCAGAAAATTGGCTGATTATTAATGAAAAGCATATGGATTTCTATGTCATTCATGTAATAGCTTGCAGACACTTGGGTATCCCTTTGTTTTGAAGTTCACATACAATATGTTGTTACTTAAATCATTTATAAATTGTCTCCTGTTGGTCTAAACGGTGTCTCTCACGGTCATAAAAGCCTTTTCACTGCAAATCAAGATGAAATGAAATCATCATATCAAAGCAAGTGAACAGCTGCATGTCTTTTCCCTCATTAATTAGTAATTAACTGCGGTTTACGTGCTGGATGGAGAGTATGTACGTACTTTATGTGTGTGTGTGTGTTCTGGCATAAAGAGAAGAATGTAACTGTTGTGTTTTTGTCCTTGTTCAGTCTAAATTGTGTGAATCGGCCCATGACACTGACCTGTAGAGCTCTGTCTGGGGGGAATTGTGGGATAGGCAGAAGTGGGTCTTTGTTTTGGATGCCTGTTCAGGTCTAGAGCTACATTAGTGTGATCAACATTATGATGAGTGCATTTACACACAAACACACACCCGTTAGTGCCGTTAGGTGATATTCAGAAGTTAATGTAGCTTTGTTTAACTCCAGTTTACTGCGCTTGTAATGACGACTCAATATGGTGTGCATAAATTATTGAATTGCATTAAATTATCCTTTGCGTTCTCATTAGTATTCCAGTGGTCTCATTAATATTCATAGGCTTCCATGCACGTACATGTTTTTATGCTTGGACAGACGCTGATATGTACAATTTATGTGCAGCTTCTAAAGTTCAACCTGAGTACCTGAGTAAAGACGTGTTCTCACTTGTACTGAATGTGCACTTGTAGTGTACTTCAAATCTTTATATATTTTAAAAACTGTACTTGCAGATAATGTAATTTTAATGAAATAAAAGACCAAAAGAGAGTAGACTTTTCCTTAACACATTGAAGTGCACTTTAAATATGTGCACTTTGTAATAATTAAAAGTTTTAAATTGTTGTTTTAATAATCTTTATGTAATGTTATATATAATATATTTATATAATGTTTTGTTGTAATGTGATACTATATTTAAAGTTAATATATTTTAAATGTATTGCAAATGTTTATTTATAAATACATTTAAATATATGGCATGTATGTGACAAGTTGCAGTAGAAATGACATTAAAGCATACTTTAGTTTAACATAAATGATTTTCAGTACATTTAGCAGTACACTTTGCCATATTTTAAGTGATTATGTGATTATGAAATTGCACATAAAGATGTACTTAGAGGGTTAGTTCACCCAAAAATGAAAATTTCTGTCATTAATTACTCACGCTCATGTTGTTCTACACCCGTAAGACCTTCGTTCACAAATTTGGAACACAAATTAAGATATATATGCTTTCAATGCCCAGAACACTTTCAATGCCCAGAAAGGTACTAAAGACATATTTAAAACAGTTCATGTGACTACAGTGGTTCAACCTTAATGTTATGAAGTGACGTGAATACTTTTTGTGTGCCAAAAAAACCAAATAACGACTTTGGAACACAAATTAAGATATTTTTGATGAAATCCGATGGCTCAATGAGGCCTCCATTGACAGCAAGAAGCTTTACGAATCTTTTGTTTTGAATCAGTGGTTCGGAGCGTGTATCAAACGTGTATCAAATGTGTAAAAAAAACTCACGTGATTTCAGTAAACGAGACTTCATTACATCATAAGTGTTTCGAAATGTTTTGAAAATTCAATGGTTCACATGAGTTTGGCAGTTTGATACACGCTTCGAACCACTGATTCGAAACAAAAGATTTGTAAAGCTTCGAAGCTTCATGAAGCAGTGTTTTGAAATCGTCCATCACTAGATATTGTTGAATAAAGTCGTTATTTTGGTTTTTTTTGGCGCACTTAGTGTAAATAGCATCTATCGGAAATACCCACTGCCTTATTTAAATTTGAGGACATGAATTGGATACTTTTCATAAATAAAGCAAATAATTTAGTAATATTTTTTGTGTTGTGTAAATGTATCAGTTTTGCATTGTCTTTTAAAACATAAAGAAAGTGTGAAAGACCTGCACTATACTTAAATATCTACACATTAAGTCAATCATGCGTAAGAAATATTCTGTGAGTGTGTCTCTATGTTAGAGTGGCTGTTTGTGTTTGTTTTATAGACGCATGCTCTGTTGTAATCCAAATCACTGATTGATTATCAATTTCTCTCCATCTGCTGTTATGTCATAGAACTCGGTCAAAGAGATTTCGTTCAACACTCATACACATATGCACTGTCTAATGGCCTCCTTCCAGCCATAATCTTTAAACAATATGCCAATATGTTTTGAGCTCCTGATTGGTCAGTTTTAATTACTCACCAATCAGAGAGGCAGATGATGACTGGTGATGTCAGAGTTTGTGCATATATGCGTTCAGTATGTGTTCAGCTGGGAGTTGATGGTGTCAGGTGAGGTTGCCACATATGGAGATACAGACGTGGCATGCTGGCTGCCTCTGACATCAGCAGAAAGACAGGTATTTAAACAGGTCACACGCTCCTCTGGAGTCTGTATGCTCTCTTATCTGTGTTTGAACGTGTGTGATCTGTCTGTGTTGGTCTGAAATTCATTTTGAGATTGTGTTGCGTTGGTGCTGACTGTAGAATCTGCCTGTACAAAATGAAAATCTACAGTAGTTGAAGATGGAGTACAGTATTTTTA
This sequence comes from Anabarilius grahami, assembly GCA_003731715.1. Lineage (NCBI taxonomy): Eukaryota > Metazoa > Chordata > Actinopteri > Cypriniformes > Xenocyprididae > Anabarilius > Anabarilius grahami. The sequence continues at coordinate 8,419,737 of RJVU01049572.1, forward strand.
TGTTATCGATTGATTGACACATACTATTCTAATATGTACTTATGTACAATAGACCCTTTTTACAGATGCGTTTCCACAGTTATTAACACTGTAAATCGAGCAAAGTTTTTGATATTGAAATTGTTTTTTTTGTTTTTTTTAATGAATGTATATTTAGAACACTATATTTTGTGTTTTCACGTTTTCTTTCCTTGGCATTAAACTACAGAAAACTGGTCAATGCTGCTGCGTGAGTGTTTCTAATACAATGGCAATCCCTCAATATTATTTTTCTCTTTTGGAAAGTCATAGAAGTGCTATTGTTGATTTTTTTTTTTTTCTTCTGCTAAATGGGAACGGCAAAAAAAAAAATTTTTTTTGTAGTTTCCGTTCACCACTATAGAAGCTTATCCAACTATGACGACTTTCGCTTCTGAGAACCCCAGAAATGTGAAAAGGGTCCATACTATGGCTTGTAATATTCCAAATAATTAACTGGGGATAATGATTTTTGGAAGTGTTGTTATACTATGTTATATGAAGTGGAAAAATAAGGATGTTTTTCCTCAAATTTACTTTTATTAAAATTGTAACTCAAAAAACTGTGGAAAAACAGCAAACATAATAGACATTAACTGCATAATGTCACTTGGCTGGTTTGGTTACTTTATTCATTCATGTGGTTGTGATGTGGTTTGATTTGTGATGTATAATGTTTGTAATGCTGGTGTATTGGATTTGATGATTGTTTTTTTAATGTGACATCAGTGCGGTTTGTTTTCTGCGGGTCATATTGGCGGTCCTGGTGGCACATTGATTCCCCTCTCAGCTTCTAATTAGCAGGGTGACATGCATTTTACATCAATACTTCATAGATTTTTCTGTGTTTTTGCATGTGACGAGTGAGGGAATGTTGTACGGTTTTGGTTAGAAAACTGTAAAGAGACAAAACATGAAGCAATGTTTGTAATGAAAGGATGAAGGTTGAATGTGAGATGGTGTGATAACTGTAGCTGACATACATATGGTGCAGATCCAAGCATTCAGAGTATGCATGTGTGTGTGTGTGTGTGTGTGTGTGTGTGTGGTTATTTTCATTGTCTGGTGGATTGTTAGATAGTAGGAGTCATTGCTGAAGTGCCAAGCTTTCAGTCCATGGTGTGTGTTTGTGTGTGTGTGTGTAAGCTTGAGGGTAAGCTTTGCCTGATTTCTTTTGAGGGTAATCATGCTTTTAATTAGTGGTGTTTGCTAAGGCAAGCGTTATGAATACTATTGCTCAGGGTTGGGGATTTAAGCTAACCGCTAACTTAAAGGGGTGGTTGATTATGATTTCACTATCTCACTATTTTAACTTTAGTTAGTGTGTAATGTTGCTGTTAGAGCATAAACAACGTCTGTAAAGTTATGACGTTCAAAGTTCAATGCAAAATATTTTCTTTTAAAGAATTCTCTGTTTAAGGACTACAACAAACGGCTGGTAGGGACTACAACAAGCTTACTTCCTCACAAACCCCAAAATTGACATAATCCCTGCCCCGGAGAACATGCAACATAGGGGGTGAGGCCATGTTGGGCTGCTTTAGAGTAGAGGAAGAGTTAGTATCTGAGTGTTGTTGCCATGCCGTCATTTTAGGCCAGACTGTGTCACAAAAGAGGCTCAATTCAACGCTGGATTTGCAGTAAAGATGAAAATGATGGCCCATGCTAGTTAATGAGTTGAATCAACTCCACAGCAACTAATTTATAACTCATTTTTGCAACTAACAAATTTATCCACTAACCATTCAGAAACGTCCGGTTTCATTCTAAAAGTTGTAACTTCTTCCTGAGTCTCTCCATCAGTGTCCGACTCCGGTTTGAACACTGGAAGGCTGAACACCGTTACTGACAATCATCATTTTGGCTGCATGAGATTCTCCAGTTTTGTTGATGAGCAACCGAAAAGAGAGCTGTTAAAGCTCCACCCTCTTTTGGAAAGTGGGCCGGGAGCGGCAGCTCATTTGCATTTAAAGGGGCACACAAAAACGACATGTTTTTGCTCACAATAAATGATCTGTGGGGTATTTGAGCTAAAACTTCACAGACACATTCTGGGGACACCAGAGACTTATATTATATCTTGTAAATGGGGCATTATTGGTCCCCTTTAAACCTACAGTAAGTCATGAATGATACCTCAGATCATACAGCTTATTGAGAAGAGGTGTACTGTTACTTCTCTAAATTATCAAACTGAATTAACAGTTTTTGCAACATGGAAGATAATACAGAGAATCTGATAGACTTGCATTGAAAATGGGTACCTGAGTCATATCGAGACCAGAATATGATAGAGATTTGGTGGTGGGCTCTTTTGAGGTGCACCAATAAGCAAGCATTGAAAACAACCATATTGCAATGCCATAGCAACATCCCAGAACACACTAACAACTGCACAGCAATGCACTAACAATGATCTCACATTATAGCTACAACACTTCAATGCACTGACAAATGCCAAAAACACTCATCATTGTGGTGGTGAGTTTTGCAAGGACAAGCACCACTCACAATTTATTCAGAAAATTTCATTTTCCTTCAGCACAAGAGCCAGGAACTCTCTTTTGACCCTTAGCTTACCCTTAGACCCTTAGACTTTTAAAAAACACTTACTACATGAAAATAATATACTTTTAAGGCACAATATGTGATTAAAATATCCAAAAACCAGAAAAATGTTATATATTTTGTTGACGTGTACTTACATTATCCCAAATGATTCCAAGAATGTTTAAATCCAGAGAAATAAGCCATTTTAACCAGGACACAGACTGTGTCTGTGCGTCGCCTATCAATGACATCATACCCACATTAGAGGTGTGCGATACCGCTAGATTTGGTATCGATCCGATACCAAGTAAATACAGGGCCAGGATCGCCGATACCGATACCAATACCGATACTTTTTAATAATTAAGGTGGATGCGTCTTCAACCTAAATCTAAATGAATTTTCATGACTTTTAATTTGTTTTTGTGATTTGCATTTTGGGTTATTAATCAGTACTACAAAAGCTTTTGTTCAGAAACAACTTTTGGTTACTT
>RJVU01049572.1:8423119-8475182 GCA_003731715.1 Anabarilius grahami
TCCAGTTGAGGATCGTATTCATCACGCCGGTATGGACGGTTTGTTGAGGAACTGTGCTACTGGCTGTCGTGTCGATGAGGCCTTCACAATGGATGATCTAGTCGACTCGATCTCTGCTGATACTTACTTTAAAGGGATAGTTCACCCAAAAATGAAAATTCTGTCATCATTTACTCACCCTCAGGTTGTTCCAAACCTGTATAAATGTCTTTGTTCTGTTAAACTCAAAGATATTTTAAAAGAATGTGGGAAACTGAACAGTTCTGGGGCACCATTGACTTCCATAGTATCTTTTTTCCTACTATGGAAGTCAGTGGTGCCCCAAAGCAGCCAGGTTACAAACCAAAATATCTTCCTTTGTGTTCAGCAGAACAAAGACATTTTTACAGGTTTGGAACAACTTGAGGGTGAGTAAATGATGACAGAATTTTCATTTTTGGGTGAACTATCCCTTTGACAATTTTTTTAACACACAGATGTATCTAATATGATAAACAGTGCTGCTTTACCCCACATACGCTCGACTGGAAGAAGTAGAAGCGGCGACTGTGGCATAATAAAAGTTCCTCTGCTCTCGAATATTGGGTAACACTTTATTTTTGGGTCTTTTAACTAGTTGCTCATTAGCATGCATATTACTAGAATATTGGCTATTTATTAGTACTTATTAAGCACATATTAATGCCTTATTCTGCATGACCTTATTCTACATTCTTAACCCTACCCAATATCTAAACTTAACAACTACCTTACTAACTATTAATAAGCAGTTCACGAGTTTGTTTCCTCATAAAATCTTTAAGCTAATAAGGTTAAGCGTTTTTGGCTGCTGTCCGCTGTGGAGGGGTTCGAGGAAGCAGCTTTAACTCGAGCTTGGATATACCCCCCAGGGACTACTAGTGCCTGGAAGAGGAGTATGATAGATGAGATGCCTAAATTATGTGGTGGAGTTGGGGAGGTGGAGGGATATCGAAACAACTGATGCCAGAGCAGGGTGAGTAGCTGCTTATATGCTCTGGTCATTAATTGAAAGATTAGGGCTCCCTCCTCTTGAAATTATGTTTGAATTTCACTAATTGAAAGATTAGATGGGTTCACTCCTCCCGAAATTACGTTGTGAACTTCACTAAATTAGGAGGTTATTAAGGGAAAAGTCATAGTTAATAGTTTATATGTGTTTCCTAAACTAAAGTGTTACCAAGTGTTATCATGTCAGTGGCCCCTTTTTTTCATTTGCACACTAACAGGAATGATCTTACAGACTCTCTATTTGTTTGTAATGTCTTAATGATTTATTCCATGAGACATCTTGATCTATGATCTGTTCTGTTACAGAGCATTAGCAAACATGTGTGCCGTTGACCTAATAGATGTGTATTGAGCCATGCAGGCATATTTCAGACATCAAGTACAGTACAGGGACCCCGTGTGTCCACAACAGCTTGATTTACTGAGCCAATATGGAGATCCGTTTAAATGGGATTTGTGTTTTGTTCAATCCAATCTCTGGATTCTGTGTTGTGGATTACCTGAACCTCAGTTTTCCTTTTCTTTCTGAGGAGAAAAACAAAGCATCCAATCAGCATATGGTTTCTTTTCTAAATCACTCTGGGCATTGTGCTGAGATTGCTTTGAAGATCTTAGCTTTTGAGTGTGTTGTAATTCTGTTCTGTCGTGTAATAAATGTTTCAGCTTTACCAGAGTCATGCTGGAGAAAGCAGGCCAGAGCTTCTTTCAGTGGGATGGGCTTGACCTGGTTTCCTTTGTGGATGTGTTGCTGGGGGTTACGGTGTCCTTGACAACAGGAGGTGGGGGTTCAGGCAAATTGCTGCGTTGCTACTGTTTTACGTGAGTGTTAATGAGAAGTTTGCTGTCATTTTGTGGCTCATTATAGTAACAGATAACTAGATTCCAGTGAGGACAACTCTCAGAGTTGGTTTGGTCATGGCAGACTATATCTGCTTACGCTGCTGTTGAGAATTATGTAGATTTGCTACAGCAAGAATATAACTCATAGATGCTGCTGATGCACAAATATACATAGACAAGGTCCAAAGCAGACAAGCTGTGTGCACAAAACGCACAAGCACCCAATATCCCATATTTTCCCACCAATACTTATCTATTATTCTCACTAAGTTAATGTTGAGCAGAAAGTCCTCTGCAAATTCTAGTTTATTTTCTCACAAAAAGCGCTCATCTGAATGATTGCGTGGCTTTCAGTTCTGTAGACAACCATGTAGAAACTAGAAGAACTAGGTTTTTGTCTAATACTTTTTCCTCCCAATACACATTCAAGATTCTGAAAACACTAATGACAGTAAATGCTTGCTGCAACCTACTTGCATTCATTCAGGACTCACCAGCTGTCTCTTAACAAATGATAAAACTATGCTGCCTGTAAATAGATGAAAATGAGGCCCTATTCAAGACACAAAACCCAGTGATGTCACATTCACCACTATGTAGCCTTTCCTTCCTTCACTTTTTATCTAATGAAATCTTTGACCTCTTTACAGAGTCTAAGCTATTACACGCCGTAGGATCCTCCATTAACTTCTCTTAGAACACTTTCAGCTAATTTTAATTATACTTCCAGTTCATTCGTCAGTGTATCGAAGTAGAAAGTGAAAAGGAAATGAAGAGGCATTAAATGCCTGTGAAGAATAACTGAAAAGACTTTTGTCACATATTTGTTAAATTATCAGATAAAGTGACTGGCATGAGAAATGCATTGAAACACATATTCACAGCTCCTTGTCATTAATGGAGTGAAACAGATTATAAATTCTAACGATGACAACTCTAGAATAGTTTTAGCATGTTACTGAATATAGCAATGTTCATGTATTTATTCTTGGTGGACTAGATCTGCTATGCTGCTGCTGTTGACTGCAGAGCAAGTATGGACTTGTTACTGCTAGATACACAGACATGCTGCTGTGAGCATGTAAGATAGGCTTGTGCTGCATAAATAGACATACATAAATCCTGTGGCAGATCTAGACAGGTGGAGCTGGGGGAGGTGGAGGCTTTCAGAGAAACTCTGATAGTGCACTGAAGGACTAGCTTACAGCAAACACTGAACCAGAATATTTAAATTTTGAGCAAGCAGTCTCATTGGCTGCAGGATCAGCAGAGGTTAATCAGCTTGAGCCATGCAGTAATGATGTGATTCTGAAGGAAATCACAGTGCTGATTTAGCAAAAAGAGTGTTGTTTTTACCCTTTATTTACATAATCTTGAAAACATATTTAAATAACGTTTAATGGGTTAGTTTACTCAAAAATGAAAATTCTGTCATTAATTACTCACCCTCATGTTGCCCCAAACCCATAAGACCTTTGTTCATCTTTGGAACACAAATTAAGATATTTTGATGAAATCCGTGAGCCTTCTGTGTGACGAGAATACTTTTTGTGCACAAAAAACAAACAAAGTAACTGACTTTATTCAACAATTTCTTCTCTTCTATGACAATCTCCTATACAGTTGACGTTGTAAACACAGTGCAGTGCTTCCAGGTTCTACGTCCGAACACTGGCTCAGTATTGGCCGACGCTGTTCACTTGAGCACCATGACACATGCGTGTGATGCTGCTGCAGGAGCCGGCCAATAATGAACCGGCGTTCTAACGTAGAACCTGGAAGCGCAGCACTGTGTTTACTATGTCAACTGCATATGAAACTGACATGGAAGAGAAGAAATTGTTGAATGAAGTGGTTATTTTTGTTTGTTTTTTGTGCACAAAAAGTATTCTCGTTGCTTCATAACATTAAGGTTGAATCACTGTAGTCACATGGACTATTTTAACAATGTATTTTCTACCTTTCTGGGCCTTGAAAGTGGTCGTTGTGTTGCAGTCTATAGGAGGCCAGATATCTCATGGATTTCATCAAAAATATCTTAATTTGTGTTCCAAAGATGAACGAAGGTCTTTGAAGCAACATGAGGGTGAGTAATTAATGACAGAATTTTCATTTTTAGGTGAACTAACCCTTTAAGTTAAATAATGTTTATTTAAGAAACACAACCAAAAGAGGTCATTAATGTTCTTCAAAACATTCATACTAATGAGGTACTGCTAAAACAAAGCTCGATGGATAAAATATCAATGTCTTGCTCTTTATATCTACAGAGAGAAAGCGAGAGGTACAGGGAAGTGCACTTCCCCTCTGCCGTTTATAAATTCTCCAGTCGCCCTCAAGGAGGACAGGCAGTTTGAGCACTAATGCAGGTGTTTAAATGAGCTGAGCGCAGACAGACGGGCCGCTCTTTGATCTGATGCGGTCTCTCATGTTAATGGGGCTGGAGATAGAGCGGCTTGAGCTTTCTGTCTGAGCTTTAGTCTTTCTGTAATCCAATCCCTCATTTTTTCCCCATCACTGCTCCTCATCTCTCAGTCTATTCCTCACTCTGTGCCTCCTGTGTTTCTCCTCATTTTCTCATTTATTCTTTCATTCCACCTCTCTAACACCACTTTAGAGGTAGGCCTACAGAGAGTAGATTTCTTTCCTATGGACTCCCACCTTATTTAGCAAGCATTTTCAGCAGTTAGGATTCATGTACAAAAGTAGTGTTAAGGTATAGTTTATGAAGAAGTATGCAGCAAGGTAAACCTTTCAAATTGTAGCATCTACTGTATATCACTGTCACATGATAGCATTAAAGGCAGGGAAGGTGATTTGCTTCAAAAACATTTTTTGTTATGCTGGTTGAAAGTCTCTTCACATCCTGATAGGAATTACTAAGTTAACTGGTCTAAATGTATTTATATGTATTTATATTTTCTGTGGAAGGCGTAGGACCATAAAATGTTCCTCCAATCATATCCCTAGGTCCGAGGGATACGATAGGATGTCCTACCTGCCTGTCAATGTATGTTTTTACATACGCTCGCTATATCATACGTCTCAGCGCGTTTCATGCTATACAGAGTTAGACAGACACCAGTCACAAGCACCGCAACCAAAACAACAGCCACGTTTTACAGTTCCTCCTGAACCAAAACAACGAGCTTATGCTGCGTTCATGCCATAACTACCATAATTTGGAAGAGATGGAAACCTGTGATGTTATACTCGGAGCGATTTGTGACTTGAATTTATGCCATTTCGATGGCAACACTATCAACACCGAAATTAATCTGCATCAGTCAGGTAGTACAGGTCAGTGCTCTTTAAGTTATTTACGTTCATTATTATTGTAATGTTATTTGCGTTGAGACATCAGGTAGTTTAATGCCATCTCTCGTGAGACTTGTTTTTTGTTCCCTGCTGTACGCGTCCATGTGTTTTGGAGGAGGCGTGGCTTTGGAGATGCTCTGAAGGAAGGGAGGGTTCTAGCCTCTCCAAAAATGACTTACCCTATGTTTAAATAGTTAATTGAAGAATGGTTAATCCTTTTTTTTCTTGTAAAAATGTTTTAAATGTAGTCATTTGGTCAAATAATGAGCCAAGAAAGAGATGGTAAAGAGCCTATGAAAGAGAATTGGAGTTTTGTGGCTTTTAGTCAGTGTCTGGTAACCCTATTCCTAAATTCTGTGACACGTAAGGTTTTAGCAAATACACACATTTAAAACTTAGAGGCTTCCAGTAAAATGGTTTAGAAATAGCAACTTAATAATATGTTTAGTGGCACTTTCAAAGCGAAGTGTCCAGTGACGTTTTTTTCAGAAACAGATGAATGTAGCAACGTATTATGTTGGTTGTTGTACATATCGCGGCATTTCAAAAAATGAAATGAAATCAAAAGCCACACATATGAATCTGGTTATGTGAACTGTAACCCCTCTTTTCTAATTAGCTGACCTTTGTTACACTCACTCCCCTAAACTTCACTCCCATCCGGGTCAAGGCATCAATGTAACCAGCTCTACTTGACCCTTTCAGAGCAGGGATTCGAACCAATGTCTCCGACATGGGAGTTGGGCACTCTAACAAGGACGCTAAAGATCACAGCCTCTAGTGCACCTTATGAGGTTTACTCGCACAGCTCTTACTAGCCGGCCTCCGTTACACTCATTCCCCTAAACCTATCCGGGTCACGGCACCAATGTAACCAGCCCTACTCAACCCGCTCCAAGCGGGATTCGAACCTAACTTTACTTAGCTAACAAGGAAAGTAAAGTCCGTATCCTCTAACACACCTCTTAAGGCCAGGTGAGTGAGGTTTACCTGCACAGCTCTTTACTAGCTGGCCTCCGTTACAGATCTCCCCCTAAACCTGACTCCCATCCGGGTCACGACACCATCATACTCCATCATCCTACCGTCCTACATCCAAGCAAGATTTGAACCAGCGTTTCCGGCATGGGAGATGGCCGCTGTAAAGACCATAGCCTCTAGAGGCCAGAGGAGTGAGGTTTACTCGCACAGCTCTTACTAGCTGGCCTCCGTTATAGAAGCAAACATTAACATGTATTAGTTTATGAATCATGCACTGTGGTAAAAGTGTTTTGAAGTCATAAGGAACTATGCGAAAATACGTTGTTAATAATAATACGGCTTTATTTATCAATAATCCACCCCTGTAATCATAATTTTTTGAAAGCGAATAAATGTTGTTGCTGTTTTACTGCCATAAGTGTTCATTTCAGCTGGGAACTGCAGTGAAACATAAATTTCACAAAAATATAGTTAGGGGTACGTTTTCCAATGTGAATGAGAATGAGAATATTAATCACCAACTAATTAATTATGATTAATTATATCACCAACTGCTGCTTAACTAGCAAATCCTCATACCAAATCTCAGGTTAGGCAAATTTATCCATGTTACATGTTTCTAATCATCAGCTGAAATACATTAGCCTTGAATCTGATGCATAATCGGGCAGACTGCTGAAGCCCTTTCATTATCATCTTCCTCTCTGAACCTCTGTAATGTAGTCGTTCATTAGCAGGGTCGCCTGTATGCCCTTAATGTGAGGAATCAGCAGCATTGATCCACTTCAGTGAAGAGAGAGTCCTCAGGGAGGAGTGTAGTACTGAGGAGACACCTCGCTTCAGATGGCTTCATCCTGTATCCTGAGTGTTTATGCTCTCATCATCTCTCTCTGAGGATTATGCTACTTTATGATAGTCAGATTGAAAAGTCCAGACTGAGAGAGAGAGAGAGAGAGAGAGAGAGATGATTGATCATAAGCAGAGATAAGGAGATACATGTGAACATGAAGGAAGATGCGTGTGTGGAGGAGTTTACTGTAGACCCAGTGGAACATTTTATAGCTTAGGGGTTGCGTTTTCATAGCTCAGATGATCTAATGGAGTTCTCAGTTATCTTTATGATATCTTGATCTTAAGTGTCAGCTTAAATGTCTTAGGCATTTCTCCTAAAACCTTTAGAGGGGAAAAGACCACTGATTGTTGAGATGGAAGACGTCTTCAATTTCAACTTTAAAAATGTTCTTCAATTTTACCTGCCATTAGTTTCGAAAATGCAACATTTCCACTTTGAAATTAACCAGAGATGATCACTAAGTGAAGTTCACAACGTAATTTCAGGAGGAGTGAACCCATCTAATCTTTCAATTAGTGAAATTCAAACGTAATTTCAAGAGGAGGGAACCCTAATCTTTCAATTAACGACCAGAGCATATAAGCAGCTACTCACCCTGCTCTGGCATCAGATGTTTTGATATCCCTCCACCTCCCCAACTCCACCACATAATTTAGGCATCTCATCTATCGTACTCCTATTCCAGGCACTAGTAGTCCCGGGGGGTATATCCAAGCTCGAGCTGAAGCTGCTTTCTCGAGCCTCTCCACAGAGGACCACAAGCCAAATACGTTTAACCTTATTAGCTTAAAGATTTTATGAGGAAACGAACTCGTGAAAAAGGTCCATAACCCAGTATTTGATAAGGAAAGAAAACAGGACAAGCAGACATAATTATCTATATTTAAAAGAAATACAAAGTAATACTGCATTTAATACATGTAAGGTGTGTAAAATATATTTGTGTCAACACCATCAGCTGTCTGCACCTTGAGTCTTTCTGTCTATGGTAATAATACAGTAGATCAAGGGTCCCCAAACTTGTTCATGCTTGGATCCACTTAGACAGGTATAATGAGTCTCAAGACACAAAGTTTTCAACTTTGTGTTAGAAGATATAGTTTTTTAAATGTAAACTCAGGTTAATATTTCACTCTCTGTGAAGTGATTCACAGTAGCTAATGAACAAGTGTTTCATGTCATAGCTGTTATTATATATAGTTTGTATCTTGGTCCAGCTGGAACACTGTATTGACCAATCAGCGTCCAAAATCATATACATAGATATGCACTTTTGTTAAACCACACTTTTATTTATTTGTTTCCTTATTTTTTTATCTGTTTGTATTATTATTTAAGTTGAATTTGTCTTTTATTTTGCTTTGTTTTTCTTCTTTATTGTCTTGAAACTCATTAATAATGTTCAAAATCATATATAATAACTAAACATATGCCATCTCAATCTGAAGGATCCTTGGAAGGCAGGATTCTTCCGAGGGGAAATGCTTAGGGATGTTTGCGAGTGTGTGTCTAAAAAGTGAAAATAGCTGAGGAGGACATAGGAGCCTCAGAAGGACTAGTGTAGGAAGGATGCAAACCATCCAATTTTAAAGCACTCAGTATGTGTATTTCCTGTTTAAGATTGTGTATTATGTTGGAATGTAATAAGTGATAATGAGATTGTAAATGAAAATAATCTTGCTATTTCTCCATTTTCATTCACAGGGTCTTTCAGATGTGAAGGCATTAAAGCGTCTGATGTCCTTCCTGTGCTGAGAGAAAAAATAGCATTTGTATCAGGTGAGTGAGATCTGTGAGATGTTTTGACTGTGATCTATTCTCATTTTCATTCTGTTGTTTTTTACTCACTTTCATGTTTTGAAAATTAATGACATTTGACATTGTTTGATTTCATCATTTGGCTCTGGCGTTGGTGGTGTACAAGCTGGTGGGGAACTTGTTTAGCTGGTAAACCAGCTCAAGGTGGTCAAGGTTTTTTTTTTTTTTTTGACTAAACCAGAGCATACAGAGCATGCAAACATTAAAAGGACAATGACAAATCAAATTTGAGAAATTTCTGAGATCTTTTGACATAAAAGAGGTCTTTGTACCATTAAAATATCCTGCTACTTTCATAGCTGAAATCATCCTCCTCATTATTAACAAAGCATTTATTTAATCAAGCTTCAAAAACAACTCGTTTGGATATTGTGGGTTTTGTGATGTCACACGGGCAAATACATTTGCATATGCCTGCCTCCAGAGCAAGATACTGACAAATAGTTTTACATCATCTCACTATAGGCTGGTATTCAGTTGTTTAATGTGCCTACACTCTATCTAAGCGTCACATTGCGCAAATAGAACCCATTATAATCACTGTCGCTGTATACACTGGAGACAGTATACAGATGCCCGTTCACTTTTTGATGTACTTGAGTCCACGCTTTTGAGTCTGCCGACAAGTGGACAAATGGAATCATAAAGGGACGTTTACTTTGATGCGTCCTGTTTGAACAGCTCATTTGCTCATTTCTGTAGAAACTTCAGAAGGATCCCAGCTTCAGGAACAAGTGCATGGCTTATTTTTTATGGCGTCATGGATCACGTCAGAGGATTATATGTTTGTTCAGAGAATTTGACTGCTGGTTGTTTTGTAAATGAGGCACAGTGTAATGGAGAGTTTGCAAAGAAACTTTTGTTGACAGATGAAGCTGTCAGCTGTATTTTATCTGACATCAGCAAATCACAAACCGTAAACAAGTGCATAATGCTAAATTACGGTTTAAAATTTTGATATATTTATATTTTCAAAACACTTACTCACGTGCAATAGCGAGTTACCGTTGATACTGTTTCCTATGCAATGATGTTAGCCAATCATAACAGTGACCATTTACTGACAAGCCTTAAATGAGCCACCCCTTAAAAATGGATCAATAGAAGCTTTCAACCAATGTGTATTGTAGGACTGGAATGACGCGTCGATGTAATCGATTATGTCGAATGGAATGCGTTGTACTGTTTATATTCATCCCTAATACCCTGTCTTGTTTCATACAAAAAAACAAAAAACAAACAAACTCTAGAGCAAATGCTAATGGCTAGTATGGCTGCGCTGCTTAATACGGTTGCGTTCATACAGTGTTTCGTTTTTTACGAGTGTGACAATCCCTTTCTATAACCGAACTGACAACTGCACATTTTCAGGGCTCACAACCACATTCTTGACAAACCTGTGCTGAATGAACAGAACCGCACTGGACAACTAGTTGTCTGCAGTGCCATATAATGTGAAAGCCACAGTGAACTATATATTCATGACAGGTTTAGTTTACTCACAGAGATGGAGAAATGATTTGCGTTCATCCAAACGCTGTCATTCCCATACAGTGAGTATGAATGCAGCCATCATGGACATTTGTATTACTGATAGATACCTTTTAATTCTTGACACTTTTTTTTTAATGTTTTTTTTTAAATGTTTTTTATGGTTTTTTTTGCTTTTCCACTGCGTGGTATGGTTCGGTACGACTCGGTACAGATCACTTTTTGGCGCTTTTCCACTGCTTGGGATGGCTCGGTACAGGACGGTATGGCTCGCTTAAATAGTACCACCTTGGTTGAGGTTCCAAGCGAGCCGTACTGATGCTAAATGTGACGTGTAAACACTGCAGATCACTGATTGGTCAGAGAGAATCGTCACTACCACTGTCATTGGATTTGAAGCACGAGACACCAAACCCGCTAGATTTAAATAGTCAGTAACAGCCACCGCAGTATCATTTGTTCACGTGACTTTTTTTAGATGACCATCACACAAACTTGAAAAAAGAAATGGCTGTATCATGTTCAGTAGATGAGGTGCAGACTCGTTGGTAGCCGAGGAGCGTATCCACAACAGTAAAGGCAGTGCAACTATTAAAGATGCTGTATGCGATTTCTCAAATTCGTTGTTGAACACTGTTGATATTTGAAATCAACCCAAAAAAACACACCCCTCTCTTCATTGCTCCGCCTCCAAAACTCACATTCCAATCCTAACCACCCTGCTCCGAGTCAGTCTCAAACCCCGACCCGATCGCTGCTGGCATGCGAGGCAAATGCACTGACAATGACGCTAAGCACCTCATTCTCTAACGATCGTCATTGTGCAGTAGTTTAACTGCAAAACTCTCACTATTACGCACACAATGCGAGTGGATGTCTGTTTATCACAGCTGATGTGCAACAAAATGCTTCACGAAAAATAAAGCACAGATGATGAACGAACAACAAGGAGGCACAAAAAATTAATGTACAGTACACAAGAGTAAATACAAACAAGAGTTTGTTGTTAGTCGCAAACAGCACAGCAGCTCTAGACAATCAAAACCCAGTGTACTCACATGATTAGCGGGATTAAAGCAGCCTCCACGTCTGTTTTCAGGCCTTCCCACTTAGCTCTCTCCAGCACTTGAAAGCTTTTCTAATATAAACCCGGGTCCTAAAGCGCTTGCCCAGTCATAAACCTTCATTCCAGTGATATTCTTTTGAGCTGTTTTTTATCGTGTCCCATCTCTCGTTCTGCAGTTTTTTTTTTCTTATTTTTAAATCTCCCTCTTGCTCGTTCTCTCTTCTCGACCGTCATATGCCCCCTAATGCTGATTGGTTACATGTTTGTTGTTGGTATCAGCCTGACTAACTTCCAAACAGTGTAGTTGAAAAAATGGATAGCCTACCTTTAACGATCAGTCTATAATCCCACCCACTGGAATGGAAAAGCAAACCGAAAGTAAGCAAGCCAAGCCATGCCAAGTCGAGCCAAGTCGTTCAACGCAGTGGAAAAATGTATTTTATGAGAAAATTATTGAATATAACATTGAAAGATTAATGGCAGAGGTTAAGGTTGTTATTTATTGGGATGTTAACTAAAGGATCAATCGACTGATTAGAAAAAATTAGATTAATCATAAAAAAATAATCAATAGATTAATCAACTAATCATAAAAATAAGCAATAAATTTAGTTACGTTAGTTACAGCCCTAGTGTATTGTGAAAAGTGCTACACAAATAAATTTGACACACAACACTAAATAATGCAATAAACACTAAATAGCAAAAAACATAACATAAAACACACTATTGTATATATGGAGCCCCTAAGGGGACATGGTGATGTGAAAAAATATGAGTTTTGAGGAAAAAATTTTTTTTTTGCGAGTGAATGCCGAGATTTTCTGGAAACACATTTTCGTTAGAGAATGCAAAAGCATTTAAATATAATTTTTCTTCTCATCTTTTCTTCTTTTTTTTTTTTTTTTTACCATCACCATGTTCCTTTTTACAGAGCCTGAGAAGTCACCTGTAGGAGAAAAAAAAAAAGCTCACTAAGCCATGGCCACAGTTTTGCAATTCGTCCCCTATATTTGTCCAGTTTTTAAATTGTAATCACAGATTCTCTCGGTTTAACAAAGCACGCCCATGGATTAATAAACCGTACCCATGAATTTCCAATCCATGTGCTCAGATTTGTAAACTGTATCATAAACCGTGCCCACGCTTTTGCAGTTCGTTCCAACTGTACTCACGGATTTGTGGCCCTACATGGATTTGTCTACCTACACAAGAACAGAACAAGCTTCTTGTTCTGTTATTTAATCCTTTTTTATGTTGTTTTATTGTGTATTATTAAGTTGAATACATCAAACTGTCTTAACTTCTTGCTTAAATTCTTGGCTATAATTTATTTTGGGGACGGGGTGGAATAGACAACAATTTAATTGCAATTCTATTTATTTGTGATATTCTAATTCTCTTACTTTATATAGACAGGAGTTGGTGTACTTTCAATAAAAAAAATAAATAAATACATTTTACCCCAGCACTTTTTACAGTCAGCCAAGGAGCATAAGTATCCATTCATTCTTTAGCACCAAATTGTGGTTTGTTAAACTGAGGGAACAAGAATCTGTGAGTACAGTTTATAAACTGAGTGGACGAATTGCAAAACCATGGCTACGGATTTGCGGGGTCTTGCTTTTTTTCTCCTACAGATGACTTCCCAGGCTCCATACCTTTAGGAGCTCCATAAACGTACATTACATCTACAGCTTAAAACAGCTGTGATGCCCAGAAATGCTGTTTTTGTTGGAAGCTCACTAGACATGCTCTGTTGTGAGTGTCATGTGTGAAAGGCTTCATGTTCTCTCTGGGTCATTTGCAGGAGGTCGTGATAAGAGAGGTGGCCCCATCCTGACCTTTCCCGCTAGGAGTAACCATGACCGAATAAAACAAGAGGACCTGAGAAGACTTGTAACGTACCTGTCCACTGTGCCCAGGTGAGCTTAATATTAATGTGTCGATTAACATCTCAGAATAAACAAACTGCAAAGCAGACATGAGCATTATGGATGTTAATGTGTCTATCTTTGCCTGCTCCCCCCAACCCCCTCAGAGCCATGACCCAGATGGGAGTGAGGTTCAGGGGGGTGAGTGTAACGAAGGCCAGCTAGTAAGAGCTGTGTGGGTAAACCTCAAGAGGCACACTAGAGGCTGCAGTCTTTAGCGTCCTTGTTAGTGTTCCCACCTCCCATGCTGGAAACGGCAATTTGAATCCCGCTCGGAGTGGGTCGAGTAGGGCTGGTTACATTGGTGCCGTGGCCCGGATGAGAGTGAGGTTTTTAGGGGGTGAGTGTAACGGAGGCCAGCTAGTAAGAGCTGTGCGGATAAACCTCAAGAGATATGTTAGAAGCTGCAATCTTTAGCGTCCTTGTTAGTGTGCCCGCCCCCCATGCCGGAAACGTCGGTTCGAATCCCACTCGGAGAGGGTTGAGTAGGGACTGGTTACAATGGTGCCGTGACCCAGATGGGAGTGAGGTTTTTTTCGGGTTGAGTGTATCAAAGGCCAGCTAGTGAGAGCTGTGCTGGAAAACTTCACTCTCTTGGCCTCAAGAGGCACGATAGAGGCTGCAGTATTAAGCGTCCTTGTTAGAGTGCACGGCTTCCAATGCCGGAAACGCCGATTCAAATCCCTCTCAGATTGGGTCAAATAGGGCTGGTTACATTGGTGCCGTGAGGTTATTAGGGGGTGAGTGTAACAGAGACCAGCTAGTAAGAGCTGTGCGGCTAAACCTCAAGAGGTGCACTAGAGGCTGGAGTCTTCAGCGTCCTTGTTAGCGTGCCCGGCTTCCAATGCTGGAAACGCTGATTCGAATCCCGCTCGGAGTAGGGCTGGTTACATTGGTGCCGTGACCCGGATGGGAGTGAGGTTTTTAGGGCGCGAGTGTAATGGAGACCATCTAGTAAGAGCTGTGTGGGTAAACCTCAAGAGGTGCACTAGAGGCTGCAGTCTTTAGCGTCCTTGTTAGCGTGCCCGCCTCCCATGCTGGAAACGGCGATTCGAATCCCGCTCGGAATGGGTCGAGTAGGGCTAGTTACATTGGTGCCATGACCTGGATGGGAGTAAGGTTTTTAGGGGGTGAGTGTAATGGAGGCCAGCTAGTAAGAGCTGTGTGGGTAAACCTCAAGAGGTGTGTTAGAGGCAGGGGTCTTTAGCATCCTTGTTAGCGCCCCCGCCTCCCATGCCAGAAACGACGGTTCAAATCCCACTTGGAGCAGTGCGAGTAGAACTGGAAGGATGCTAGAATTTTAATTAAATACAACTGATTATTTGTTATTTAATATTTATTATTTTAAAAGTTGTAGAAGTGTGTTAGTTGATTTATACCTGTTAACATTAATTAAAATATTTTGTTTAAAATATAGTATTTAGAAAAACTGTATCCTTTGAATTAAATTGCCAGGTCTGGTATTGTGCATGTTTGTTTATGTGTGTGTGTGTGTGTGTGTGTGTGTTTGTGTTTCGGGGCTGGTGTTATGAATACAGCTGTCCTCACTGGGCCACTGATCAATGCTGTCACTGCCCTCAAATGACAGCATCAAAGTCTGTGAGCTAAGCTGTGAACAAAGACGGACTTAATACGAGTTTAATTAGGGGAAAGAGAGAAAGAAACTAAAAAAAGAAAATGAAGGGATGGAGACCCCCGTCTCTTCAAGCATTTCCCACAAGCCATGATTCATCATCAGAGCTCACAGTGTTTTGATGTGTCGGTGCCCACAGGCATCTGAGCTTCTGTCCCCTTCAGCTGCTCTTTAACGCAAAACAGCTTTAAAGTTAATGCAGATGAAATGAAAAGTGCAGTGCTGGTTCACTGAGAGGTATCAGTTACACGCGTTTCATGACGTGATGTGGTTAAGTGTCTGAAACGTGTATATGTAATATAGGAGGGTCTGAATGACGTGTTTTGAAAGCATTGTTCCTTCACGCTTTGCATTAACTGGGCTTTCCATTTTGTCAACCAAAAGATATACTCATTAGCAAGAAGAACAAGTCATCCACATCCATTATGGATGTATAAATATCACACTAGACACAGAACCCGGCCCAGTTTGATTTCCACTCGGGAGCAGTGCTTGCATCATCAGTGTCAGATCAGTGTAAAGCAGTGCAGGCTGCTGGTTTGGTGAAAAGGGAAAATCAATGTTATTGAGTCAGCTTGCTAACCTCCCTTCAGGCTATGATTCATGCCCTATGCTTCCTGCACTGACACATAATATAGTGTTTGTGACACGCTCTTTTGATTCTTGTTTGCGTTCGTTTTCACCTTAAAATGAGTATTCTATCATCATTTACTCACTCTCATGTCGTTCCAAACCTGTATGACTGACTTTCTTCTGTGGAGTCAAATCAAGTCACCTTTATTTATATAGCGCTTTTTACAATGCAGATTGTGTCAAAGCAGCTTTACAGTGATAACTGGTATATAATTTTGGCTGCACAGCAGCTCTTAAAGAAAATGGTGTCAATGCAGGCAGATCAAAGCACTGTTGAATATCAAATGTCAAGTGTCCCCAACTAAGCAAGCCAAAGGCGACAGCGGCAAGGAACCCAAACTCCAACAGGTGACATCAGGTGGCAAAAAGGTGTTAAAATGGAGAAAAGAACCTTGGGAGAAACTAGGCTTAGTCGGGGGGCCAGTTCTCCTCTGGCGAACAGTGCTTTGTTACGATTCAGGTAGCTATCATAAGTCCTATGGGATCGCAACATTCAAAGTATTTATTCCAGTTCCATCCAGTTGAGGATCGTATTCATCACGCCGGTATGGACGGTTTTATGAGGAACTGAGCCATTGGCTGTCGTGTCGAGGCCTTCGCAGTGGATGATCTAGTCGACTCAATCTCTGCTGATACTTCAGGGCTGCGTCATGGTCGTGTTAAGGCAAAGGTCCTCGATCTCACCTGGATACGGCCCGGATTCGGTTGACTACGGTAAACCTCGGGATAAACAGAGAGACTAATATTAGCGTAGATGCCATTCTTCTTCTGATGTAACGAGTACATCTAGTGTTATAGGATGTGTTTTTGGAATACAAAAATAAATGTTTTGAAGAATGTAGCTCTTTTTCATACAATAAAAGCATACTTTCAATTGGAGCTGTGAAGTAGTATGTCCAAATACGTAGTATTTGAAAAACAGTAGGTGAAAAGTCCCCGGATGACCTACTACTCACGGCGTGATTCTGCGCATTCGATGGACACTTTACTATCCCATGAGGCCACGGGAAAGAATTTGTGAATGGCGCTGTATGTCACATGACAGTAACAACATGGTGGATGTAGTACATTTGAATTTCATATATACTACACACATTCATACTATATAGAACATATACTTTTTAACGGTCGTGAAGTAAGTTTAAAACCAAGTGTAGTACCTACTATACAGTATGTGATTTCAGACACAACGATAAATTGCAAAGTATGAAAAATTTTATTATGAAAAAAGGTTGTTTTTTTTTTCCTCAAGGAGAATAAATCAAATCAAAAAGAATTAAATCAGTGTCTGTTGCATGTCTTTGACAATTTTCTGTAATTTTAGTAAATACGAAGCCCCACATGACAGACAAAAATTAAGAATTTGTGGCCACGTTTTATTACTGTTAGTCATTTTGTCATTTTAGGTAAATCGTAACCATGTTGTACTGATTTGTTCTCTCGTTTTAATTAAATTAAAACAAAATAGTACAACTTGGCCAAGATTTAACAACAACAACAACAACAACAAAAAAAGTCATGGGAATGAATTCTTAATTTTTGGGTATAAATTCTCGTCCCCCTCTCTGAAGCAAAGATTTCTTATTGCATTGTTCTAACTGCAGATCTTCACGCTTTTTTTGCCACAGCAACAACACTAATAGATAGAAAATCATCTCTATCAAATGTTTTTGTGATAAATAAAACAAAGGATAATGAGGTTAGTGATGGCATTTGGTGAATGTGCAAGTTCTTTGTTTTTCTTAATTTGGGTTGTGTGGGATGAAGACTCAAGGCTGTGTTGAGTGTTTATGTTTAGCGCTTGAATTACTCAACACAAAGTCGACAGCATGGCTTTGGCTGTAGTTTGTCCCATCGCAGGAGTAAAGTGTTAGAATTTACGGCTGTTGTTTTTGACAAGTTTCCCACTCAGACCTTAGAATGGAAGGAAATGAGAGAGGCTTATGTGTGCCATTATGTAGTTCTGAATCACACAGCGTTTGTGCTGACTTACTGTCATCTTTATTTCCCTTTTTGAGGCCTATGGAAAGCTGTGTTGTTAATTTTACCATCACTGAATCACTGGAGGGTTATTTTTATCTTCCAATCTCTGCGCGCTACCTCAAAAGCATGAGCCAGAAATAGAAGCTGTGCTGTTTCCGCTTAACTTGATGAGAACAATCCTCCAGGAACTCTTCAAAAGGTGCCTAAACAAATGACCCGTTTATGTTCCAAGCTGACATTTGGTAGAAGAGATTCTGAGTGATATCATTTATATGGAAATTCAAGAACTAAAGTGGCTTAAATGCATTAATGAGGCAAAATGTGCAGCACTTTCTGGTCTGAAGGACACACACTTATTCCTCTCTCTTGCTCTCTCTCTCTTTGTTATTTTCTGTGGGTCAAGTGACTCATTTAATATGAGTCAGACAGGAATACTCATCAAAAGTGGCCCATACTCAATATTGTACTGTATAGGAAGTGCATAGAAGACAAATTTGAGCATTTGAAAAGATAAGTTGTCATGGTCATATGATCAGTTCCACCAGAAAACAGAAAAAGGCCATACGCTATAATGCTTGAAAACATTAATGTGAGTACATATGTGTGAAAGGCACCAGATGTATACGTTCCCTTACACCATAACCCACCCTTAAACCTACCCATAACCACCAAACCTGTCCTGACCTTACCCGTATCCCACCTCAATAGCAGCAAAAGTGTTTTGCAATACAGCTTGAACTATTTATTAACTTTTTTGATTTGAGTATATTCTAAAACGTTTTGAGCTTGTCCACTTTCAACCACTTCCAGAGGTAGTCGAAAACGCATTTGACCGGATTGCTTTCGTAGTGTAAATGCTCATGTGGTCGAATGCGTTTGAACCGCCACAGAAGACCCACTATTCTCTGCCTACTGACCTAAAGCGTAAACATTATGGGAAGCTTGCTAGCCAGAAGGGATTTAAACTTTGTCAGCTGAAGACCTAAGTTTGGTTTAAACTCACAGCGTTCGGCCAGTCTTGCGGCTATCAGAGCAGAAACGAAAGCTGCTGCTCTCTGTAACTTCTTGTCGTCTCTGATGAGGTTCATATGTAAATTGTGTGAGCTTATTTCATTCATTAGATCGAAATATCTAAAAAAGCACATATATTTACTGGCCCATAGACCCTCCCCTCGAAGAAATCCGGAAAGAAGTGGTTGAAAGTGGACAGAAGAGACGGATTAAAATACCAGGTGTAAACGAGAATGTGTCTTCTTTTGTCTTAAAGGGATAGTTCTTAAAGGGATAGTTCACCCAAAAATGAAAATTTGATGTTTATCTGCTTACCCCCAGCGCATCCAAGATGTAGGTGACTTTGTTTCTTCAGTAGAACACAAATGATGATTTTTAACGGCAACCGTTGCCGTCTGTCAGTCAAATAATGCGAGTGAATGGGAACACAATGTCCAACTGCATTCAGCACTCGGTTAGTGAGGTCTTATCGCGCTCTGACAACGGCAGTGATGTCTCGCGCTTATACTTCAATAAGTGCGAGACATCACTGCCGTTGTCAGAGCGCAATCAGACCTCACTAAGCGAATGCTGAACGCAGTTGGACATAGTGGTGTATTAGAGTTGAAAAATTATTTAAATACTGTTCGGTTTCTCGCACAAACCGATCATTTCGTGTCTTAGGACATTAATGTGTCGTCACGAGCCGCAGGGTTTAATTTGGATTTGTCTATCCAAGTTTTTTCGACTCTTATTGATAGAGTTCCCATTCACTCGCATTATTTGACTGACAGACGGCAACGGTTGCAGTTAAAAATCATCATTTGTGTTCTACTGAAGAAACAAAGTCACCTACATCTTGGATGCGCTGGGNTAGATCGAAATATCTAAAAAAGCACATATATTTACTGGCCCATAGACCCTCCCCTCGAAGAAATCAGGAAAGAAGTGGTTGAAAGTGGACAGAAGAGACGGATTAAAATACCAGGTGTAAACGAGAATGTGTCTTCTTTTGTCTTAAAGGGATAGTTCTTAAATGAAAATTTGATGTTTATCTGCTTACCCCCAGCGCATCCAAGATGTAGGTGACTTTGTTTCTTCAGTAGAACACAAATGATGATTTTTAACTGCAACCGTTGCCGTCTGTCAGTCAAATAATGCGAGTGAATGGGAACACAATGTCCAACTGCATTCAGCACTCGGTTAGTGAGGTCTGATCGCGCTCTGACAACGGCAGTGATGTCTCCCTTATAATTCAATAAGTGCGAGACATCACTGCCGTTGTCAGAGCGCAATCAGACCTCACTAAGCGAATGCTGAACGCAGTTGGACATAGTGGTGTATTAGAGGTGAAAAATTATTTAAATACTGTTCGGTTTCTCGCACAAACCGATCATTTCGTGAGCCGCAGGGTTTAATTTGGATTTGTCTATCCAAGTTTTTTCGACTCTTATTGATAGAGTTCCCATTCACTCACATTATTTGACTGACAGACGGCAACGGTTGCAGTTAAAAATCATCATTTGTGTTCTACTGAAGAAACAAAGTCACCTACATCTTGGATGCGCTGGGAGTAACCAGATAAACATCAAATTTTCATTTTTGGGTGAACTGTCCCTTTAAGTGCTTTCTTTATAAGGGTTTTCTATGGGAGGAAAACGTTTAACGCGTAATTAAACGTTCAAATTCTGGGCTCAACTGTTTTTCTGTACGTAGTATACTTTATTAGTAGGCTATGACCTACTGATCACAATCTTTATATGATTAATCGTGCAGCTCTATCTGCAACTGTTGGGTAGCTGACTTTTGTGAAGCAAATTTGACAATCTATTAGATGTCTTCAGTAAGCACTCACAACGTCAAAGATCAATGAAGATGAAATGAAAGATTTCAAACAGTATTATTATTAGTAGTAGTAGTAGTATTAATATTATTATTATACTTAGAAGTCTAGTAAACTAATAATTACTTATTAATTGTTGCATTCCTTCTGGTATGTTTCTAGAAATCTCTCCTTCTCTGTCTGTTTCAGTGAGGACGTGTGTAAGAGAGGTTTCACTGTGATTATTGATATGCGCGGTTCTAAGTGGGACCTGATAAAGCCGTTACTGAAGACCCTGCAGGAAGCATTTCCAGCTGAGATCTGTGTCTCTCTCATCATCAAACCAGACAACTTCTGGCAGAAACAGAAGACCAACTTTGGCAGTGCCAAGTTCACCTTTGAGGTAAAAAATGCAATTATTGAGAATCTGTCTTCCCCATTCCAGACTCTAAAGTATCATCCTCTGCTTGTCTGCACAGCATTTGTTTGCTTATTTAGCTTAAAATATTGTTAAAATTATTGTTAAAATATCAAACTCTATGTTTCCATCATGTTATAATTTGTTCATGGCTCACATCAAACAAGAAGTAGACCATCTTTACTTTCACCCTAAACTTACATGTCTATTTCTCCCCTCTCGCTGACAGACTAGCCTGGTGTCTGTGGAGGGTTTGACCAAACTAGTGGACCCGTCTCAGTTAACAGACGACTTTGAGGGATCTCTGGAATATAATCATGAGGAATGGATTGAGCTCAGGGTCGCTCTCGAGGAGTTCCTGGCCAGTGCTGTTCACCTCCTCTCCCGCCTGGAAGATCTGCAGGAGATGTTGGCTAAGAAGGAGTTCCCGGTGGACGTGGAGGGATCTCGGAGACTCATCGATGAGCACACTCAGCTGAAGAAGAAAGTGATGAAGGCTCCAGTGGAAGAGCTGGACCACGAAGGCCAGAGACTCTTGCAGTGCATCCGCTCCAGTGATGGCTTCTCAGGGAGGAACTGTATTTCTGGAAGTGCCGACTTCCAGAGTGTGGTTCCGAAGATCGCCAGTCTGCTGGATAAACTCCACAGCACCAGACAGCACCTGCACCAGATGTGGCACCTAAGAAAACTGAAGCTGGATCAGTGTTTTCAGCTCCGACTGTTTGAACAGGATGCAGAGAAGGTAAGTGAGCACGGGTTTAACCTAGTACGAATTGATAAAATTATGGCTGTTTATGGTGTGCGTGCGAAAGTAAGTTGAACTATTTGGAAAAAATACATTGATATTTTTGATGGTATGCTATTACGCCAAGAGTGTTCCCAAAACGTTGGTTTATTTCAATTTTTCACACATATAGGTCACAAAAATGGGTAACACTTTACGATAAGGTCTTATTTATCTCCATTAGTAAATTCATATGCATTAACTTTTTACAGCATCTATCAACCTTTGTTTATGTTAGTTAATAAAAATACATTTGTTCATTGTTTATTCATTAGTTTACATTGCATTTAGTTAGTTCACATTGCATTAACTAATGTTAACAGATAAAACTTTTGATTTTAATAATGTATTAGAAATTAACATTAGCTAAGATAAAAAAATAGTTTACTGTTAGTTCATGTTAACTAATGTAGTTTACTAGTTGTAACAAGTCTTTGAAATGAGTAGAAGTCAGGGTCACCTTAAGGTAGACTCGGGTCCTCTTTATTAACACCGCACTGGTGTGTAATCAAACAAAAACAAAACAATGGCGCAGCATGCGCTTCCTCACAATCAATACTTTTCTTCAGACGTTCAGCTTTCAAGCGTGCGTGTGTGTGTGTGTGTGTGTGCCTTTATTTTCTCCATGCCAATCACTGTAGTCAGACTCAGGTGTTAGTTGTGTTGCACTTGACCCACTTATGCACCTCTCGTCTCCTGACTCACTCTCCAGTTGCAGACTCTGCTGAACCTCGCCCCCGCCCCCTTATAAACTATATACTTGACAAAATATATACTTGGTATGCTTGACTTTGTAAATAGATAAATATATTTATGGTTCAAGTACACTTTTGTTGCTGTTTTATATTAAAGGCCTATCCAAAATATGTAAATCTAAAAAGGTGAGGAGCAAATAATGAAGGCTGGCAGGAAATAGCAAAAGTCCAAATCATGATTCAGGACATAAATCCAGGAACCAGGTGTAGAGTGCAGAAAAGAGTATAGAGAATGACGAGATATACTCTTGTTTTTCAAGGTTTGAATTCATTGTAAAATACAGATGAATATATAAAATGCATTACAATATGAAATAATTTATTCAACATTGGCATCTTGTACAGTATCATATTACTTCAAAAGCAAAAAAAAAAGAAAAAAAGAAGCCACTCAAGGTCAGACTTGACCTGGTATTAAGATGCAATTTTGTCGATTCAATCACAAGTGGACAACACTAAATACAAGTGTAAACGGGGTCTAAAACGTTTTAAGCTTGTCCACTTTTGACCATTTCCAAAGGTAGTTAAAAACAGATTCGACCTGATTGCTTTCATAGTGTAAACGCTCATGTAGTCGAATGTGGTTCGAACAACTGCTAAAGACCTTCTACTCTCCGCCTACTGGCCTAACGTTATGGAAAGCGTGCTACCCAGACAGGATTTAAACTTTGTCAGCTGATGACCTAATTTTGGTTTGAAGATAAAAAATGTACCAAAACAAGATATTTTCTTACCATTCTTGATTTCTAACACACACTCACAGCGTTTGGTGTGGTCTTGTGGCTGTCAGACCACACCGTATGTTTTTCCGTTGTCTTCGGGCGCATTTATATGTAAATTGCGCAAGCTTATTTTGTCCATTGGATCGAAACATCTGAAAAAGTTCATAAATTTACCCATCCATAGACCCTCCCCTCGAAGAAATCAGGACAGAAGTGGTTGAAAGTGGACAAAAGAGACGGATTAAAATACCAGGTTTAAACGGGAATATGTATGCCCTCGACCAAAACATATCTTAGTACCAGGTGTAAACAGGGCCTTATAATTCACATCGTGCCTTGAGTGCTTTTTGTGCATTTCTGTTAACCATGTAAAGCTGGCATATGAAATAATAGTCAGAAAAATAGATCTATTTTTTAACGGAACATTTGTTCATACCTTTAGACAAAAACAATTTTAAAAAGTCAAAAAAAAAAAGTTCAGTATCATAACTGATACATCATGAAATTGTGAGAATATGAAACTCATACTTGAGAAGGAAAAAAAAAAAAACCCACCTCAATTTTATTCACAGGCCCAAACTGAACAAAAAATGCAGTTTGGTGCAGATGGTATTTACAAAGTAAGATTCAATTCCGATAGCTTGGAAGGCAAATCAATTTGATCTTTATAACAGTATAACAGGCTTACATAAAATGCACATAAATATTGTCACTCAAAATCTCCCAACACGTCTTAAGTATTCTTATGTTTACTTTATAAAAGTCAGTAAAGATTTCACAGCAAAAATACACGTGTACCACGACCTGAAGGCCCTTTACTTGCTAAAAAGTATAAACTATGAATCAGATGACAGAAGGCTTGTATAGATTGTGTACAACAGGTTTTTCAGCTTTATAGGGTTTAAGGCTTTATAGGGTTAAGAGTGTGACCTCACACTAACTCCACCCCACTTCATGATAACAGTGAGTTTGAGATAATTGTTCAGACATAAGGTGAAGGGCCAGTGGGCCGGTCACAGGGGCCTGTCGATACTGAGTACACATAAGTGCTTTGTTCTGATGATTTTGTTTCGTTCAGAGCACAGGCGTTTATTTTTAGCTACCACACACACAACCTTTCACTCGTCGCGGGTGAACATGATTGAACATCATTTGTCTGTCATTGTGCCAGGCCTCCTTATGTCAAAAGGCTAAGAACAAGCAGTCATTCTGCTAATTAATACCTCCGTCCAACTTCTCTTAGAAAGAGCCCAGACCTATTAGATTAAACCATCCATTTAATATAATAGGAATCCAGGCAGTCAACTAGATTATCAATTATGCTGTCTCTCAGCTCTTATCTTGATTACAAGAACAATTAATTTGCAGTTCTAATTAAATATTTATTTAGGACAGTTATTCAGTATTGAAGGATAAATTGTTTATAATTCAGAAAGCAGTGGAGGCCATGGCGGTGAAACGTGTGGACAGAATTTTAATGACTTTGGTATTTGCATATTGTTTATTATTCATTATGTTGCATTTCCATCTGTTAATTAAAGCATGTTTATGCATTAATTAATGCAATACGTATCTCTCTAAAGCTTTGATGTGTAAAATATGTACAGTCGCAGCAACAGTATATGATTTAGCATGAATTTCTGCATTAATTGGCCATAAAATTTGATTTGTCTCATTGTTTGGGCTTCACGTTAAATGACTCCTGACTCCAATTAGCTTCAGCAGAAGTCAGCTAACAGATTTAGATACCTTTTGAAAAAGCATTAAGAATTTGTCATGGATTTGTAATTAAATTAGTCATAAAATGCGGTCTGATCTTTAAGGTGGAGAAAATCAAATAATAGACTAATTTATACAGAAATCTATATTAAATCCTAAGAATTCATATACTTTTTTCTGCAACTGTATGTAGCCTACAGTATATGATGTCACAAATGGGAATGGCAAACTCTGACATTGACAAAAAGGCATTTATGTTGCAGATTGTGTTAAAAATATTGCTAGACGAATGTTCCAGACAGTGTAAATCCTTTAAAAGCTCCTACAACTGATATCTGTGTTTTAGCACAGCATTTTATCAACAAGTGGATTTATCTTAATTAGAAGGATTGCCATGACAACACAGCAAACTTCCCAGCAAACCTCGCTGATTGTACACGATAATCCGTCATTTTTTCCTACTACAACACAAAACGCTGTTAATCCAGTGATGTCTCCCTATATTAACATGCTTATCTGAATGGATTTCTTATCGTTTGCTAAAACAAAACGGTTGATTTTTT
This sequence comes from Anabarilius grahami, assembly GCA_003731715.1. NCBI lineage: Eukaryota > Metazoa > Chordata > Actinopteri > Cypriniformes > Xenocyprididae > Anabarilius > Anabarilius grahami. Next base: position 8,448,472 of record RJVU01049572.1, read on the forward strand.
TACATTTGTCATTCTGTTATCTGTCCTGAGCCTGTCGTACGCTAGTCTGTGTGTTTGATTAATTATGTGTGCTGTCTATTTAATCATAAATCCCCAACCGTAGTGATGTGTAAACTTCATAAAGTAATGGTTCAGGATTATATGTAATGACTTTCTGTTCTCGTCTCTCTGTAGATGTTTGACTGGATCAGTCACAATAAGGAATTGTTTCTTCAGAGCCACACAGAGATCGGTGTGAGCTACCAGCACGCTGTGGAGCTACAGACTCAGCACAACCACTTCGCCATGAACTCCATGGTACGTCATTCTGAAGTGATGTTTGTAGAAATTTTGTACAATGTCGCTACTTAAAGTTATAGTTTTGTATGAGTTGGCGATTTCATATGAATTTGTACGATCTGACTCGTATGAAAAAAATGTACAATTTGTAGGTAAAACATAACCTTGAAGGTCCATCCCTAAACACACCCCTAAATACAACCCTATACAAATTCATTCCAAATCATAAAATACAGTACTTAAGAACAGTAATGAGAGAGGGTTAAAGGGATAGTTCACTCAAAAAATTTAATTCTGTCATCATGTTCATCTTCGGACTATAAAATATTTTCTCGTCATTTTTGTCCATCAATTAAAAGTCCACATAACCAAAATGGACATTGTAAAAGTAATCCATATGAATCAAGCAGTTCATTCCAAGTCACTTTAGCAGCTCAAAAATGCTTTATTGATGTATGAGATACAATGAGGTTTTCAGGCCAGTCTCATTAGAAAAACGTACCTGTGGGAACAGTTTTGCAAAACGAAAATACAAAGCGCCATGTACGTTTTGTGACAGTTTCAGTGTGAGTGGTGCTAAAAGCATGTTCAGTTTTTTTCCGAAACAGATGAACGTGAATATGGTACTTTTTTTTTACGTTGGTTTTATATGTATCCCATGCATCCCATGTATGCTAATGCTCCATTATATTTAAAAATAGTGTACCACAAACACTACACCTGAAGATTACACTTCACATCAATTAAGTTTAGCATCGTGCCAAAAAAAATGTCGCCACTAGATGGTGGGCCAGAACATAGTCAAAGGGTAATTTAAGAAATTAATTGAAAAATGCAACTAGAATTGCCTGTGAAAAACTGTTACAGTGTCTTTTAACTGTTATTGAGCTGTTACTCTGTGTTATATCCTGTAATAGGACAGTCATTAACAAAAAGCCACATTTGTGTGGCAGTGCCCAGGTTTTACACTGGATAAATTAATAAAGCAGAGTAGTGACACGTAACCTGGCAAGTTTCTTCGTTCACCATCTTGCAACACAGACCGCCTTGCTAAAACACACATATGTGGGAGATGCGGAATGGATAAAAATAACTTGAATAAGCCCAATAATGTTTGAGTCATGCTCTTAACGAACTATGTTTAATTTCCTCTTTCTATATCGTGAATGATAAATTTTAATTTGCTTGTTACACAATGGAGCCTAACTTTTTGTAATAATTATTTGACGTAGCCTACTTTTACACTCAGAATTATTCCTTGGCATCCTCACGTACCAAATAGGGGTGTGCACAAATAGTCAAATATTCGAATATTTGATCTGTAAATTAATATTCAAAAAATAAAAATACTATTTGAAATGTACTATGTTGCTTTGTTGGCCGTAAATGCAGTGAATCCATGATAAATCCTAAGCACTAAAACTCGCAGTTATAACTTAATGCACTGGTGGCACTGTGGAGCGTGTTTAACAACTTTATTGAATTTGATAGTCACATAATAATGTTGTCTTCTGCCTCGCAAAGTTTGGAATCACTTGGATGAAAATGATCTTACAAAATGGAATTACTTTTGATCAAATGAATTAATGAAACCGGGTTATCATAATATCACCACCATATTGAGAAAGCACATGAAATCAAAACACCCGTCGAATGAGGAAAGACAGCTGTCCATCACAACATTCACGACAGGAAAGCGCAGCTGTACCCCCGAGTGAGTAAAGAAGATAACTTATCTGATAGCAAAATTATGAGACATATGCTTCCTTTAAATATCGTAGAGGGAGAAATATTTACGAACAGAAAACACAAAGTGCTGCTGTTAGAAACTTAGCTCAGCACACCGTTATGTATTATCGTTATCTTTGTATTTCTGCAACGTCTGTCAGCACGGCTCGTTTTCTCACCCGAGCATGTGTATAGTTTTTCTCAACATGAACATGTGAAACAATATGAAAACGATAACCATATACTGTATCGGGTGTATTATGTACGTTACGTTTTGTACGATAACTGCCGCTGTCTGCTTTATTAGCATTTTTCTCGTTCGCGCTGCTTTTGTTCTTTATATATATATTTTTTTGTTTGCACATATTGTTTAATGCTTTGAACTAAAAGAAAAGCTTAAGATATAATGTAAGCTTGTTGTGTATATTGCCTAATCGTAAGCTTGTTCAGAAATGGTTACAAAATCTTGATGAATTTATAAAGAAACCCGCCATTCTTGTTTAATGTCATTTAAATAAACTTTAACTAGCCCAAATATTCGAATACAAAATTTTAGAAAAATGCCCATCCTCACGTACTAAACTGCATTTTTTTTAATTGTTTGCATGCTGGAGGTACGTCGTGTGCAGAGTGATGTTAAAGCAAAGCCACTGGAAGGCAAGCCTGCAACATTTAGCCAAAAAAGCATAACGGCTAATGCTAACGCTCCGCCTCTGGTGGTATGCAGGGAGGGAGACCAGAGGCTGTTTTTGAATGGATGTCAATGGATGAGAGGCTTCACTATGCTGATTAAACAGCTTTTGTGGGGAAATAGCTAATCATTTAATTAATCGACAGCCTGTTTGCTAATGTTCAGCATGTTTTACACTAAACAATACTTTCGTTGGGAACTATATGTAGATTTTAGCTTGATAAAAATCAATTTTTTTAAGAGAAGGCAGACTAGTGAATGTTGCGACTGATGTCACTGCCATTACACAATGAGAGGTGCCGCACTTGATTAAGTTACGCTTTCTCCAATGGTAAGAGATACAGACCCTCTTATCTCCCTATTATAATACGATCTCTGGTTAAAGTCCCCGTGAACCGGAAGTTGCAAACATCTTTTCTCCAGTGTTGTGACGTATTTCCAAGTGAAACAGAATATTGAATAGAGGGCAGGGTTTTACTTTTGCGCTCCTCCTCTCCATCTCTCACTCATAGCAGACTAACGGTCGGAGGGGAGTGGTTTAAGCATTTTCAACCCAAGCCGTCAAACTGACGTCATCAGAGAAGGAATGCTATTCCAGACCGGAAGTAACTTTTCCGATTTTGATTAAGGATTACCACGACAAAAATTTTTTTTTCTGTGTATTGACTTGCAAGAATTAATTGTTCACCACAAGACTTTACTAACAAAGTAAATAGGGTCAATTCTGATTTCATGCCGACTTTAACATTGAAGCTAGCTGGTGAGAGAAAATAGCACTATCAAAGAGTCTAAAGAGGAAAGTTGTCAGTGAAAATAGGGCATACAAAGAGGAATGGAAAGACAACAATGCGTTTATCCTACCTAGTTTTGTGAATGCAAAGCTGGTATGTCTTATCTGCAACGAAGTTGTCGCTGTTTTCAAAGAATATAACACCGACACCGGACGCGAGGGGCGCGACGCGACGCTACAAAAGATAATAGAACCCATTATAATGATATTGTCTACACTGGATGCGGCGCAACACAACACTTTCCCGGCAGTAAACGGATTCCCTGTTATATTTCCGATGTAGTCCAAGTGCTTTGCAACGGTCGGTTTGTTGCGTTCAGTGTAGACAGCTTTTAGCTGTTGCGGTGCGGCGCATCTGGTGTAGACACGTTAATAATATTAGACGGCACCACGAGACGAAGATCTATTTCAGAACCAGCCGCTATTAAAATAATCTGGCTGCGGCACGGGCCAGATTTTATTGCTGGCGGGCCACTTTTGGCCCGCGGGCCGCATATATTGCCGACCACTGTACTACACCTAAACCTACCTGATAGTGTTAACAAAAGCAAATGTGACAAAAAAAGCATTCGTAATCATGCCATTTTAGCTTGTTTTTGATCTCTCATCTAACTACTAAGTACAACTCTGTATCAGCTGAGCTACCGAGCTAGCTTATGTCAGTGAAACATATGGAGCTGGTTAAGCGATGCAATGTCCAAAATGTATTTGTTTACAAATCGTGCACTTTGATAAAATCGTTTTGAGATCACAACATAATATTGTGCAAGGAGACATGAAAACAAGTCTTTATTAATCCATAATCTGACCCTGTAATCGTAACTGTGTATTAAACAATTAAAAGCGCTTGCTGTTTTACTGCCTCTAGTGTTCATATCTGTTGGAAACTGCAGTGATATGTGCGTATTGGTACGTATTTTGCGACTTGCAAACATGTTCCCACAAGTACGTCTTTTCCATGAGACCGGGTTAGAGATTTTCCTTGTGCGTCAAACAAGCTTGGTTGAGCTTCTGTTTAACATATTTGATGTGCTCTGTTTTAAGTCATGTAGGAAATATTGTACTTTCTCAATGAACGCACATGAATGTTACCTTAAAGTCATAAATACAAGTGGGAAACTTTTCTGAAGGTGTTTCAGTGAGAAAACATGTCGGACGCAATGGATGCAACATCTGTATTAACACTTTCCCCACCATTTATGACAAACCGCTGTTTTCACTGTTGTATAGTAGGGGGTGCTGTTACGAACCTTCTGAAATAGCAAGGAATCTCCAGATCCAAAAACAAGCGAAGAAAAAGGTCTGCGTTAACCAGACAGAGCAGATAGAAGTTGTTTAAGCACAAGTAAGCTGACGTGATAACCAAACATTCAACAGCGTATAAATCAAAACTGAAAAATGTTGAAATCATCTGCAAGCTTTGGGGGTGTTGACGGACTACTCCAGTCTACTCCATCTGTGTTTTGATCATTGTTCTGAATCCGATCCAGACAAAGTCTTTGACAAAAATGATTTTCTTAGCTTTTTGTTTGAAAATGTTTTTGTTTGTTTGTTTTTTGTTATTTGATAAAAAAGAATGAATGAAGCTAGAATAAAATGTTTCTAGGGGCCATGAAAGTTTTGTAAATATGATTAAAAATGCTGGCGCTGGCTAGCAATTTAAAAATAAAATGCTGGTGGTGAAAGAGTTAATGGTAAATTTGTGTGCACACAAATGGATGGAAAAAAATGATTAGAGAATATAAAAAATATCTTCATTTGTGTTCTGAAGTTGAACAAAAGTTTTATGGCTTTGGAACGACATGAGATAAATGATGGCATAATTTTTATTTTGGGGTCAACTATGTATTCAGGTTGGTTGAGCTGGTCGAATGTTCCAAGTCGTATTGATGAGCATATTTAACCAGATCAACCAGTTTCCCACTAGCATAGCCAGGGTCGTCCACCAACTTTTATGCAGCTAATGCAGCCTGATTGGTTCTTCAATGCACACGGTAGGCATGTCCTGAAGCTCATTCTTCAGATCACTGTCTCTGTAATTCCTGCAGTCTGCTCAGCTAGCCAGAATTCCTCCTACCACTTTAATCAACCTCCCAGTCATCTGATCTCAGAGACACAAACACACTCACACTGTTCATTCATCCTCCTCTTCTTTATCCCAGCATGAATGTTGCTTTATGCCTCATTAGGCTTTGGTTTTAATATGAGTCCATTTGTATTCATGGTGTCATTAGTCTGATCTGGTTAAGAGGGCTCATTCCCCCTTCAATTCTCTTGGTAGTAACTGTGAGAGAAAGATGAAATATCTAGTTCAGTCATAAAGCTGTAGATGTCACAGGCTGATAGGTCCATTACATGCAATCTGCTAGCAATCACATCCTTTACTACAAACCCGATTCCAAAAAAGTTGGGACACTGTACAAATTGTGAATAAAAAAGGAATGCAATAATTTACAATAGAATATAGATAACATATCAAATGTTGAAAGTGAGACATTTTGAAAAGTCATGCCAAATATTGGCTCATTTTGGATTTCATGAGAGCTACACATTCCAAAAAAGTTGGGACAGGAGGCCGGAAAAGTTAAATGTACATATAAGGAACAGCTGGAGGACCAATTTGCAACTTATTAGGTCAATTGACAAAATGATTGGGTATAAAAAGAGCCTCTCAGAGTGGCAGTGTCTCTCAGAAGTCAAGATGGGCAGAGGATCATCAATTCCCCCAATGCTGCGGCGAAAAATAGTGGAGCAATATCAGAAAGGAGTTTCTCAGAGAAAAATGGCAAAGGGTTTGAAGTTATCATCATCTACAGTGCATAATATCATCCAAAGATTCTGAGAATCTGGAACAATCTCTGTGCGTAAGGGTCAAGGCCGGAAAACCATACTGGATGCCCGTGATCTTCGGGCCCTTAGACGGCACTGCATCACATACAGGAATGCTACTGTAATGGAAATCACAACATGGGCTCAGGAATACTTCCAGAAAACATTGTCGTGAACACAATCCACCGTGCCATTCGCCGTTCCCGGCTAAAACTCTATAGGTCAAAAAAGAGCCATATCTAAACATGATCCAGAAGCGCAAGCATTTTCTCTGTGCCAAGGCTCATTTAAAATGGACTGTGGCAAAGTGGAAAACTGTTCTGTGGTCAGACGAATCAAAATTTGAAGTTCTTTTTGGAAAACTGGGACGCCATGTCATCCGGACTAAAGAGGACAAGGACAACCCAAGTTGTTATCAGCGCTCAGTTCAGAAGCCTGCATCTCTGATGGTATGGGGTTGCATGAGTGCGTGTGGCATGGGCAGCTTACACATCTGGAAAGGCACCATCAATGCTGAAAGGTATATCCAAGTTCTAGAACAATTATGCTCCCATCCAGACGTCTTCTCTTTCAGGGAAGACCTTGCATTTTCCAACATGACAATGCCAGACCACATACTGCATCAATTACAACATCATGGCTGCATAGAAGAAGGATCCGGGTACTGAAATGGCCAGCCTGCAGTCCAGATCTTTCACCCATAGAAAACATTTGGCGCATCATAAAGAGGAAGATGCAACAAAGAAGACCTAAGACAGTTGAGCAACTAGAAGCCTGTATTAAACAAGAATGGGACAACATTTCTATTCCTAAACTTGAGCAACTTGTCTCCTCAGTCCCCAGACGTTTGCAGACTGTTATAAAAAGAAGAGGGGATGCCACATAGTGGTAAACATGGCCTTGTCCCAACTTTTTTGAGATGTGTTGATGCCATGAAATTTAAAATCCCTTAAAATGATACATTTTCTCAGTTTAAACATTTGATATGTCATCTATGCTGTATTCTGAATAAAATATTGAAATTTGAAACTTTCACATCATTGCATTCTGTTTTTATTCACAATGTGTACAGTGTCCCAACTTTTTTGGAATCGGGTTTGTACATGGTACAAGACTGGCCTCTGCTAAATCTGCAGCCAGTAAGATTGCTTGCTTAACATTTCAATAGTATGGTTCAGTGTCAGCTCTAAGCAGGTCCTGCAATAGAGTTCCTCTGAAACCCTCCACCTCCCCCAGCTCCACCTGTCTAGATAGATCTAGACCAAATACATTAACATTTGTCATATGTTAAAACTATTCAGAGAATTGTCATAATATAAATACATTTATAAAATGGATAGTTCAGACTGCATGAGCAGCACTTGTAGATCACATATTTTGCTGTATATTAATGCAGCAAACTGCTATGATGCTCAGAATCTGTACAGAGTTGTACAGTTTGTACAGCTGTACAGTTCAACTAGTGAGTTATATTATTTGATGTATTGTTTATTCCAATTATTACCATTAATAACTAAACTAAACGTACTTGTCCCTAAGAACACCCCAAATCAGTGGTAAAATCACTGTAGCGCACAACAACCAGTGATTTATCCCTTGTAAGAAAGAAGTGTGATTAATTGTACTGAATGTGCACTTATAGTGTACTTCAAATCTTGTTTAAAAACTGTACTTGTAGATAATATATTAATAATTAAATAAAAGGCCACTTTATTGTACTTAAAGGATTAGTCCCCTTTTAAATAAACTTTTCCTGATAATTTACTCACCCCCATGTCATCCAAGATGTTCATGTCTTTCTTTCTTCAGTCGAAAAGAAATTAAGGTTTTTGATGAAAACATTCCAGGATTATTCTCCTTATAGTGGACTTCAGTGGCCTCCAAACGGTTGAAGGTCAACCGTTTACAACTTACGCTGTATGTCCTACGCCTTCCCTATTCTACTTACGGAAAAAAAACGGAACTGGCACTGCGTTCGTTCTGTAATATGTAAGGCGTAGGACATAAAGCGTAAGCTTTTTGAAGAATACGGAAAGCAGAAGCATGTGCAAAGGCGGTCATTTGTGTTTATAAAGCATATACAGTTGTATTTTTTTCGAAAATGACCTATCGTTTCACTAGATAAGACCCTTATTCCTCGTCTGGTATCGTTTAAAGCCCTTTGAAGCTGCAATGAAACTGTAATTTTGACCTTCAACCGTTTGGAGACCATTGAAGTCCACTATGAGGAGAATAATCTTGGAATGTTTTCATCAAAAACCTTAATTTCTTTTCGACTGACGAAAGAAAGACATCTTGGATGACATGGGGGCGAGTAAATTATCAGGAAAATTTTATTTGAAAGTGGTTTAAACCTTTAAAGTAATTTTCTTGACTTTCTTAACACACTATTGATTTCCTTTCATAGATAGTGCACTTTGTAATAATGTCATAGTACATTTTAAATCATTTTTAATATTGTTTTAATAGTCTTTTGTCATGCTTTAAAGAAGTACAATTATTTTGATGTCTACTAACATGCTAAAACGCATTTAATATGCTTATAATTTTAACTTTAGCATGTTATTTGATATCACATTTAAAGTTAATATATTTTAAATGTACTAAAATTTTAACTTTATGATTACAAATGTGAAATTACAAACATTTTAAAACATGACATAAAAGTTTCAATAGAAATTACATTAAAGTATATTTTAGTTTACCGTAAATGCTTGTCAGTATATTCAACAGTACACTTTAACCATATTTTAAATGTGAAATTATGAAATTACATATGACTTATGTACTTAAGTCCTGCTTAACTGGGTCAACTAATTGCATTTTATAACATATTTTTATTGCATTTGATCTCATTTCCATTTAATTGCAGTTAACATGCAATGTTTTACGAAAACATTACATTCAATTTGCTCTTAAGTATACAATTTTAAAATATATTATTTCCGTAATAAGTAGCCTACAGCTTCTAAAAGAATGTTAAAGAGTATTTCTTTTTCACAAGGGATTGCTTTACTTGAACACCCTGAACTTCGATTCTCACTAGTTTATATGACATCTTGCTCTCAGGCTATGTTTGTTTATAGCTCCCTCCTTCACACGTTGCAATATTTTCTGATCTCTCCAGAATGCATATGTGAACATAAACCGCATCATGTCAGTGGCGTCACGGCTGTCGGAGGCAGGTCACTACGCATCTCAGCAGATCAAACAGATCAGCACTCAGCTCGATCAGGAGTGGAAGAGCTTCGCCGCTGCTCTCGATGAACGCAGCACCATCCTTGCCATGTCTGCTGTCTTCCATCAGAAATCTGAGCAGGTACCACGTCTTATTTACTTCACCCGTAGCTCTCAGAACATGTCGACACTTTTATAAATATAATAAATTATTTTAAATAATGATGGCAGTGGTGTAATCGTTGGTCTGTGTTTCTCTGTGCAGTTTCTGTCTGGTGTGGAAGCGTGGTGTAAGATGTGCAGTGAGGGTGGGTTGCCATCAGAGATGCAGGATCTGGAATTGGCCATTCATCACCATCAGACGCTCTATGAACAGGTCACACAAGCTTATACAGAGGTGAGAACTCGCAATACGATCCCCTATTTCAATCTACACCAAATTTAGATGCACCTCTTAGCATTAGATTTCCTTTCAGAACATAAATGACAAAAAATGACACCAACATTTTGAATGACAACTGGGATTGATTGATTGATTGATTGATTGACTGACTGAGATGTGAAATGAAGCAGTTTTTTTAAACATAATATTTGAAAAGCATTAATTCTTGACTTATGACTGCTTGAAAGACGAATGATAATCATGTTTTAAAAACTCGTTCAAAAAAAAAAAACGTTTATTTTGGAAAATATGTTGTTGTTGTTTTATTACTATGCAGTTTTGTGAACCTGTATGTTTCGTCATGCCGCAAAGAAATATCGAGCTGAGTATCATCAGCATAACAGTGAACATTAACACCATGTTTCCTAATGATATCTGCCAAGGGTAGCATGTACAGTCCTAATACTGAGCCTTGCAGTACTCCATACTGAACTTTATTTATCTCTCCATTTACTGCTACAAATTGATGACGGTTAATTAAGTACAAATTGAACCATGCTGATGTGATTCCACTAATGCCAATGTAATTTTCGAACCTATTCAAAAGAATGTTGGCGTTCGATAGCATCAAATGCTGTGCTAAGGTCCAGTAACACTATGTACTAAAAGAGAGATGCAACAGACGATAAGAGAAAGTCATTTGTAACTCTGATGAGAGCAGTCTCAATACTATGATAAGGTTTAAATCCTGACTGGAAATCCTTGCAGATACCATTTCTCTCTAAGAAGGAACATACACTGTAGTTGTGAAAATACTGCCTTTTCTAGAATTTTTGACAGCAAAGGGAGATTCGAGATCAGTTTGTAGTTGACTAATGCACTACGATCAAGTTGTGGTAACTTTACCAGGTTATGATTGTGCTGGCACAATTTTTATAACAGTTTTCTCACCAATCACTCAGGTGTTGGTCATGTTCAAAAATGTCTCTGTGCTTATGTTACATAATCAACCTACAGCTGTCCTAATGTTGTTTGAACTTGAACAAATTAGTGAACCGGCCCTAATTAATCCGAAGACACAACAGGAAAACAATGCCACGATGTTATTGTACTACTTTAGTTCACAGACCTCCACCCCTGATACTCAGATTGAAAATGTATCCCTGTGTTTCCAAGCCCTCCACACATTTACCCATGACTCTGTTTAAAGATCTGACATTAGAGAATGTGCTCTGTTGTAGATCTTGCTTAAAACATTGAAACATTCATTGTCGCATTGTCATATTGACCTTAGTACACAATACAACACAAAGGTTAGTTTCACACAATCAAATATACTCTAAGTCTCTACTAGAGGATCTCTGTTTCTATCATAGGTACCTGACGTGACCTTGTTTAGATCAAATGAACATGCCTGATGAGTTACATGCTTATAAGTAATATTAAAGGTCAGTTGTTTGTTCAAATCACAAACCCTGAAGCAGTAGTAATAGTTGCTTATTCATTAAACACTGCTAAAGGAAGGAGAAGATGAATGAAATGGACTATGTGTTGGGCCCGATTGATTCTAGAGATGAGAGTCTCTGATCTGCTAAAATAAAGATTGTTTTGAAGTTCGATTCTTTCACACAAAAAATGTTATTCTGGAAAATGTGTGGAAAACTTGCCTTGGTTATTAATTTCTTGCAGCATTTTGATTGAATTTGTTTCAATGTCTGTTCGGTCTATAAATAGTGTTGTTAAAGGGTTAGTTCACCCAAAAATGAAAATTATGTCATTAATTACTCACCCTCATGTCATTCCACACCCGTAAAACCTTCGTTCATCTTCAGAACACAAATTAAGATATTTTTGATAAAATCCAATGGCTCAGTGAGGCCTGCATCACCAGCAATAGAACTCCCTTTTTCAATGCCCAGAAAGCTACTGAAAACATGTATAAAACAGTTAATGTGACTACAGTGGTTCAACCTTAATGTTATAAAGCGACAAGAATACTTTTTGTGCGCCAAAAATAACAAAACAGCGACTTTATTCCACAATATCTAGTGATGGGCGATTTCAAAACACTGCTTCAAAAAGCTTTGAAGCTTTATGAATCATTTTTTTCGAATCAGTGGTTCAGAGAGCCAAAATCACATAATTTCAGTATACGAGACTTCGTTACGTCACAAGTGTTTTGAAACTTCAATAGTTCTCGTGACTTTGGCAGTTTGATACGCTCTCCGAACCACTGATTCGAAACAAAAGATTCATAAAGCTTCAAAGCTTCATGAAGCAGTGTTTTGAAATCGCCCAACACTAGATATTGTTGAATAAAGTCGCTATTTTTATTATTTTTGCCGCACAAAAAGTATTCTCGTCGCTTTATAATATTAAGGTTGAACCACTGTAGTCACACAAACTGTTTTAAATGGAGTGTTATTGCTGGCGATGCAGGCCTCACTGAGCCATCAGATTTCATCAAAAATATCTTAATTTGTGTTCCGAACATGAACGAAGAAGGTCTTACGGGTGTGGAACGACATGAGGGTGAGTAATTAATGACAGAATTTTCATTTTTGGGTGAACTAACCCTTTAAGCCATTTCAGACAAATACACTACCATTGAAAAGTTTGGGGTTGGTAAGAATTTTTAATGTTTTATTTGTACAAAAATACAGTAAAATATTGTGGAATATTATTACAATTTAAACTAACTGTTTTTTTTTCTCTTTTCAGCATTCTTTGATGATTAGAAAGTTCATATTTATTAATGAAAAAATATATATAAATTTTGCCACTATAAATCTCTTTGTAATGCTGAATGAAAGTTTCTTTCCAAAAAAAAAATATATATTTTTTTTTATTTCATTTAATTCATCTTACTGACCACATCTCTTTCTGCAGGTGAGTCAGGATGGTAAGGCTTTGCTTGACGTTCTTCAGCGGCCATTGAGTCCTGGTAACTCAGAGTCTCTGACTGCAACAGCTAACTACTCTAAAGCCGTGCACTGTATTCTGGACGTGGTCCATGAGGTCCTGCATCACCAGAGACGTCTGGAGAGCATCTGGCAGCACCGTAAAGTTCGTCTGCATCAGAGACTGCAGCTCTGTGTCTTCCAGCAGGACGTCCAACAGGTAGATAAACGTTCACATATGTCTACACTCTCTCAGACTCTCTCACCGACAGAATGGTCATGTCCCTAACAAGTTTCATGCTTAGATAGCAGTTCTGTAATGTAATGAACAGTAAACACCAAGCTATATGAATATGGTAATCACTAACTACCGTGATATAAATACTATGGATCTAATACATCACTTTACCATGGTCCTTTTTTAGTATGGGTAACAGGGCATCAAATGAAATGAATAGTTTTCATGTTTTGATGCACAATTTTGAAGTCCAGAATGTTGAAAGAGGAAATTTGTCAACAGTTCACCATAAATGTAGTGTTGTAGTTATATACACAGCATGTTTTTTTCTTTGAGTATTTTTTTAGTGTTGGATATGTGCCCAGAAGAGCAGTTAATATCTCTCTGTTAGCCTCTTTGAGCGGGTCTGTGGCAGCTCTGGGCCTGGATTCAGCTCAGGGTTTATCAGGCCAGGGTCAGCCCTGCAAAACAGCCAACAGACTTGGCCAAATCAAGATCTGAACCAGAACCAAAGAGCTGAAGAGCTACAAGGCCAAATCGAGTCCAAACGGGGGCTGGATTCAGGCCAGTCACAGGCCAAACACAGGGCAGAGAACAATAAAACACATTAACGTCAACAATAAAATTGACATTACTCAACTCCTGTATCAGTTTCAGAGATGATGAGCACCATATTGGATATTTTTAATCCTCTCTTTTTCTCCTCTGAACTTTCTGACTCCAAAGTGATAAACTTTGCGTATTTAGTGTACTTCAATTCTTAAAAGAAAAAAAAAACTGTACTTTACATATAATGAAATATTATTGAAATAAAAAGCTTGACTCATGACTGTGTCTTAACATACTTTTTAAAAGTGTGATTCAAGAAAGGAATTTGATGTTTACGGCCCTGCACTGATCTTAAGAATCTACAATGAAACATCAATATATACACTATATTGCCAAAAGTATTGGGACACCCCTCAAAATCATTGAATTCAGGTGTTCCAATTACTTCCATGGTGGATAAAATCAAGCACCTAGGCATGCAGACTGCTTCTACAAACATTTGTGAAACAATGTGTCGCTCTCAGGAGCTCAGTGAATTCAAGCGTGGTACCGTGATAGGTTGCCAATAAGTCCATTCGTGAAATTTCCTCACTACTAAATATTCCACGGTCAACTGTTTGTGGTATTATAACAAAGTGGAAGCAATTGGGAACAACAGCAACTCAGCCACGAAGTGGTAGGCCACGTAAAATCACAGAGCAGGGTCAGCGCTTGCTGAGGCGCACAGTGCGCAGAAGTCACCAACTTTCTGCAGAGTCAAGAGCTACAGACCTCTAAACTTCGTGTGGCCTTCGGATTAGCTTAAGAACAGTGCTTAGAGAGCTTCATGGAATGGGTTTCCATGGCCGAACAGCTGCATCCAAGCCTCACATCACCAAGTGCAATGCAAAGCGTCGGATGCAGTGGTGTAAAGCACGCCGATACTGGACTCTAGAGCAGTGTAGACGTGTTCTCTGGAGTGCCAAATCACGCTTCTCTGTCTGGCAATCCAATGGACAAGTCTGAGTTTGGCGGTTGCCAGGAGAACGGTACTTGCCTGACTGCATTGTGCCAAGTGTAAAGTTTGGTGGAGAAGGGATTATGGTGTGGGGTTGTTTTTCAGGAGTTGGGCTTGACCCCTTAGTTCCAGTGAAAGGAACTCTTAATGCTTCAGCATACCAAGACATTTTGGACAATTTCATGCTCCCAACTTTGTGGGAACAGTTTGGAGATTGCCCCTTCCTGTTCCAACATGACTGCACACTAGTGCACAAAGCAAGGTCCATAAATTCATGGATGAGCGAGTTTGGTGTGGAGAAACTTGACTGGCCTGCACAGAGTCCTGACTTCAACCCGATAGAACACCTTTGGGATGAATTAGAGCTCAGGTGGAGACTGTGAGCCAGGCCTTCTCGTCCAACATCAGTGCCTGATCTCACAAATGTGCTTCTAGAAGAATGGTCAAAAATTCTCATAAACACACTCCTAAACCTTGTGGAAAGCCTTCCGAGAAGAGTTGAAGCTGTTATAGCTGCAAAGGATGGGCCAACTCCATATTAAACCCTACGGAATTAAGAATGGGATGTCATTAAAGTTTATGTGCACGTAAAGGCAGACGTCCCAAAACTTTTGGCAATATAGTGTATATATTTTCAATTTCATAGAACCATATATATAATATTCATGTTTGCCTGCACACATGCAGGTGCAGTTGGTAAGGTTTATATCTAACTGTTTGTAATGCAGGTGATGGAATATGAATATGCTTTGTAGACTTGTCAAGAAAATAATTTAATTTACCTCTTGCATTAAATGTGTGTTTAGAGTTGATCTGACCTGCTGATTGGTTAAAGGATCACTCACAGATTTTCTGATATGTGTGGAAGTCAGTCTCTGATTGATGGAGTTAGATTTCGCCCTCCAAACACTGATCAGGTGGATGCAATAGAACATGCTAAACTCTTTAAGCACAAACATACGGCTCTGATAAACTTGGATCATTGATTTGAATGAGATATCAACATACTGAATGTTTTCTGGGAGACAGATTGTTATTATTCCCCATATTTGGTGATGTTAGTTTGCCTCACCCTGAAATGTTTGCAATTCTTGAGTAATGGAGGGTAAGATGTGGCCAAATGTCTTCAAGTGTGTAGTTAAATACAGGTAATGAGTAGGTTGAGTTATTTAGAGTAAATGAACAGACCTCCCACACTCATACACATACATGTCATATTTGTATCGAAAAATGTCTTTTTTGGAGCTTGACAACACATATGCCAATTCACTGTCAACATTCTGTTAAAGGGTACATAACACACACGGTTTCTGCCAATCTCATGTTAAACTTGAGTAACTATAGAGTGGTATTGCATCCTTCATATCTCCGAAGAGTCTTTAGTTTTATCAGATTTATAAAAGACAGATACAGCTTTCCTAAAACAGTCGAGCTACTGGAGTTGTGCTGTGGGCGGAGCTAAAGAGTCACGACACACACAATACATCATCGCATTATCCCTGGATGACTTTTGATTCACTATACATTCCTGTTTTTTACATTATATGCATTTGCATACCGATTGCCAACAAAACACATACATTTGATGCAGTTTTACTTGCCGCCTGTGGTTCTGACTCGTGACCGCAATCTTTTATCGCTGGGGCCGCTCCATCTTTCAGTTTCAAATGATCTTCAAATCCAGCATCGAACTGGGCCCTGTTTAGAAAACATTTGTCACCAAAATGCCGGGAACAAACAAACACACTTGCACAACTCTGTTGCTGCCCCGGAAAAACAAACTGCATCCACTGTTCCCTTAACGCTGGGTTCTCTGAGAAGCTGAACAAGGTTATCTTTCCCTCACAACCAAAAACACTTTTTTGGTGACATTGTTGATGTCGTGGTCTAAAAACAAAATTACAAATCTTTCTCGAGCAAGTCATGTGCAGCGCTGCCGACGACTTCCGTAAACCGAACAAATCCAGCATTGATGGGCGTGCTCTTGCTCTCGCTCCGGTTGATGTGCGCTTGCTCTTCCAGGAGAAATGCCCATACAATGAATTCCACCCTTTATGATGTCATACAAACTTTCTGAAATGTATACAAACCCCGAAGGAGTGTATTTGGCACAGAAATACTCCTTCATATGTCCAACTCGTTTTTTTAAAACTTTGGCCATGTTTAGCATGAAAATCCAGTGTAAATAAGTCATGAAATAGCATTAGACATCTCCTTTAAAAAACTCTTTTATTCCACATGAGAGGAATGCTCATTTATTGGTGAGGTATTTATTAAAAAACACTCCTGTGCCTGTCTACATTTAACACACTGTTCCCTAGAGTTCTTTATATGATCACACCCTTTTTGATAAGATCAGAGTGATTCTGTGTTACTATCTTTGCTTTTTTTCTGGGCTTAGCGGTGAATTGGTTGTGGTCTCCAGTGAGTCATAAGGTTATCAGCAGAGTACATAAGTGGTCTTAACTCGGTCACCTGGGAAACCATGATAACTAGAGTAAATAAGAATTGTGAGTCATGGTTGGGGGAGACTGGGGGAGGTGTGAGAGACAGCCTTCTTTATACACATGAGATTTCCATTCCGTGCAGTTAGAGTTCTGTATCAGTCTGACGTTAAACATCTAAGAGACTCTTTTTCTTACAGAAATACTTCAGTTTTCTTGTGTCTGTCTGGTAAAGGTCAAAATGCTTCCTTGACATTTATTATAGACCAATGTGTAAGACAAATTTCTTTTTAAAATGTCATAATTTACAACATTCATTTGCAATTATTAGGCAGACCCCCAAGGGTAAATGATGTGGCATTTGTGTCCAATCAATCAATCAATCAATCAATCAATCAATCAATCAATCAATCAATCAATCAATCAATCAATCAATCAATGTTTTACATTTGTTTGTTTGGCTGGTTGGTTGGTTAGTTAAAAAGTTTAAGGCAGTGTAACTACCCTACATTTTTTTGTAAAACGTTTTGTTACAAGGCTGAAATTGCAAATATATGTTCTCATTAAGTTTTTTTGTGATTATCTTTAATTATTTCAAAAAAAAAAAATTTAATGTATGTCACTTAAAAAATATTAAATAAATATCCCCTTTTTATGGCACGGAAAAATGATTGCATTATCACAATGTTTGAAAAATATAACTCAGCTCAAACTCTGTAGCTCAAACTATAGAGCATGGCGCTAGCAATGTCACAGAAAATGGAAGGCTTAAATACACAGAGGGAATGAAGAACAGAACAAGAAACAGGTGTGTAACTAATTAGAAACCATGACCTATAATGAGAATTAGAACACAGTTAAAACAGTGACAAAGAAAACCATGACTAGAAATTAAACAGACCAAAATAATGAAATTTAACAAGACATTATACCAACCCTACCCCCAGAAAGCACGTCCTTGTGCTGCAAACCTGAGTCCAAACTGAGGAGGGAGTGATGGGGCTCCAAAAGAGGATGAGGAGCAGGCAGTGGGAGACACCAATGAGAAGATGACCAGAGAGGAGTCAATGGTGGGAGGTACCAGGGAGGAGATGATGGGTGGACCCAGAGCAGAGACAGGAGGAGCAAGAGAATGACCCAGAACCGAATCCTGATGAAGGCCCACAGTGGAACAGATGGAGGTAGGAGCCATGGTGGAGCCTTGGTGGAGAGGCCAGGCAGAACCAAGGAGACAATCGATTGAGATGGAGCTGATGGAGGTGAAGACCCAGGCGGATCCAAAGTGTCAATGGTGAAACTGGAGGGAAAGAGGAGCCCGGCAGAGCCAGAGGGTTGGAGGGTCGAGGTGGAGCTGATAACTTGGAAGTTGCCTCGGAAGTCGACGATGGACCAGGGTGGAGCCAAAGGGATGAGGGAGTCCAGTAGAGCCTGAGGGATGACAGATCATGGTGGAGCCAAGGGAGCATTAAGCAAAGGTAGAGGTGGAGGGATCCATAGGCCAAGGTGACTGGAAACCCTCAGGCAGAGACTGAATGGAACCACTGGAGGAGCTGAAGGGCTGAAGAGAGACAGCGGAGGTATTGTATGGCTTTGGCAGAGGAGGATGGAGAGGGAGCCTGGATGGGACCATCCACAATGAAGGAGGCTTGGAGTTGGTTAGAGGCAATTATGATGAAGGAGACTTGGTACTGGACGAAGAAGACTTGGTGCTGGGATGAACCAGCGGAGACGAAGACGACTTGAGACTTGGCTTAACCAACGATGACAAAGATGACTTGGAACTTGGTTTATCCAGCGAGGACGGGGATGATTTGGAACTGGGCTTAACCATCAGAGATGAAGATGACTTGGAACTGGATGGGACCAGTGCACACTGTACCCAGCAAACTCATATTTATCCAACTCACCCAACAAAAATATGAAATATGAAACTAAAATAGCCTCTGGCGATCCCTCTGGCTGGATTTGAGATGGGCTCAGGCTCCATATGGCTGATATGGCTGATGGCCGGCTGGGCAGTGTCCTCAGCAGTGAGGCAGACGGTAAAAATGTGAATCACACTGCACACTTAATTAAGAAATTAAACAGAACAAGACAATGAAACATGACTGTGACAAGCAACATCAAGGTCATGGGTTTAATTCCCTGTGAATGCATGAACTAATAATATGTATTCCTTGGAATCAATGGAAGTCGCTTTGGATAAAAGTGTCTGCCAAATGAATAATAGTTAAATCAAAATAAATTGACTCAAAATCATCAAGAAGGCACTTAAATGAATATGAAGATTTCACTTTTAAGAACTTGGCATTTTAAACCAAAGTTTTTCAAAGATATTTAATTTTCATCATCTTGGACATCCTTATTTGTCACCAACCCCTAAAGCAGGAGAAATCACAATAGCAGTTCTGACTGTTTACGAAACACTCAGTCTGCTCAGTTTATTATGTCTTTTCCTTGATTATTTCTTGTACTTGATTATTATCATAAGTTTGATTTGCTGAGGTTCTTTATGTAAACAGTCATTACAAAGCATAATCAATAGTTATGAACACGGACAGCACAGATTTTTGGAGTCAAACGCAATGACTGATAGTCAAACACAAATGCCTGATTGCTATTGAATTATGAGTTGATTTTATTTGGCCAAACAGGTATTTGGATTGTGTGGATGTAACTTGTGCCATCTGTGAACTCCAGATTGTGAGCAGCCATATCTTCTGATGGACTCATCATGCAGGGCTATATTTATCTCATCAGCCTCTGTTAGTGTGCGTGTGAAAGAAGGAAGCCGTTTTTAGAACATACAGTGGATGCTTTAATCAATGTGGCAGAAACAAAAACTCACTGACGCAATTGTTTGCATGTTTGATTATCATTGAATCACTTACAAACATGCAAATGTAGCAGAAGAACCACAGTTACCACGACTGTAACCAGAAAAAGGTGGTCAGATGCTTGGTGTTTGTTTCTAAAAATAAAATCAATTAAACTACAGATATGTATCTGTTCAGTAATTAACTAACTCTATGAGAACAAGCATGTTGTGCAGCTGAATATACACCTACAGGAAAGAAAAATCACATATGAGATTCATTTAATTTTTCTCCCTATACAGCACTGAGAACAAATGGAGACTTTTACTCAGGTCTCAAGCTTCTCTGATTTTCCTCTGGGGAAAATAACCCACTAATCTTATGTCTCCTCTAGACTTCAGGAGAAATCTATTTCTATAAAGTAAAGTGTATGTTTTTAGATGCTATGTCTGTTCACCTTTTTAAGCTTTATGCATTTTACAACAAATATTCCATGTAGTCTCTTAATAAATATGAGATCATGTAAACTACATATATAATAATTCTAAAACAGTTTTAAACATGTTGTTTAAAAACGTTTTAGAAGAAATTTAGCACATTGCACAAACCAGACTTGTTGACATTTTATTATGTCAAGAATACACTTTAGGGAGTGTCAGCACTGCTGGATTTCTAGTGTTTGATTGTGTTGCCTTTAGTCACATTTCTGTCAGTCTAACCTGAAGATGTCACTGGAGGAATGTTATTTGCAACACTGTGTCCCTAGGGATGATGAAAAAGAGTCATTGAATCACTATTGGACAGAAAACCGATGCTAATTGATCACTCTCCCTTCATATGCCCATGAGAGTATGCGAGCAGTCACAAGCACTGAGTATTAGCCTGTGTGTGCATGTGGATGTGTGTGTTTTCCTAAATAACTGGCTCTCTATATGTCACATCAATTGAATTGACTTGTGAAAACAGAAGCTCACTTGATAGACTCTTTTTCACCTCTGTATTGTGATGTTTTGTCCCTGCACTGAATGGATTGTGTTTGTTTGTGTGTTGCAGGTGATTGACTGGATAGAGAATCACGGAGAGGCTTTCCTCAGTAAACACACAGGTGTGGGCAAATCCCTGCACAGAGCCAGAGCCCTCCAGAAGCGCCACGATGACTTTGAGGAGGTGGCACAGGTGAGACGACAGCTGCAGATTCCAATCAGATTAATCCAAAACAGATATAGTCAAGGCAGTCATCCACAGCCATTCAGACTAATCCACATCAGTCTTATTTAAGCCACTTATTTTCAGATTGAATCATTCACTTATATCCATCCAAAAACAGCCAATTAAAAGGCTTCTCAAAAAGTGAGCATATTTACGTGCACACTAATACGCTGATAACTCACAAAAATCAGCTTATTGAAATAACCTGTTGTCCGGGTTTACATGCAAACCAATAAGCCGACAATGCAAGTGAACTGCTATTACATTGCTTTATTAATAAAGCAGGATGTTTCCCGGTAGTGATGTCAAAACTTAATAATTTGAATATCTCACTCTGAAAATTTCATTTGTTATATGTTTGGGTCAAGAAAGAGTCTGCTATATATTTCCTCCTCCCTTACTGCAAAACCCTCGCTCTGTCTGGATGCTTTTAAATCCACAGTAAAGACGTATTCCTGTCACATAACACACATGCGCACTTCAATAAGCCGACAGAAAGCAGGTTAATGCGTTTATGCATTAATGCGTTAACATGCTTGTAAACGCACTCGATGTGTGCATTATTAGGTCTTATACTACGGGGCTGTTGAATGCTCCAATCTGATTGGTTGACAAGCAATCTAAGGTGTGCAATTATTTTCTGGAAAATGCACGCAGTAGCTCCAGGCAGGTATTAACTGCATTGCAGTTCCATATCACTTTTCCAAATGATTTCAGTTATTTCAAAAGGTCCTTAGAGCCTACAACAGCAAAAGAAACAAAACCCACAATAATAAGTATTGGCCGACGCTGTTCACGTGAGCAGCACGATGCATACGTGTGATGCTGACACAGGAGCCGGACAATAATGAGTTGGCATTCTGACATAGAACCCGGAAGCGCTGCACTGTGCTTACTATGTCAACGGTGTCGGAAAAAAAGTATTCTTGTCGCTTCGTAACAATAAGGTTGAACCACTGTAGTCACAAGGACTATTTTAACGATGTCTTTACTACCTTTCTGGGCCTTGAAAGTGGTAATTGTGTTGCAGTTTATCGGAGGCCAGAAAGCTCAGAAGGCATGTTTACTTTATAAAAATCCGTAAAGATTTCAAAAAGAAATGTGAACCATGACCTGAAGGTGGGCGTTTTTACAATTATACTAAAACATATAAACTAGTTTAGTTTATTTAGTTTAAACTAAATAAATGTAAACTATCATTCAGGGATGTGGTAGATTGTGTACAACAGGTATTTCAGCAAAGTTTTGATTATGTTGATAATTTAGTGGCCTTTGAAATTTGCTTTATAAGTAGGCTTTATAAGGTTAATTATCTCAAACAAAAACCTCTTTCTAAGATTTAGAGTCATGAACCTTGTAAACCTTGGATAATTGAGTGACAAGTTCATACTCATTGTACTAACATGACTTTGTTTCCATGTGGCCTGATAATATAAAACTCCCAGAAGCTGCAATTTCAGATAGCTCTTCACATTTTGTGTGAGCCTGAGACTAAAAATCGAATGTCACAATGTTTTTATGCTGAGCGCTGTTGGCAGTCATGGCTTGTTAGAGCAAAACTCAGATTATCATGGAAGAAATGTGATTTATCGCTTATCATGGTGTGCCTAGTTTTGTCACAGTCTAACAATACAATTAGAATCAGACGCCGAAACATGTAGGGCTGAGTCTTGTGTGTCCCACAAGCACACATCTGCAGCTACTTCCTGCCATGCAAATAAAATCATTTCTATCAGGAGCATTTCCCATACTGCACAAATCTCAAACAAACCCTGCTAGCCACAAGGAGGCAATCCTCTGGCTAATTACAGGAAGATTTTTTTGGTGTCCGACCCTTTAGAGACATTTTATCAAATGATGTAATAAAGATGTCAACATATGCAGTGGTGGCAGCGCAGCAAACACAAAAGCTTCGGGGCTAATGGAAATGTTTTCAGCCCACTGCAGCTCCATCAAATGAGCTTCACAGATGGTTTCCTTTAGTGTATGGGCAATGAGTTCAGATATTGTATGCTTTGACTATAAAGCAATTACCAAATGCCTCAGTGTTGTAATTCACCTTAAGTACTCATAAGTAGCAACTTGAGGTTTAAGAAATAAGGGTAGAAGTGTGAAAATTCACAGTAGATTTGTGTTGTTGTTGTTGCACACAAGACAAAAGCCAAGTAAACATCACTGAATGCTGATTTTATTGGAAAACTGACGCATTGGATGTGCCTCGCTTATTTTGTGTTTTTGGAAAAAGAAAGGACTTAACCACTATTACTGTATATGTTGATATTCTTCTTATTGATGGCTATTACAGCAATATAATGGAATGCAGGTACAATATATTAGGAGCATTCATTTGTATCGTTGACTATATTTTTAGTCCAC
This sequence comes from Anabarilius grahami, assembly GCA_003731715.1. NCBI lineage: Eukaryota > Metazoa > Chordata > Actinopteri > Cypriniformes > Xenocyprididae > Anabarilius > Anabarilius grahami. The sequence continues at coordinate 8,471,877 of RJVU01049572.1, forward strand.
TTATAATATTAGTCAAGCTGTGTAGCACTAAAAACAGCCATAATTCAGTTTATAAAAACAGCCATAATTCAGACTTTTACACCTCTCGCTGACCCAAAAAATTAAAAATTCATTTTTTTTTGCTGATGTAACATTATGACTTCTGAAATCTGAATGTAAATAACTTCTGTTATGATTGGATAACCTTTGTGGGAACCTCTTTTGTGCAACATTCGAGTTCCCAAAGTCAAAATCCTATTAATATTCTACAGGGGTAACATTGATTTTAGCCTTTCACGACAGACTTATGAGCTCTGACATAAAGTGGGATGTACAGTACTGCACACTACTGTTCAAAAGTTTGGGGTCAGTAAGTTTTTTCAAGAAATTAATACTTTTATTCAGCAAGTATGCATTAAATTGATCAAAAGTAAAAAAAAATTAAAATGTTACAAAAGTTGTCTGTTTTAAATAAAAGCTGTTCTTTTGAACTGTCTATTTATCAAAGAATCCTGAAAAAAAAAAAAGATCATGGTTTCTACAAATATATTAAGCAGCACAACTATTTTCAGCTGTGATAATANAGTATGCATTAAATTGATCAAAAGTTAAATTTTTTTTAAATGTTACAAAAGTTGTCTGTTTTAAATAAAAGCTGTTCTTTTGAACTGTCTATTCATCAAAGAATCCTGAAAAAAAAAAAGATCATGGTTTCTACAAATATATTAAGCAGCACAACTATTTTCAGCTGTGATAATAAGTGTTGGGGGTAATGCATTACAAGTAATGTGAGTTACGTAATCAGATTACTTTTTTCAAGTGAAGAAACTCGTTACTTTTAAATTTACAACAAAATATATGAGTAACTTCTTCAAATAAGTTAGATAAAGTTACTTTGTTTTCACATGTAGAGTGACAGCTCTCCTGTTGCCATGTTTAGAGAAATCAAGAGTAAGTGCAGAGGCGTTGTGTGTAAACATGATGGGTATTGTAGCTCTATGCTAAATGTGAGCATGCATTTATTCATCTAACTTGGACAAAATAAATAAAAACGGTGAAATGCAAACTCAGAATATTATGCAAACCTGCAGTAATTAAATATATTAAATAACACAAATGTACTTTATGTAATTAATCTCAGTGTCTTTGCTGCTGACCTTTTATGATCCAATTCAACCGTAATGACTTTAGATGAACATCACATTTGTGTTTAATTTAATATTTTATGGCTGAAGTAAGAGTGTTGAACTTTCTTCTTCTGCGTCATTTCACTTTTGGTGTGAAAAGGGCCATTCATTTCACTTTTGGTGTGAAAAGGGCCTTTACATTTGCCAAAAACAGAGCTTTTGTTTTTTTGTTCTTATAAAACAAACAAGCAAGCCCACCCCAGGTGAGAAAAAGTAACACAAAAGTAATGAAGAATAAGGCATTAGTATGTGCTTCATAAGTAATAATAAACAGCCAATATCCTAGTAATATGCATGGATCCTAAACTAAAGTGTTACCTTTTTTTTTTTTTTTTTTTTTTNTTTTGAGCCAGTAAAAAACCCTTTCAAAACAACCTAGCAAAGCCCTAGCAATCACTCACAACACCTCAGCAGCATGACAATGAGTATTGAAGGGGTAAGTGCCATTAAAATTTTTTCCCCAGAAATTGTTCAAATCTAGCTATTGAATGCTGTCATGTACAAACTAGACAAATTTGAATTAAATTCACACTTTTTGTCATCTTAAACAGGATCAAGCCTTGCTGAACTGATTTTTGTTAAACAAAGTGATGTTAAATACATTGCGCAGTAATCTGACAGCACACATACGAGATAAAGATCACTGTACACTAAGCCATGCCTCTCTCATCCACATAATTCCCCTGAGATGAATAATCCATAATAGTCCGGATGACAGATCGTGAGTCTCAGTGTCATGAGAAGGGCCCGAGACGATCTGACTCCGTCTAAATAAGCGTAAGGGATTTGTTTTGGCTCAGCCATTATTGGTAACCAGTGAGACATATGCAGCTTTTGTTATCCTGCTTATCAGACATATGATATCCAAGATGAAGAGATGAGACACAAACGCCTCTAGACACTTTCAGGCCACATTCTAATGGAGACTATTTGTCTTATGTATGTACATGTGTGCACCATCAAATCAGGAATGCGCCATATATGATGGATTTTTAACCCTAAACAAATCCCAAATGAACTTTAAAGCAGCAATATATCACTCAGTGTGGTAAAAGCAGTCAGCTAGTTCTCATGCGTTCTACTGTAATAACGTTAGACTAGTTTATGGATTACTGTATTTACAGAAAGCAAAGGAAATAAACAGAACAGGAAAAACAAAGAATAACTTCATCAATCAACTTATCTAATCAAAGAAGTCACAGAAAGATGATAATACTGATATTACAGGATTGTATGTGCAGTCATGTTAACCAAAAATATGCAAAGAATAGCTAAGATCATGATCTCAAAGTACATGTGAACATTTTCATTAGTATCTAAATGAATCTGTATTAAGTATTTGTTAGATTTGGAGTACACAATCAATAAAAAGTTTGGAATAATTTGTGACCAGTCACGGAAAGTAGGGACACAAGTCGGTTCTGGGGCATTTTGAGTTATTCACAGATTCTGAAAGTGTAGTCTCCAAACTTTCCAACGATGTGTAACACATGGAAATCTGATAATATTTGGAGAAGTTGTGGCCATTTGAAGGTAGGCACTCAAAAAAGCTTTATGGACAGAAAATGACCTAAAGATTTTGCAGTTCTCGCCTGTTCTCACCTGCTGGGAGTGACAAACGGGCTCATTTACATCTCATTTAGATAAGCCATACCCCCTGTAAAGCTGCATGGTTGCATAGCAACGACAGACTCAACGGGAAAATTCGGACCGCATACTATTAATAATAGAGGATAATGTGCATTGTAAATGTCAGTAATTTATCTTTTTTGACATTAGGACTTTTTGAACAGGATTCTGTGATAACCGTATAGTCCTGGTCCTGGTACTTGTACTTGCGTAGGAATTTAATCTGATACATTTACTATTACATTAGTAAATCCTTGTTAAGAAGTAGTAACTCGCTAAAATTATTAGCGTCACATTCAATTCAAGAATAGTAAGGTTTACACGAGCTAAGTCATTCACACCAGTCAATTCAAGCAGTTGAAGCGTTATTCAAATTAATAGCAGATGCTAACATTACCATCTAAAAAGCCCATTATAGTAATGGGGGTTTTTGGCAAGTGATACGATGCTAACGATTACAATTAAAACGACAGTCCTGAGCTAGCTAATAACAATAGACACATGAGAAAAC
>RJVU01049572.1:8484389-8523839 GCA_003731715.1 Anabarilius grahami
AAATGATAAACATCACATTTCAACCCTTTTAACCATTGTTTAAGAAAAGGGATGAGTGAATATTATTATATTTACATTATTATCCAAATTATTTAGCTTTTTAGAATGCACCTCAGCTTCCTTTTGCATTAAAACTGGATTCCCCTTTAAATGTGTAATCGTTGATTTTCAAAGTATACTAAACTTAGTGGTAGCTGTCCAAAACATTCAGTTTTCTTTAACCTGAGGACAAATGTATTTAAAATGTTTGTGACCTGTTCAATTCAGTCTGTACCACATATGCAATTCCTAGACAATGTATCTTTAATTTGGCCAAAATCAAACAGGTTATTTTCTCCAAGCAAAGATTCTGTTGAATTAACATGTTTGTGCCACACACAATTCATAAATGTTGTTCATTGACCTTTCATTGACCTTGATAATTAAGAAAATATTGTTTGGAGGAAACATGAAATAGGCCCGTTTAATGTTAGCATATTATATAATTGTATAATATTTTATATTTAAATACATCTGAAAAGTCATTGAAAGTAAACAATTAAATAAATCCTTCCCATATAGAGTCCCCCCAGTGAATCTCAGCCATTTCCAGCCCTGGGTAAGACTGCTCACTCACACACATACCAGGTGAATTGCTGAGGAATGCTGGGAGGTTTTGCTGAGTAGTGCCAGATGTGCTAGAAGAACATGCTGTTTACCTCTCAGCTGCCAGTCAGACACTTGTGTGAAAAGTTAAATGCTTTTGCCATTACGTAACTCATTACATGTTTAAGGCTCATTGCTGCAGCAGTCAATAGCAGTGATTATTAGTGATTTATTATGCAGTAATGTGACATCACGCTACATCCATCACCTCATGCACCCTGCGTTCGAGAAGGACAGAGAGAGTAAATATGTTGGAGGGTTAAGTGGCACCATCCATCTTTCTGGGGCTGTTTGGTGCTGTGCTTGTCTCATGGTCCTCTACCATGAGCAATAGTTTTGTTGATGTATGGGGATTGTAGGAATGTGGTTTTCTCACGATAACCTCTGATGTCCTGATATCTCTCTCTCTCTCTCTCTCTCTCTCCCTCTCTCTATGGAGACTAAGATCTTGTAAAACACATTTATTTCAAGATTAAAAACTACATGCTTAATGTAAGTTTTCAATATTTATGAAATGAGTTTTGTTGAAATGTTTTTTAAAGAAGTATCTTATGCTTAACAAGGCTACATTTACTGTTATTCAATTAAAAATACATTAAAAACAGTAATATTGTGAAACATTTTCTATTTCAATATATTTTAAAATGTAATTTTTCCTGTGATGGCAAAGTGTTCTTCAGCAGTCCTTCAGAAATCATTCTAATATGCTAATTTGGAGCTGAAGAAACATTTATTTTAATTATCTATGTCATGCTGCTTGATTTTGTGTGTGTGTGTGTGTGTGTGTATGTGTGTGTGTGGAAACCATGATACAGTCCATGATAAATATATATTTATAATAATGGAAACATCTTTACTTTTAACTTTGATTTAATGCATCCTTACTGAATAAAAGTGTTAATTGATATCAGAAATTCTGATCAGCATTCTAATACGCTGATTTGGTGTTCAAGAAATATTTCTTATGCTTGTACTTTCATAGTTTCGTCATAGATTTAATGGAGTTCTCATTTAAGTATCGACTTTGTCTCAGATGTTTCTCCTCAAATTCCTGAGGAGAAATAAGAAATAGACCAAAAATTCATTTTTAATTTAGCGTGTAATATTGCTGTTTGAGCATGAAAACGGTCTGCAGTTACAAAGCACAAAGTCACTATTATGCAGTTCAAAGTCTCTATATCAGTAACCGTAAGCATGTCTTGGTCTTGAGTTTTCTTCCAGGAACAGACATGTCACAATATTTCTCATTTAAATAATTCCCACCCAAGCATACGCAAGAAAAGGGGTGGGGCCTGGTTGAGGTGCGTTAGTATAGAGCAAAGCCACTGGAAGGCAAGCCTGCAACCTTTAGCCAAAAAAGCATAACGCTAATGCTCCGGCTCTGGCGGTACGCAGGGAAGGAGACCAGAGGCCATTACACGATAGGCTGAGAGGTGCCGCACGTGATTAAGTTAGCCGTTACGCTTTCTCTAATGGTAAGAGATACAGACCCTCTCATCTCCCTATAATATACATACTCTGTATAGAGTGTGTTGAATCTAGCAGTTATGGTAAGGGGTGTGACATGTCCCAAACACAATCGAAGCACTTGACCAATCACAACACACTGGTCCTGTCGACCAATCAGAGCTTCCGAAGGAGATAGACACAGGAACTACACAGAGTGTTACTGACAGACTGGGAAGATGCTGCAACAATGATAATTATGTGAAAAATATATTTTTTTTAACATTCAAGCATGAAAACCTATTCTAGTAGATGGCAAAAACTAAATCAAGACTTTGTAAAAGACACGTTTAGTCCAAAGATGATGAAGAAGTGTCAAAAGGATCAAATAAAACAAGGTTTATTAAATAACTCAAATGCAGGTAATCCATAGAACGAGCGAACAACAAGAAAAAGGTGTGACATGCACAAACAATACCGGATCATGAGGGAGAGGAAGTGAGGAACTCAAATACACAATGGTGATGAGCATAATGACCAACAGCTGTGATGATTAATGAGTGTTCATGGAAACTGATGAGTGAAACTTGAACAAAGGAAACAGGAAACGGGTAACAGAAGAAAACAAACTAAAAGTTCATGAAAATCAAACTAAAAGAACATAATTGTGACAAATATGGCCTCTTTAGGAGATCTCATTTGTGATTATTTCAAATGAAGAAGCATGTATCTAGAAAAATATACAGTATTTGGTAGTTATATATAATTAATAACTAATTTTATCTAAATCAAATAGCTGTAGTTATGTAGTGATACATATGTAAGACTCAGAGTTGCTCTTTAATCTGTTAACTGTGTGGATTTTTTGTTTGGTTAAATGTGTTACAGTAGTGTTTATACACAGCACATTCCATCATTCCATTGGTATGACATAGGTATTACAAGGAGAGGGTGACTTATGAGGACATTACTCCATGTCCCAACTTTTCAAAAGGCTTATAAATCATACAGAATGAGTTTTTGTGAGAAAGTAAAAGTGTGCACAGTTTCCTGTGATGGTTAGGTTTAGGGGTAGGGGTAGTGTAGGGGGATAGAANTTTGGAGAAAATAAAAATGTGCACAGTTTTCTGTGATGGGTAGGTTTAGGTGCAGGTGTAGTGTAGGGCGATAGAAAAAATGCTTTGTACAGTATGAAAACCATTATGCCTATGGAATTCACAGAAACAAACGTGTGTGTGTGTGTGTGGGCATGTTTTTGTGAAATATCAGGACACAAATGTGTATAATGACATGGGTATGACATAGGTATTACAAGAAGAGGGTGACTTATAAGGACATTACCCATGTCCCAACTTTTCAAAAGGCTTATAAATCATACAGAATGAGTTTTTGTGAGAAAGTAAAAGTGTGCACAGTTTCCTGTGATGGATAGGTTTAGGGGTAGGGGTAGTGTAGGGGGATAGAAAATACGGTTTGTACGGTATAAAAATTACGCCTATGGAATGTCCCCACATTTCACAAAAACAAACGTGTGTGTGTGTGTGTTGAGACTGAAAATAGCTACATTATGTGAGCTCAGACTAACATCAGCAGTTCTTGGCATAAGGAGGTTCTCCTGCTGGCCAAAGTTTTACAATGTTTCACACTGGCCTGGAGAGTTTCTGGACCGTCCTACTGAAAGAGGCTCCTGGATCCAGAGGTCACCACACAAGCCCTTGAATGAGCTCAGGTTTAGCAGCACTCCAGAAACACTTCATTTCAGTCTGAAACACACGCACGCACGCACACACACACACACACACACACTTAAGAATTAAGTGAATGTAGCCTCTGTAAATGGTTTAGACAGAGAACAAACTCAACAGGAAAAATATTCTCAATTCTACAGTTTAAACACTCACTCATAATATACCTTGATACCACACATATCTATTTTATATGTGTATTTCCATCTGGAAAACTTAAAATAGTTTGCTCCTCTGCAATGTATAAATATTAAATAAATGACTTACACATTTCTTTACAAGATAAATAATAAAGAAATAACTTGGTTGTTAAATTTAATGTGCTTATAATTTGCAATTGTAATGGCAATAGCCCTATCCACATTTTTCAAATTAAGGGAGTGACTTCCGTTAAACTGTAAACAATCAGTGAAAGGCTCGCTCTATTAATGGAATAATACCACTGACTGTATAAAACATGGATGTAGTGTCCGTTTCTGGAGAGCATTTTTGAAGCCTAAAGTGTGCGGAGCCAGCCATCGGCATCTTGGCAGCGCATCACTGCGCGTCACTCCTGGATAACTGAAAATGGGTAAAGAGGCAGGACGTGGGTGGAGCTGAGGTGCCTGGTTGCTGAAACCACGCCCACCTAGCTCGACGTGATCAAGTTAGCTCAGGCTAAGGAGCTATCTATCTATCTTAGATACTGTCATGATTTCCAACTTGGACTACCTAGGACACAGACTCAGTTTCCCATAACCCACTGCCTGGACTATCAGCCATGATTTCGTTCAGCTGTTGCTCATTTCATTGTTAGTGTCTGCATATATAAACCTGGTTCTTTCAGTCAGTCTTCGCTAGGTCTTGCTTTACTGTAGTTTCTGCACTTCTGAGCCACTGTTTCTTGTTTTTCCCCATGCCCTGGTTATTCTGCCCCATGTTCTGGTTTTCTCTTCTGTGTTTTCTTGGATTGTTTTTGTTTGGACTGCCTGCCTCTGTTTTGACCTTTTGCCTGTCTTCTGGATTATGATCTTGGATTTACTCATTAAAACACTGCATTTGGATCCTCAACCATTCATGTCTCGGAGCAGTTTGTTACAGAAGACCTAGCCAACAATGAATCCATCAGTACGCCTTGTTAGTCTTCGTCAAGGAACTCGCTCGCTCGAGGACCACATCTAGGACTTTATAGGTATTGCTAATTTCACTGACCTCCCAGACTATGCTCTCATTGACTTTTTGCTATGGAATTAACAACCCTCTACACTCATTGCTTATCCGTGATGGTCCTCGAGGATCACTGAGCGAGTTCCTAGACTACGCCCTTCAGCTGACTGGGTCCTCCTTCACTGTTGGGGAGGTTGAAGAGGACACTTCCCCTAAACATTTTTTGGGGGGAGGCACCACACTCCAAGCTCTGATGGCCACAGCCGCTGTACCTGAGCATCCAGCCATCATGGCCGCCACAACAGACTCTCCAGCCACCACTGACGCTACTCCAGAGTCTCCAGCCTTCACGAGTGCATCGTCAGAGTCTTCAGCTGTCATGGTCGCCACATAAAAAACACTTTTTGTACCAGGCTGTAAACATTTTTTATTTTTTTTTTCTGCTGTAAAGTTTTTAACATTGGAGGTGTATGGGATTGACTCCCTTTTGGAGCCTGTCTCTAGCAGCCAGTCGATGAATTGCAGTTTAAGTCACTTCCGTGTTAGTTTCAAGAGAGAGACCGGAAGGTTGCCGCTTGAATAATACACTTAAAACAAAAACTGGGTACAATGAAGTTGCATTATTCTACTCACCCTTCAACCATCGAACATTAAAATGAAAATTAAAAGTGTAAAAGCATTAACAAATTACGACAACAGACCATGAATAACCCCAAAAGCTTGTTACAGATGGGTTAAATATCACTAAAGCAATATTTGTCTATATTATGTAACATTGTCTTAATCAAAAAATGTTCATTAACTTTAGCACTGAGTGATAATATTTCAAAGTGATTTCTGTTATTTTGACAGACAATAAATATTGTATTTACCAGCTTTAGAAATATTCCAGTAAACACTGCTAATAGGGATTAGATGTGAAAAGGGGAGACAATTACATTTTAAAACGTGTGAAAACAAACCTGGAACGAGACGTGAGGATTTGGGGAGAAAAATGAGAGATTCTTAGTGCATTTCAGTGAATTATTCATGGGATAAATTGTAAAGTAAATCGGGAGAGCACAGTATTTGTCTTTTTTCATACTGGTACAGCAGAATACAAGAGGGGAAAAAGAAAATAATCTGGAGGAAAGAATGCAGCAACTGAAAAGAGCTCTTGCCATAGATATTCTTATGATATCATGTCAGATGGTTATTCTTCTGATGTTTGAAAATAAAACATGAAGGAAAATTGACAGCTCATTCAATGTTTTTTTTCAGTCTTCTTAAATGGAAGTTCCCCAAATCAGAAGTGCCTTCCATTACTCCCATTCAATGTCTTTCTTCTTGTTTTGGTGCAGTGGTCTCATAGCTATCACACTGCTGCTGTATAAATGAGCTCACAACAAAGGAGAACAACGACAAGAGTAGACAAAGAACTGAACCAAACAGGGAGTATATGTACCAGAACAAATTAGGGAACTAATAAGCTAATTAATTAAGAACAGGTGAACTGAATGAGAAAGACACAGACTTGAAAATTAGGTCATAAGAACAGAAACAAACACAAAGCACAATCCTGACAATAGAAATCTGAAGTATATTTTTTTAATTCATTATGTGAACAGATTAACCTCAGATATTGTTACTATGGAAACTACTGGCATGGCAACATCACATTCACGACTGTGCTTTGTAAATGTGTTAACCCTTTAAGAGAGCCAAATAACTCATGTAGACTAGGCTATATGTTTGAAATAAATGTAAAGAAAAAAATGAACTCTTGAAGTGGCACGTAGGCCGTGTTTGTTTCTGTAAGGAATATCTGTATGTCTTTGCGGTGTAGTGTGGTTGAATGCATCCATTCTGTTTAGCTTTTCCCTTATGTGGGCGATTTCCTGTATTGTAAAACTTGTCATATGTGTTGCTGTTCAAGGCTCTTGTGTATGATTAATATGAATAATATCCCTGAGTGTGTCTGAAACCTCTGCTGAGGGAATCATCTATCATAAATATCACATCCTCCTGTAGGCTCCTCTACGCCTGCAACATGTTAAAGTTAAACAGCACCGCCTCCTCTCTGTAGATTGGGAAACGCCTTATTTATCATTACAGTCTCTCATTTTGCATCTGGCTGAGTTAGGGTTCTCACGGTCTTGGAAAACCTGGAAATGTCAGGGATTCGTTATACATTTTTTTAAATGTCATGGGAATTTCTATAGCATTTTTTTTCTGGTCATGATCAGTTATGATCAACAAATTGCTCTGTGTATTTTTTTGAAAATCACAAATGTCAAAGCAATTGTTCAAAAGGTGGAAACACTGTAAGGTCTTACAAAGAGGGATTTATGTTTATTAAACATGCCTGTGTGACTGATATTCTCTGGTCCTGTTAATCCATCAGCAGGATTGGCTCCATGAATGGTTTCTCATAAGTTAATTAATTACGAACAGCATTAATTCAAAGAGTTTTTATTCCTCTACATGGAACAGTGATGAGGATGCATTTACAGAGACTTTTTAATGCAGCACAAAGATGACATAAGTTTATTTGCACAGGAACCGTAATGTAGGACATACCGAATCAGTTCGCTGTGTTTGCTGCTTCTTGATTGTCTTGCACAGCTGATAGTAAACAATACACGCACAAATTGTCATGACAAAAGCTAACAACGTTTTAACTTTCATTTCATTTATGCAAAATCAGACAAAATACTGGAGGGCCAGTATTATCCTCCTGTGTCAAGCAATCTTGGCCCCCCCTCTGGCCCCCCAAAATTTGGAACCATATCGCACCAAACTACTTTCCGTTAGTGATTAAAAAAGAGCAATTTATTGTGCCATAACCTTTTAAACTCTGCAAAGAAGAAATTACTCAATGACCAATGCAGAAAAGCGAAGTTTTAAAACGCAGACTATTAAGCACTTGATTATACATAAAATAAGCTCTTTTTATACAAGTTGTGCTGTGTGTAACTTTACCCATACACAGCAGTGATAAATCAGAGCATTTTACTGACTTAGTTTGATAACTTTGAATTTCTTTCAGCAAAATTAAATAATCTTTAAAGGGGGGGTTCTGCCAATCTCATGACATGTTAATCTTGAATACCTATGGAGTAGCAGTGCATCCTTCATATCTCCAAAAAGTTTTTAGTTTAATCATTTTTATAAAAGATACATACGCTGTACCAAGTTTAGAGGGTATGCATCAACATCACTTTCCCGCTGGAACGCGCTCCCTCAGCTGGACTGAGTGGCAAAAGAACCTGCTGCATGACTGGATTTAATAGGGAAAACTGCGAAAACGCGAGTAAAACAAACGATTGCACTAAAGGTTTTGCTCGAAAGTGTTTCTTACAACTTTCAAATAAACCTAATCTATGGATATTGACATGCAGCCAGGAGTCGTATTTCCTGACATTTATATGTGCCTGATTTCGATGCCGGGGAAATACATAAAGCAAATCTGCCTGTAAATAGTTTATATAACTACAATATAGGTAGGTCTAAATCGGAGTAATCACTTATATCAATGTTATATATATCGTCATATCATCCAGCCCTAAAACTTGTGTAGTTTTTCTCAGTGTTTATTTAAAAACACCCAATTATGCAGAATATAAGATGGTAAATATTTAATTGATGAGTTGTCAACACAATATATAAAAATACAATATATACGGTATGATTTACCTTAAAATCCAACAATTTGACACAAAATGATAACTGCAAATCCTTGTTTCTCTGCCTGGAGTCCAGTTGTTTCTGTGAATTGCAGTGATCCATTTGCTTCCTTTTTCTGTAGTTTTCGTCAGTCTTTAAATATGTACCTCAGGGCTTGTGTCAAAGCTATTTATACAGTCAATCGCAAAGCTCTTTCCCGTTTTGGATGTGTTTTGTGCGTTTTTCGTGGCATTCACGCTGAAAACCAATGCTGCCGCTCAGTCTTTGTGCCACTCAGTGGGCGTAACCGCAGTTGTAACGGTCGACGGTGACGTCACGTGCATACCCTCTATGTCCGAAAACAGCCGAGCTCCTGGAGGCGTGTCCTGTGAGCAGAGCTAGAGTCACGAGTATGCGCAGCTTTTGTGTAGAGATCGTCTACAAGCTATCAATGGTCAGCTAAACAACTGTATTTAAGCACACAATACACCATCGCATTATCCATGGATAACTTTTGAATCACTTTAATGAATATAGCGTATGATTGATGAATAATGAATTTATTAATTCACTACGTTCGTGTTGTTTACATTATATGCACTTAGGCGCCTATTGCCAACAAAACAGACATTTGAAGCAGTTTTACTCACCACCTGCGGTTCCGACTCATGACCGGGATCATTATCACTTTATCTTTCCGTTTCAAACGATCTGTAAATCCAGTGTGGAACTGGGCCTTGTTTATGAAACCATAAGCGCCGATACTGAGGGCTCGAGCAGCCACGGAAAAACACAAGATATTCTCCATTCATTTTAACCAATAAAAAATGTATTGCAACTATCAGTTTCTATGGTTATTTTAATAACAAATATCTAGAGCGCATCAATGTAATGCGTGAGCACAAAACTCTCAGCTCCACTGAACGCTGGGTTCTTTGGGAAGCAAGGTTATCTTTCCCTCAAAACCAAAAACACATTTCTTTGGTGGCATTGTTGATTTCATCCATTCCTGTGACCTGTGCACCGCTGCCGACGACTTCCGTAAACCCCGAACGCGTGTCGATGGGCGTGCTTTTGCTCTCTCGCTCTGGTCGACGTGTGCGCGCGCGCCCTTCCGGGAGAAGTGCCAGTACAAGGAATTCCGCCCGACGTCACTCAGGCCGATGCTCGAAAAAAAAAGTCAGAATCCTGTCAGGATTTGGAAGATAATTTTTGGAACAGAAATACTCCGTCATACGTCCAACTCGTGTTTTGAAACTTTGGCCATTTTTTCATCATAAGAATCCAACTCTTTAACAGTGTAAATAAGTCAGAATACATGAAATAGCATTATACCCCCCCTTTAAGTCATTTCATTCATTTGAGCATTAAAATGTAATTTTTCAATAGCTAATTTCTCTGAATGTTCACATATATCATCTTTGATCATATTTCGAGTTAGGAAGTCAAGTCACCTTTATTTATATAGCGCTATTGTGTCAAAGCAGCTTTGCACTGATAAACTGGTATATATTTTTTGGCTGCACAGCAGCTCTTAAAGAAAATGGTGTCATTGTCCAGCTGAAGTAAATTCAGTATTGATTCATTCCGTTGTAAGAATCAATAGTTATTAATTTAGTTAATTTATCTATATATCAGCACTGGAGTAAACAGTGATGTCATCATCCAGCTCAGTTCAGTTCACATACAGTGGTGTCAATGCAGACAGATCAAAAACACTGTTGAATATCAAATGTCAAGTGTCCCCAACTAAGCAAGCCAAAGGCGGCAGCGGCAAGGAACCCAAACTCCAACAGGTGACATCAGGTGGCAAACAGGTGTTAAAATGGAGAAAAAAACCTTGTGAGAAACCAGGCTCAGTCTCCTCTGTTCTCCTGTGGCCAACAGCGAACAGTGCATGATTATGATTCAGGCAGCTTTCATAAGTCCAGTTGGGATCGCAACAGTCTAAGTATTTATTCCAGTTCCATCTAGTTGAGGATCGTCATTATAATACAGCCAAAATTATGACCAACGCAATGAACATGAGCAACCCTATCATTATCAAAGAGACAGTGTTTCACCACAGAGAAAAGATATACAGGTAAAAGAAAATATTTAATTTCAGTCATGTTCATGTATAGTGAGAAATAATGATACTCTATCAAGTTGTCCAGTGTTGCTTATACAGTATTAGATGTTTGTTTTTAAACAACAATTGAAACAATTTATGACTATATGCAAACTTTGCAAATAGTCCGCTATTGAGTTTACCCGCAATATACGGACATAAGTAATGGAATTCTATGATAAGGGTCCAATCTACCACGACACGAAGGGAAATATATGTGATGCAGATATTATAAAACCATTCAAATAAAACACAGATTCTTTATTTATGATATCAGAAGTTAAGGATAAAAGACTTAATTTGGTTTTTAAAATATTCACGAGTCCTTTGTGTCGAGTCAAGTCTAAAGTCTATTAAAATGCGACTCGAGTCCGAGTCACTAACTCGAGTGCCCATCTCTGCCTAGATATTAAAAATGTGTTTTGTCATCACTGTTCATTATCATACTACAATGCAAGATTACTTGTCAAAACAGTAAATGAAACTGAAATCAGTTTAGTTCATGTGTAAAGACTGCAGAGTGATACATAATGACTTCCAATAATCCTGAAAATAGGTTAAAGGATTAGTTCACCCTCATGTTGTTCTTAACCTGTACGAGTTTCTTTCTTGTTGAACATAAAAGAAGATATTTTAAATATGTTTCTGTACCCATAGACTTCAGGTTTATGGATGAAAAAAGGACAACAACAATGAGACGATACTCAAAATATCTTCTTTTATGATGTAATTTTGACAGAATTTTCACTTTTAGGGGAACTATACATTTCAGATAAAGGTATATGGTCTAGAACTGCCACTGAGGTTCAGTCCCTCTTCAGAAACCTGATGTTGGTGCTTAAACCAGCACTGACCTTCGAGCACTCCAGTGTTTGGGGGATCATTTTGTTCTAAGTTTTAATGAACTGTCTGAATCATTTCTATACTGTTTAATCTTTTACACTGAAATGTTAAAAATGGAAGCAGCATGAGAAATGAGAGCATACATTTCTGGCTGCTTTCTAATATTGGATTCAGGACAGATTATTGTTAGATGAGAGTTATAATCTGTGCAGACAGGTCACTCCATCTCTGAGGCTGTAGAAAAGTTAAAAAAAAAAACTTTTTTTAGGTCTTTACTGCTGCAAGTATGTTACTGTGCTTGTATATGGGTCAGGTTTTGTCTTCATTGTGGGGAATAAATGTTGATTATAAACTTAATAAAATAAGTTACTTAATAAAATACTAAAAATGTCTCAATGAAAATGTAAGTGCAGAAAAGTTTGAATATCATGGAGAAAAATCATCAGAAGCTATCACTGCAAGTCTGTACAAGGATTAATGTGTTTTTGTATGTGTGTGTGTTTCAGTTGTGGACGTGGATGGAGGACCTGCAAAAGGAGCTGCTGGAGGAAGTTTGTTCCGACTCAGTTGATTCGGTTCAGGAGATGATAAAACAGTTTCAGCAGCAGCAGACGGCCACACTGGAGGCCACACTCAATGTCATTAAAGAGGGAGAAGACCTTATGCAACAACTTAGGTATCAACACACACATAGTTGTGCTCATAAGTTTACATACTTTTCAAAATCTCAAAAATACTGCAAAACAGGTGTTTACATTACACAGACAAAATTCATTTAACTTAATTTACACAAATATCCTGTTCAAATGTTTACATACCCTTGATATTTAAACTTTTACAAACAGTTTTTGAAGCTGCGGCATATACACATATCTGTTGTCAAATAGCTTCATCAGGGCAGTAATAAACAACTATGTTAATGTGATGGAATTTTCACTGAATTATGGTGGTGTTTTACCCCTATTTTGGGTTAAATGTAATGTAAGCTTAATGGATAATGTCTTGGCTGAATATTACGAGAAACTTTTTTGTTTTTCTACTGCTTTTGTTCTTACATTGCAAGCATGCAGCACTCACTAAGTGTTCAAAATATATGCAGCTATAACACTCTTTTGAAAGTATAAGACTAAAACATTACATGTGTTGGCTTAATACTGGTGTGATAACAGTCACTTACCAAAGCCATCTGTGGAAAGCTGTATTAAGTCCCACAGAAAATTCCAGAGATTTGAACACAGATTTAAAAAAATAAAAATAAAAAATAAGTGTGTGTGTGAAAAGTCATACATAATTTGTAAGTGTATTAGTGTAAACATGTTTCCCATTTAATTTTACAAACTGAAGGAGTTAAAATCATTTACATAATGTCACAGATATGTTGTTTATAAACATTAAGTTGTACTTTACCCAGAATATTCCTTTAATATAAGCAAATTGTAATGGTTCTAACCCTAATTTACACTCTTAACACATTAGTTCTGTGTTGCACAGAGATTCAGCAATGAGCAGTAATAAGATGCCTCACACGAGCTCTATCGCTCACATCGAGGGCGTCCTACAGCAGCTAGAGGAGGCCCAGGGCCACATGGAGGAACTTTTCCATGAGAGGAAGATCAAACTTGACATTTTCCTGCAACTGCGCATCTTTGAGCAGTACACCATTGAGGTGAAGACTGTGTGTTTGTGTGTTTGCATGCTTTGAAATAATTTTCTTCAATAAATAGTTCTTGATTTTGAACCAAAACAGCCGGATCTGAAATGAATATAAAAAAAAAAAAGATTCTGTAAAATAAATGAACTACTTTTCTCTTGAAGCATTGTGAAAAATATATTTGACACAATAGAACTACTGACTATAAGTATAAAATATGATAAATTCAAAGCCACAAAACATTCTATTTTTAACAAATTGTAGAAAAAAAACAAGAAAAATTGTAGGACGGGACTTGATTTTGTTCATGGGGAATTGATTGGATGGTTGGGATCATTGGATAGTTGTGGTTTGCTATTGGTGGATCTCATGTGAGTGACAGGTTGCCCCGCCCTCACGCCAGCAAACACATAATCATAGAAGAGAAGAGGGAGGGCAAGTTATTTTGATTAAAGATTATAAATAAATAATGATGATGATGTGCACCGATAAATCATTTTATTATAAATATAATTCATTATATATAAATGCAATATTTCATGAAAAAATAAGAACTGTCAAATTTGATTTCACCGTGACTTTAAATAAATGCTTTGTTTATAATGAGGATGTTTTAAGATATAAAACTTGTAAGATGTTTTAATGCTACCGAAGACATTTTATATGTCAATGTTTGATTTCTCATGCCATGCTACTTTGAGAGTCTTTTGTTCAATGACGAATCAAAATATGTCTTTTTAATAAGTTAAATAAGTTAGGCTGCTGAAACAACTGCTTTCCAGGTACTTATTTTCTGTCATCGATACTAGAAAAAAACATCATTAACAAAGACATTTTGTTCTTGGTTGCATTAAACCACATCTCTTGCTGCTATATCTAATTATTCATCATAAATGACTGAAGTAATTCATTTATAATTGATATGATAATGTCCTCAGGCCATGTGCAGAGGTGTTTAACTATCCCTCCTGTCCTGCAGGTAACGGCAGAGTTAGACGCGTGGAATGAGGACCTGGTTCGACAGGTAAACGAATTTACCGCAGAAGAACCCAGTCTGGCTGAACAGAGACTCCAGCGGCACGCGGAGAGAAAACTGGCCATGAACAACATGACCTATGAGGTTATGCAGCAGGGTCAAGACCTGCATCAGTACATCATGGAGGTCCAAGCCTCAGGTGAGAGAGAGAAGAAGATGAAAAAGAGTACAGGTGCTTTTGCATTGACAGAGATTATATCGCTGGTGGTCACAAATTGTTGTTCTGTTGGCATTTCCAGGTTCTCACCCACAGACCGCCCACAGACCACCCACAGTCTGTTCACTGACTATCTGATGCATATTGCACACAAAAATGACCAGGGGCTGCAAAAATCTTCTTAAAAGAAGTTAAAAAAATTACAATAAGTCCTAAATGTAATTCTAGAAAAAATCGTTAAAGAAATTCAAGTTTTTAATGTTGTTTATATGTCTATGTGGTGATTTTAATATGCTTCAAGACAAACCATGTGCAGATTCATCAGTCAAAACCATCCTGAGTATTTTCTCCACGGTTTGAAATCGCTGGTGTCTGTGACATCACAAACTACCTTGTAACCAATCACAACAACGTGCCAGCGGGCTTTAGCATATCATTAACCATGACCTCTCTGAAGCAGGGAAGTCTCAAAAGAAGCCTGGTTATCCCAGTATATTTTTCTGTTGATATAAAAAAAGGGTCCATCGACTTTTAGATGAGCCTGTATAATTCACTCTTCAACTTCTCCTGTATCAGTTTCTGGTTCAAACATATATGGCTGAATTAAACCAGTATTTTCACTTGCCTTCGTGCAGCGTTTACTACAGTAAAATTGACAGAGTCGATCTCTGAATTGATGTGAGTGAGTGAAGGAGGGGCTAATTTGCATATTCATGGATCTGCGTATACTAAATGAAGCAAGGGTGTAGAGTTACATTCAAGCTATTTTAAGGCATGAATACATTTTTTTCACAGGAAAATTTTTTAAATATGTCATTTTGGTAAAGATGAGTTTTAAGGAATAAAATTAATGTCTACTGGGGGACTTTAAAGTGCCCATATTATGCTGTTTTAAAGGCTCCTAATTTTGTTTTGGAGGTCTCTTACAATAGGTTTACACGTCAAAAAATGCTTTAATTTTCTCATTATATACATTGCACGTCACCTCATTTCTCAAAGAGCCTGAAAACGGTTCGTTCGAACAGTCAGTCTCTATAAACCCCTCCTTTCTGCGAGCCTGCTCTGCTCTGATTGGTCAGACGGCCCATTCTGTTGTGATTGGTTGACCGCTTACAGTGCGTGTCGGAAACCAAGCGTCCATTACCATATCTAAATTTCTGCTCCGGAGTCTTCCTGTAACAGGAAATGAGACTGCAATTTCTGATGACTCGTTTAGGCAGTTCAGAATTGGTTCTTTCTTTTAGGAGTCAATAACTTTATTTGTCGAGCACTTTGATATTGTAAACGGATGTTTTACATCCACAAACAGCAATATTACACACTGCATGAAAGAATAATATTTGAAAAAGCATAATAGGGTAACTTTAAGAAATTCTTAAATATATTCTTATAGGGTTAGTTCACCCAAAAATGAAATTTCTGTCATTAATTAGTCACCCTCATGTTGTTCCAAACCTGTAAGACCTTCGTTCATCTTCAGAACACAAATTAAGATACTTATGATAAAAATCCATATTTTTTTATTCCCCATAGAAAGCAACGTAATTACTGTTATTCAAGGTCCAGATGCAGTTGATGTAGTGAAAGGATTAGTTCACTTCTGAATGAAAATTTCCTGATAATTTACTCACCCCCATGTCATCCAAGATGTTCAAAAATCCAAAACATTCCAGGATTATTCTCCTTATAGTGGACTTCAAAACGGTTGAAGGTCAAAATTACAGTTTCAGTGCAGCTTCAAAGGGCTTTAAACGATACCAGACGAGGAATAAGGGTCGTATCTAGCGAAACAATCGGTCATTTCCTTACAAAAAATACAACTGTATATTCTTTATTAACACAAATGATGGCCTTGCAAGTGCTTTCACCATTCCGCTTTCCGTATTCCTCAAAAAGCTTACGCTGTATGTCCTATGACTTCCATATGAAAAAAAAATGAAACTGGCGCCACGTTCGTTCCGTAAGTAGAATAGGGAAGGCGTAGGACATACAGTGTAAGCTTTTTGAAGAATACGGAAAGTGGAAGCACTTGCAAGGCAATTTGTTTATATAAAGCATATACAGTTTAATTTTTTTTAGAAAATGACCAATCGTTTCGCTAGATAAGACCCTTATTTCTCGTCTGGTATCATTTAAAGCCCTTTGAAGTTGCAGTGAAACTGTAATTTTGACATTCAACCATTTGGAGACCATTGAAGTCCACTATAAGGAGAATAATCCTGGAATGTTTTCATCAAAAACCTTAATTTCATTTCGACTGACGAAAGAAAGACATGAACCTCTTGGATGACATGGGGGTGAGTAAATTATCAGGAAATTTTTATTTGAAAGTGGACTAATCCTTGAATGCAGAGCAGAGCTTCCGTGGTTGTGTCCGAGTTATTGGCCGACTCTGTTCACGTGAGCAGCACGACGCATGTGTGTGATGCTGACGCAGGAGCCGGCCAATAATGAGTCGCCGTTCTGACGTAGAACACGGAAGTGCTGAACTGCGTCAACTGCGTACAAGTCTGACAGGGTAGAGAAGAAATTGTTGAATAAAGTCATTATTTTTGTATTGTTTTTGCGCACAAAAGATATTCTCATCGCTTAACATTAAGGTTGAACCACTGTAGTTATGTTGACTATGTCTGTCTTTACCACTTTTCTAGACCTTGAATGACAGTAAATACATTGCTTCCTATGGGGGATAAAAAAACCTTGGATTTCATCAAAAAATATCTTAATTTGTGTTCCAAAGATGAACAAAGGTCTTACAGGTTTATAACGACATGACAGTGAGTAATTAATGACAGAAATTTCATTTTTGGGTGAACTAACCCTTTAGGAACATCATATTTCTTAAGTACAACATTTAAGTCTTTGGTGTTAAATCTGTTATTATGGCAGTCCTTGTCAAAGACTAGAATATCAACTCAATAAAAAACACCTCAAAGGGCATCTTTTTGGGCTGCCTGCAGATTACAATAATCATAAGCATGCACACTATTGTCATTGCGACTGGCTCTGCACTCTGCATCACTTTTTTAATGCGTCATAGTTATTTTTAAAGAGACTGTCTCAAAGTGGAACGGTCTCTTGCATTTTTCCTTGAGTGAATGTGTCCTGCATGTGTGTGTGTGTGCGAACTATAGAGTGAACATGTCTAAATGAAATTTATCATTGTGAGATGCTAAGAGAGCAAAGAACTTTTGAACAGTCATCAACAATCTCATGACAATTATTTGACAAACGTTTTTTATGAATTGGTTGCGAAATTTTATGATATCATACAATTCGGACAATCTAATTTGTAAATTTCTGCTCACGCTGGTGATTAGTTCACCTTCATTGGTAACGTTTTACCTACAAATCGTACACTTTTGTACAAGTCATCATCCAAATCAATCTGATCTCACGCAATACCCATATAATACTCACAAATTCTCATGAGATCAGGTTGGATTTAATAGAGAAATAGATGCAGAGGAGAGATACAGATACAGAGATAGAAGAGCAGTACAGGTGGCGGTGCGTCATTAATATTATAGCAGTCTACAGAGACACAGCAAGATGGACCAATGGGATTCAGACTCCTCTGTGCTGTGATCTCTGGTCCGCAGCCACATGGGTGGCACTGATAATGCTCAGTAAAGCTTTCATTTCAATATAAAGAACTGAGTAAAAAGAATCGAGCCTAAACACTCAATACTTATGTCACCCAGCCATCTCTTCATCTGTCTCTGTCTTCAACACACATTACTCTTCCTCTCTGCTTTTATCTTCATATCAGCCCAATCTCCAGCTCTGTGTCTCACAGATATTTTTAACACTGGAAACAGACTTCCTCTCCTCGAACTGCTGACCCAACTCTCACCCCCCTCTCTCTCACACATGGGTCTTGGCTGAGGACACTCTCTTCTGTTCGAGGTTTGGACACCGTCTGTTCCAGACATTACTGTGACGATCTCTCACACATGCCTGCATGTCCAATTGGATGGGTGTGTCTGATTTTGCTGGGACAACATAGAAAATGACTGAATTAAGCTTTAGTAGATGGTTTATATACATGTCAACTGCACTTTATTTTAGTTATTATTACTTTAGTTTAGTAACTCTAAATAAACTTCCCAATTTTAGATTTTAGCTCTCTCTTGTACTGCATTTAGTAGCTATTATAAATCAAACGGACCAAATTGATTTTTTTTTGGGGGGGATTGTTCTTTCATTGAACTAGCTAAAAACACTAATTAACCTATTCTGGGTTATACTTCACCCCAGAATCTATAGAAGAAAAATCAAAAAGCTGTTTTTGGACAATACCAGCAAGACTTGTGATGTCAAGGGGTCAGAATAAACAAAAGATGGTGTTGAAAGAGGAATGTTTCATTTTGATCTATGATATAGTAAATCGGGTTTAGGAAGAGAAGAGCGGTTTTGTAGATGCTGAGAACACTGGATTTGAACTAGTGCCATACTGCCACCCAGTGGTGTTGAGCTGTGAACGCATTCTTTCAGACGGTATGGATACTGCAGATTCAGCAGTAATATAAACAGAAGTGTGTATTTGTGTGTAATATGCAGGTATCGAGTTGACTGGGGAGAAGGAGGTGGACCTG
This sequence comes from Anabarilius grahami, assembly GCA_003731715.1. Classification (NCBI taxonomy): domain Eukaryota; kingdom Metazoa; phylum Chordata; class Actinopteri; order Cypriniformes; family Xenocyprididae; genus Anabarilius; species Anabarilius grahami. The sequence continues at coordinate 8,503,412 of RJVU01049572.1, forward strand.
GCCACTCAAGTTCAGGAGTTGTTGGAGTTTCTTCATGAGAAACAGCATGAGCTGGACGTGAGTGCTGAACATACACAGAAACACCTGGAGCAGTGTGTGCAGCTACGCCACCTACAGGCTGAGGTTAAACAGGTGAAACACACTCTCTTGCATCTGCTTATTCATTTCAGGGCCAAAAGTGAAACTTTATCAGTGAAAAATGATTCCTGCTGTTTAGCTGTCTTCTGTTTTCTTCATATTCTTACTGTGGTATTTGGGATAAAGAACAATCCGATTTTAGCTGTTCAGAACCACAGATGTAAATTATATCCCAAAGATATATTCTGTTTAGCACACTGTCCATACTGTTCCCATCCTGGATACTAGTACCTCAACATGACACATTTTGTACTGTATGTGTTCCTGATTCAACTCATTAGCTGATTGGTAAAGACTCCAAGACCTGAAATAAGTGTTTTAGAGACATCCAACATGTGTACTGTTGGGGCATCTCCAGGACCAGGGTGGACCACACATTTCTGAACAGTAATGTAGATGTTTTCCCCTTACCCATAATACCACAATACTTTCAGAGGACTCACCCTCGCTGGTCCATTTGTTAAAAATGACAAAATACTGGTCATCTTATGAAGCAAAAGAGTGTTGTAACTCATGTAACTCACAGTCCTGGGCTCTAGTACACACTCTAGTCTCATGTGGCGCTCTCTTGGCTCTGTCACTGGCGCTTCCTCTTATTGATAATCAATGGAGAGCGATGCAACTGGCTGTGATGGCTGATTCACTGTGTCTGTCAGAGATAATCTCATTCAGAGCATAAGTGAGGGCCAAAGTGCTGTCGCCAGGGACAGCCCAAAAGTGTCTGCTGCTACAAGCGCTAATGGAGAGAAATGAGCAGAGGGAATTATGAATTTTGCGGAGTCTCCTCAGGAGATCACTTCACATTGGGGTGTCAATATACAGATAAATTTGATAGATATATCAGTTTGGTATTTCATACAGATGATTCCTGGATTTAATTGCAGATAGATAGATAGATATCTTGTCAAATTTGCCCCTATTTGGGTGTGAGCAAAAACATGCGGTTTTTGTTTGTGACCCTTGAAATGCAAATTAGCTGCTGCTCCCGGCCCCCTTTAGAGAAGAGGGCGGAGCTTTAACAACTCGCACTTCGGTTGCTCAACAACAACAAAGCTAGAGAATCTCACGCAGCCAAAATGAGGATTGGCAGTAACGGTGTTCAGCCTTACATTGTTCAAACTGGAGTCGGACACTGATGGAGAGACTCAGGAAGTTACAACTTTTAGAATGCATCTGGACATTTCTGAATGGTTAGTGGATAAATTTATGTAGCTCCTGTTGATTCGACTCATCAACTAGCATGTGCTGTCATGTTTATCTTCAGCATTGAATTGACCCTCGAATATCTCCCTTTGCATTAAACTTTGAGCGTTGTAACTTTGCAGATGTTGTTTATGCTCAAAGAGTAACATTACACACTAACTAAAGTTAAAATAGTGAAATCATAATCAAGGATCCCTTTAACCATATTCAAACACAATAGAACTAATTATGAAATCACATATCAAGGTTTACTTAAGACCTAAGTGAGTACAAAACATTCAACTAATTGCTTTTAAAGTAAATGCAAACTACAATGCATTTTCTTTTAGTTTCAATTAAAATTCAATGAAGTGTCTGAAAACAAAGTTTATTCTTTAAAAATATATTATTTCTGTGATAAGTACTCTTTTAAAAGTATTCTTAAGTGTACTACCTATACACAAGGTGGTTGGTAGATATTGTATAAGGTTATATTGATACTGTGTGTTTTAGTGCTAAAGTTGCTTTTGTTGTATTTCTCGTTGTTTAGGTCCTGGGTTGGATTCGTAATGGTGAGTCTATGTTGGATGCCAGTATGGTGAACGCAAGCTCACTGTCAGAGGCCGAACAACTACAGAGAGAACATGAACAGTTCCAGCTCGCGATAGAGGTAAACATGAAAGAGGCTCTAGCCCTCACTGTCTCCCTTTCCTTCTCTGTACATTCTGAACATTTTTGTCTGACTTTTATCTGCCAGACATCTATAGTAACAGTGCATCAGCCCTGACCTTTACTTGGTTGAGTGAAATAACTTAAGTCCATTCCCCTCTCGCTCTCTTTTTTCAATCACTCTTGTTCAGTTTTAAAGGCCATATGAAGGAAAAGAAAAAACAGAAATAGTTTGATGTACTACGTAGGCATTCTCAAACTGAAAACTTCCTCCAAATTAGGCTGATCACCTGGTTATTGCTTCTTTTTTGGACAAAAATAAAGAGATATTTTTGTTAAGTTCTGATTTTACTACATTTTGATTTTACTACATTAACTAAATTTTAGTCTCATCTTTTTTCGTCAATGATACTGCATATTGATATAGTCACAGTTTAATGAAATTGGTGTCATCTCCTCATTGTCTCCTCTTAGTCATAGAAAGAAAGGTCTTTTACTGAAATTTTTCATTATAGTTTTTGTTAAAGGATTAGTTCACTTTCAAATAAAATTTACTCACCCCCAGGTCATCCAAGATATCCATGTCCTTCTTTCTTCAGTCGAAAAGAAATTAAGGTTTTTGATGAAAACATTCCAGGATTATTCTCCTTATAGTGGACTTCAGTGGCCTCCAGATGGTTGAAGGTCAAAATTAAAGTTTCAGTGCAGCTTCTAAGGGCTTTAAACGATACCAGACGAGGAATAAGGGTCTTATCTAGCGAAATGATCGATCATTTTCGAAAAAAATTTAAATGTATATGCTTTATATAAACAAATGATTTTATATAAAGTTGGTCCGCCAAAACCACACTTTCGTATTCAAAACGTCTTACGCCTTCCCTATTCTACTTACGGAACGAACGCAGTGCCAATTCCATTTTTTCCGTAAGTAGAATAGGGAAGGTGTAGGAAGTACAGTGTAAGCTTTTTGAAGAATACGAAAGTGCGGTTTTGGCGGAACCACTTGGAAGGCGATCCTTTGTTTATTTAAAGCATATACATTTAATTTTTTTCCAAAAATGGCAGATCGTTTCACTTGATAAGACCCTTATTCCTCGTCTGGTATCGTTTAAAGCCCTTTGAAGCTGCACTGAAACTGTTATTTTGACCTTCAACCGTTTGGAGGCCATTGAAGTCCATTATAAGCAGAATAATCCTGGAATGTTTTCATCAAAAAACTTAAAAAAAAAAAAAAAAANAGAATAATCCTGGAATGTTTTCATCAAAAAACTTTTCAAAAAAAAAAAAAATGTAATACAAAAAAATTTATTTTCGACTGAAGAAAGAAGGACATAGACATCTTGGATGACATGGGGGTGAGTAAATTATCAGGACAATTTTATTTGAAAGTGAACTAATCCTTTAACAAAATTAACACTAGCTCCATCCAGTCGTCATCAGCAGAAAAATCCCTCTCTACGTTTGTGTTGGTTGGTTTTTCCCTGCCCTAGCTAGAACATGACGTCTGCGCAAATGGATTTTTAAACACCAGTCGCATTTTTTATTATCATATTTCTTATTGTGGTATTGTAATTTAAGGGGTGAAAAAAATTATACAGACATACGGTAAATTCAGGTTGATTGGGAAAGTTTTTGCCATTCAGATGATGGGGAAAAGTGTCCCAATCAACCTGAATTCACCCTAATTCACCCACCTCCTCTTCTTTTTTAGTCAAAAACAGAAATGCACTAATTCCTTCTGTTTGCTCTCAGCACTTAGAGATGTATGGAAGTGATTACTCTGAGAATATTTCAAACAGATCCAACAGCAATTGTTCATTCATAAAATTTCACACAGGGATCATAACGTTCTCCTGAAGGATTTATGACCCACAGTCTCCTTCCCAGTGGAGCTGCTCCACTGTTTTTACTGCAATTCACAGCTTTTTCTTTTGAGTGCACTAGGTAACCTAAGCGCAGTATATTTAAGGACTGGATTCTAACAAATAATACTCACTCTCAACACAGTTTTAGCGTTAAGATATTTTTGCCTGAGAAAAGTGAAGCAATGGAATTAAATTAGCTGTTTGCCATCAGTCTGTAGCTCTTAGTACAGTAGTCATGTCATTTATCACAGGATTTGGTATCAGAATCTGTTTCCTGCTTTGGACAAGGTTCTACCTGCTCGACTCTGCTCGTAAATGTCTTTCGCTGACTATTAAAGTTAGATTTATTTTTTCCTTCATCATGACAATGCCAGCAGATAGAAAACAGACCCGTGTTTGGCTGTAGAAAACCTAAAGCTGTCAGCAGTCTGGGGTAGGAGGGCTGCTCAATAACGTCCTGTAAAAGATGCTCAAATGATCTACTCTAATAGATGTTTACTTTTAATTATCTGTCTCTTTTAATCCGTGTGATTTAAGAGTTCACTAAATTAAAGGCAGGGGTATCCTCTTTTTGTAGAACATGTAGAATTATTGTCTATGTCCAGAATGGAACATTAGCATTGTGCTAACTACATGCTGCACAGTATACTAGTTATAAAAAATAGCTTCTGCACTGTGAATTGTTGTCACATGACCTCACTATGTTACAGCTATCCTTACACATACAGTACAATTAGTATAGAGCTCCGGAGGTTGACGTCACGCAATCTAAACTCCGCCATTTTGGCAGGCCATCAGGGGAGCGCTAGAGCGGCTGTAGCATTTGTAGCATCGATAGTGGTCAAACAATAATTTAAAACCAGACTGTTTAGACCTTACAAACCTTACTATTTCAACATGGTGGACAGCTGCTGTGGGCCAGGATGCCAGAACAGGTGGGGGAAAGCAAAGGGAAAACCATCTTATCGTATTCTTAAGGATCTCGGTAGACGACTGAAATGGTTCACTGCAATAAAACATGCTAGCCAACACAACAAAACAACAGATGGTTGTATTTTTATTTTATTTATTTTTTTGTTGTCCTATCTCAGTATTCCTGTAAGTGTTGTATGAGGGTTTTTATGTTTAATAGTAACTCTAAAATGACATGAAAGAGTTTAAAATGTGTTAAATAACTAGGCTAACGTTATATAAGATATTTCAGTATATACACATTATCCCACCGGTCACAATTGTGACCGAACATAAAACACAATTTTTCACACACTTTTCTATAAAAAGGGGCAACTAATGACACTTCATTTGGATACTTGTCTGGGAAAAATTTGGGATTAAACGGGTTAAGACGTCATGACATTTACGATGTACTGTACTCACAGTGATATAGATATGCCTGGCTACTAACAAACAAGGACAGCTAGGGTCGATTACGTTACCTAACAACACAATTTTACCCAATGATGACAAAGTTTTTAGTTGTAGCTTTATTTATCACGAAATTAGATTGCATCCATTTGTACCCCTCCATGCTTTTGTAGGCTTTTAAAGAGTCTCCGGAGTAGGACGAGGGAAAGTGTAGTTGTAGATTTCAGGATACTGCAGGTCAGAAAAGCTATCCGTTCCTTTATCGATACATGTTAAAAGCACCCCGGGGGCATTATAAGGATCTGCCTGCCTGCCAGCATGGTGGTGTAAACAGAGTTGGTCACGTGACCTCCGGAGCTCTATTGGTCCACAAATCAAGTACTTGAGTACAAGTACAGAACAAAAGTACAAGTACATTATGCCTTAGAATGTAGTGCCAAAAAAGTAGAAGTTTCACAAAATAAAACTATTCTGATAAAGTACAGATTCTTGAACAATGTATAAAGAAAAAAAAACCTGTCCACCAATGTATGATGTATGGTTAGGTAGTGCCGTACTGAACATAATCACACTATTCTTTGATTTTGTTGTCATCCTCCGAGTTAAGGTACAGTATGCTTGACGTATTGTTCTCTCTCTTTCTCTCCCTGCAGTCTTTGTTCCATGCTAACTCTCTTCATAAAACCCATCAGAGTGCACTTCAGGTGCAGCAGAAGGCTGAGATCATGTTACAGGCTGGACACTTTGACCCTGAGGCCATCCGCAGCTGTGCGGAGAAGGTGGCTGTACATTGGCAGCAGCTCATGCTGAAGATGGAAGACAGACTCAAGCTGGTTAATGCCTCTGTGGCCTTCTACAAGACATCAGAACAGGTGCTGAGAAACACACTATAACATTACTATTTTGGGCTGTGACTGATACACCCCAAGAAGACTTACTACAAAAGACTAAGATTAGTTTTAATGGCTCATTACCCATGTGAAAAAAAAAAAAAAACGGTACTTAAAAGGCCACTTAAGTATACTTAAAGAGAGTGCACTTACATGACACACTTAAGTACACTTTTAAAAAGTGCACTTTGTAATAATCTCAAATCTTAAAAGTTTTACTTTAAAGTACATTTTAAATTATTTTTGTTTTAATCATTTTTGGCATTGGCTTAAAGAACACATTCTCATGTGTCGATTAACATACTAAAACATGTAAAGTACTTGATATTCACTTTAACTGTAGTGTGTTATTTTATTTTATATTACATTATTATATTTAAGTTAATATATTTACAAACAAACATCATTACAAATGTGTAATTAAAATGTATTTAAATAGGTGAAAATGAGTTACAACAGTAAAGACATTAAAGTAAATTTTAGCCATACCATAATTGCTTGTCAGTACATTTTTCAGTACACTTTAACTAATATTTTCAGTCACTCCTAAGTTAATTGCATTAAAATAAATTTCATCTATAACACATTTTCATTTAATTGTTCATAGCATACAGTCTGAAAACATTGCATTCAGTTCAGTATATTATTTTAACATATATTATATCTGTATTAAAGGATTAGTTCACTTTAAAATGAAAATTACCCCAAGCTTTACTCACCCTCAAGCCATCCTAGGTGTATCTGACTTTCTTCTTTCTGATGAACATAACCGGAGTTAAATTAATAATCACCCTGAAACCACCTGTTTGAAACAAGACGCATCCATCTGTCATAAACGTACTCCACACAGCTCCAAGGAGTTAATAAAGACCCTCTGAAGCGAAGTGATGCATTTGTGTAAGAAAAATATCCATATTTAACAAGTTATGAAGTAAAACATCTAGCTTCCACCAGATCGCCTTCTGTATTCATACGAAGAAAGTGTAAAACTCTCACAGTTCAAAACACTTACGCTACATCCTATGCCTTCCGTATTCAGCTTACGAAAACAATTTCATAAGTTGAATACGGAAGGCGGTCTGGCGGAAGCTAGATATTTTTCTTTATAACTTGTTAAATATGGATATTTTTCTTATACAAATGCATCGCTTCACTTAAGAAGGCCTTTTTTAACCCCCGGAACCGTGTGAAGTACGTTTATAATGGATGGATGTACTTTCTTCAGCTCATACTCACTGGTGCTGTTCACTGCTATTATAAAGCTTGGATTCATCAGGATATTTATTAATATAACTCCAATTGTGTTCATCAGAAAGAAGAAAGTGATATACACCTAGGATGGCTTGAGGGTGAATAAAGCTTGGGGTAATTTTCATTTTAAAGTGAACTAATCTTTTAAGTACTCTTTTTAAAAGTTTGCTAACGTGTACTTCTTTTTCAAAAGATTTGGCAATTTTACTAGCAAGTACCTGTTGGCTATGAGATGCAAAGTGGTCTTCTTCAAAGGGACTCAAATAATTTAATTAATATTAACACTGAGAAATTGTAATAAACATTCAATTGGAAATACTCATTATTATTTAGACATATCATATCTGACCATCTAGTGACAACATCCAGGTCTCTAAATCCTGCCTATCTTCACAAACCTTGTGCATACTAATTGCTTATTCACAGGTGTGTAGTGTGCTGGAGAGTCTGGAGCAGGAGTACCGTCGAGATGAGGACTGGTGTGGAGCTCATGATAAACTGGGATCTTCAGCAGAGATGGATCATGTTCTGCCTCTCATCAGCAAACACCTGGAGCAGAAAGAGGCTTTTCTCAAGGTCACTACTGAACGAACAGCGATCTCTCAAACTCTCTCTCAGTGAAGTTATCAACTTCATAATATCAATCGCAAAAGTATCTCTTACAGTGCATCTTACAGAAGAGCAGGCACAATTTATAGGGCACAATATATTTTTATTCAAATCTAATATTCAAAAACCTTTAAATCAAAAGCTTTCTAAAATCATGAGTAATAAATTCAGTCCAAGCTTTTGGCTTTGTGTATGTGAGGGTCTGTTTTAAATCTGTAAAGTCTGCTGTGTTTTTTTCAGGCATGTACTTTGGCCAGGCGAAATGCTGAGGTTTTTCTGAAATACATCCATCGGAATAACGTCAGCACTCAGGGGTCATCTAGCAACACCCGCGGTCCTGAGCAACAGGTCAAAGGTCAGAGCTTGTATTCTGTATTGTCATACCTAATTATGTCAGAATCTGATCTGGTATTTGTGTGTCCATCTTTTCGTATTTTAAGCAGTTATTTTAGCTTTGAATTTTTCCTTTTCTCTCACAAAACATTCTTCATTTATCCAGTCATTCATTTATTCATGTTAAGCATTTGTAATGTGTGTTGTGTCGTGTTTGTATAGCCATCCTGAATGAACTGCTACAGAGAGAAAACAGAGTTCTGCATTTCTGGACCATGAAGAAGCGGCGTTTGGATCAGTGTCAACAGTATGTGGTGTTTGAACACAGTTCCAAACAGGTGATAACACTTAATTACACTCATATTTGTGTGTATGTTTATATACTCCAGAAACTGCACTTTTTTGGTATGTTTGTGTTGTATTTTTGTGGGTGTGCATGTTGTGCTCTGTAAATGTATGTATGTGTCTGTTCTAGACGTCTATGTGTGTTTGTGTTTTTGTTATTGTTTGCATGATTTATGATGAAAAGGAAAGAAGAGATAATGTCACTTAAATTTTTAGTTTTTGGTTGAAAGCAATTGACAATGTGAAACAGTGTGTCATGTCTGGGCAGGAAATGAAGAGAATAAGAAAGGATCTAAATGCAGCTATCTTTATTAATAACAAAAAACAAAGGAGACCATCTAAATAGCAGAAATCACAGGAGCAAACATGTGACAACAAGAAAAAGTACTGAACAAACTGAGGGCCTTATACACAGGATAGCTAATCAACAGAACTAGTGACAGTACTTAACATAATCATTAACCATGGAAACAAAATAGAATTGGGAACACAGGAAAACAGGAAAAGATGAAAACTAACATAATCCTGACATAAAACCCCAGAAAAAACCCTCGTCCTCATGCCATAAACTACAAACAAAGTCCAGAAGAGGAGGTAGGGTAGGGGCTCTGTAGTAGGACATGGAGGTGGAGATGGATGCAACCAAGACAGGGCTGGCAGATAAAAACACCATGACGAAGATGACTGAGAGAGGATCCAAATGACACCCTAGAGTACCGCCAGAACGAAGGCCCATGGCGGAACCAAAGTTGGGAGGTCCGACCACCAGCAGTGGAGCCAGGAGAGTTGGAGACCCAGGTGGAGCTGAAGAGACAGAGACCGGGCAACACCGTAGGTCCTGGAGGCCAAGGCGAAGCCAGGGTGAAGAGCGGCCGAGGTGGAGCCAGGGTGCCGGAGGACTGAGGCGGACCCTGTGGGACAGAGGACCAAGGCAGAGCTAGAGGGAAGGCAGAGCATGATGGGGCTGAAAGGGTGGAGGAACGAGCCACAGCTGAAGGCCTGTAAGGCAGACCGATGACTAACCAAGGCAGAGCCGGAAGGATGAGGGAGCCGAGGGCGCGAGGAGCCAAGGTGGAGACGACTGGTCAATGGGCCAAGGTAGAGTGATGGCTCGGGGGCCTGAGGCGGAGCCACTTTCCAAGGTAGAGCTGGAGACCGGAAGACCCAAAGCTGATCCGCACAGCAGAATGGAGTCAACAGGAAAGGAGCCAATTGGACTGAAGGGAGAATGCGGAGGTGGGCCCGAGGAACTGGCTGGCTTAGGTTGAGGAGGCGGGAGAGGGAGACTGGGTGGGACCATCACAGACAAAGGAGACTTGATGCTGGGCAACGAAACAGACTTGGTGCTGGGCAGTGAAGGAGACTAAAGGTTGGATGGGACCAGTGGAGGAGGGAGGACTTCAGATGGGACCAGGATATCTGTCCAGCCAGACGGGACCACCAGAGGAAAAAGAGGTTTGTGGGTGGGGAAAAGGGTGGGAACTGGCTCTGCTGAATCCCAGTCAATAAGCCAATCCTCAGTATCCAACTTCACAAATAATGTCAGGGGGACAGACATAGAAACCAACGCACACACCTGGTCAGTGGGCATCAACCCCGGGACGGACATGGCTTCAGGCGCTGACTCCGGGGTGGGCATCGGCTGTGGCTCTGGGTCTGTGGCGAGTATTGGCTCTGCTTCCATGGCGGACATTGGCTCTGGGTCTGCAGGGTCCACTGGAGGATCAAGGGCGTTCTTGGCTGGAATTGGTACAGAGACTCTGGAGTAGGTGTCCTCCTGTAAGGGGGGATCCAGTCATCCACAATGCATATTCGATGTGCTGAAGTAATGAGCACCTGAAATTCGGAGGAGGTGATCATCAAGCACACTCCAAAAGCATGTCTTCAATGTTGCCTCATTCCAGCGAACCTGATGGCACATTTCAAGAAAGTCTTCCACATAATCCTCCAGTGAACATCTATGGTTAAGCGATAAAGGGACATAAGCTGGTCATCAGGGTGAAGGGCCACTGATACTAGATCTATTTGATCCGGTCTTGTGTTCTGTCATGTCTGGGCAGGTAATGAAGAGGAGAAGAAAGGATCTAAATGCAGCTATCTTTATTAATAACAAAACACTTAGAAGATAATCCAAATAGCAGAAATCACAGGAGCAAACACATGGCAGGAAAAAAAACAGCAACACAAGACAATGAACTGAAGAAACTGAGGGCCTTATATACACAGAATAGTTAATCAACAGAACTAGAGACAGGTGCTAAACAGGAACAGAACAGAACAGAACCAAAACACAATGAAACTAACATACCCTGACACAGTGCTGCAAGCCTTGTTTAAATAAGTTTACATTCCATAATAAAATAGGGCTGTCAATCAGTTAAAATTTAAACTGAAATCATTAGAATTTTATAATTAATCTAATTCATAGATTTTAATCAGATATACATCAACATTTGCTGAGCAAAGCCCCCAAATTAAGATAATTCACATACAATAACAAAAACGTGACATTATTGTATCAGCCACAAGCATTACAGTATATAGACGTTACAAAAAGAGACTATAAGAATCATTATATTGATAGTTTTATTTTCGTATCATCAAGTCTATCAATGGGCTGCAGTCCACAGTAATTCATTTTTGAACAGAACAGAGTTTGTCAGAGTGTATTGAGTTTGTCAATCTATCCAATGTAGACTTGGGATCTTTTACGCAGGACACATTCTTGTATTCTGTATGCATTCATTTTTAATAAATGGTCACGTGACAGCAAAATACAGAGTTGTTTTTCATTGACATACACAATGAATGTCGTGTTGTTAAGACTGCGAGACAGAAAGTGATACACTGTGTCAAATTAAAAGTAGTTCAGCCAGACCTCTGCATTCTTTTCTGTCGTGTTGTGCTCCATCTAGCAGTTTTAAACACAAGAATATGACATGCTTTGAGTTTATATGGTACTTCAAGCTTGTTGTTCACTTGCTTAAATTTAACATTTTTATAATTAGTGTACCAAATTAACACATTAAATTGACAGCATAAAAAAATTATAGTGGAATTATTTTTGAATAGAGATTAGATTAGATTTATGGAAGCTTGAAATTGTGAGTTTATATATTACAATTCTGAGAAAAAAGTCTGAATTGTGAGTTTATATCTCACAATTCTGACTGAATTCTGACTTTTATTCCTCACAATTGAGCATTATAAAGTTATATAAAGATATAAACTCGCAATTGCGAGAAAAATGTCAGAGTAGTGAGATAAAAAGTTGCAATTACCTTTTTTATTTTTTATTCCGTGGCGGAAACAAGCTTCCATACTTATTTTAAGATAAAAAAAAAATTACAAAGAAGTTAAATTGGTATGTGGCCATTCTGAGAAAATGTTCATATCCGTGAAAAAAACAAAAAACAAAACAAAACAAAAAAAAAACACATTAAGCTCTGAAATGTATGGAAGAAGAATGGTGAAAATTTCATATTTGTGTATGCGGTTGTGTTTAGTGTTTACCACCTTCCCCTAGTCATAACTCAACAATTTATAACTTGTCAAAAATATTTATTTAAAAAACAACAACAAAAAAAAAACATTAAGCTCTGAAATGTATGGAAGAAGAATGGTGAAAATGCTGCCAGTTGTAGTACCAATGCATTACATTCAAATAATTTGTTCAGATATTCATTTTTCAGAATATTTTCATGGTGTCTCTGTCTGAGTCTTTAGTGAAGTTAATAAACGTAATTTCGGGAGGAGTACGCCCATCTAATCTTCCAATTAATACCAAGGTATAAAACCAGCATCTTACCTCTTCCTGTTGTTAGTTCTTTCGGCATCCCTCCTCCTCCCCTTCTCCTTTTTGTACAATTTTGCCTGTTATAGGGGGCAATCGGAGCTCGAGTAGAATATCCTCTCCGAGCCCCTCTATAGCAGACAGCAAGCCAAATCTGTTTACCACTTACGCTGAGATTATATGGGCACACAAACCCGTGAATTAGGTTTTTGTGATTTGGTGAATGTTTTGGTGTGTTTGAATCCCAGACCTCACATCCACAGAGTTCAGAATACTTCAACTGCACAAACTGAGTGATGTGTTGAATTGGATCATTTGATTGAGTCTGTCTGTCTCTGTGTCAGGCATTAGAGTGGATAGAAGAGGCAGGAGAGGTCTATCTCAGCACTCACACATCCCCTGGAGATTCGGTGGAGAAAACTCAGGAACTGCTGAGAGAATATGAAGAATTCCGCATATCTGCCAAGGTACAGAGACACAAACACTTCCCCTCACCTCTTTCTTGTCCATTTCATATTAGTCTCTAATGTGTGTCACATACTCTTCAAACAAGTAATTCTTTCTGAGGGACATTTATAGATGCATCTTGTTTCTCTACATGATGGCATATGTTGCACATAAATGATCAAACCACACACTCACATGCGTAATGTTCATGTGTCATGCAGCAAACTAAGGAGAAAGTGAAGATGTTGATCCAGCTGGCAGATAATTTTGTGGAGAAGGGACACATGCACGTCATCGAGCTGAAGAAGTGTGTGACGGCAGTGGACAAGCGTTACAGAGACTTCTCCCTGCGCATGGGCAAATACCGCTGCGGTCTGGAGAACGCACTGGGCATCAGCTCTGAGGTACTGTACTTATACAGCGCCTATGACACCTTCCCAGCAACACCTTACCTTATTAAAATGAATAATAATATGGATTTCTTTTTTTTCTGATTGTGTGTGCATTTCAGGATAATAAGGATCTGGAGTTGGATATCATTCCAGCCAGTCTAACTGACCCAGAGGTCAAACTGCGTGACCCCAACCACGAGGTGAACGAGGAAAAGAGGAAATCAGCCCGGAAGAAAGAGTAAATGATCATACACAGCCTCCAGCCAGTGCTTCCACACACACTTCACAAGATCAGACCCTTTTAATCCAACTCTGGCTTGTGTTGTTGCAGGTTTATTATAGCAGAGCTGTTACAGACAGAAAAGGCTTATGTGAGGGACTTACATGAATGTTTAGAGGTAAGTCATAAGTCATAATAAATCATTCAATCCTGACCCTTAGATTTAAACATTTGTCCTACTCTACCTTTAAGTCTTCTCTATGTAAATCACCTCGATTTTGATTGGCTAACTTCAGTGTTCATCAGACAGAGACTACTGGGGATGGGGGTTTCTCTGCATAGTAAATCAAACTTCTTTATTTCAAAAGATTATGCCTGTAGGATGCTAAAGGTCTTTACTGTACTGTGCATGTACTGTACACATTGCATTCCAATGATTGTAAACAGTAATTTCCTGTGTTATTTTATTTATTAGACATATTTGTGGGAGATGACCAATGGTGTAGAGGAAATTCCTTCAGGGATTGCCAACAAGGAGCACATCATTTTCGGAAACATTCAGGAGATTTATGACTTCCACAATAAGTGAGTTTATCTCATTAACCTGTTAGCGTTCCAGTGTACCGCCCGCAGTACACATACCGTCAAAAGAGACCAAAACCATGCAGATACTCCAAATGGTTCAAGAACAGCATGCAATTTACTTTGGGTATGTCTTTTTTAAGGCGGGTTAGGCAGATTTTACAGCAATGCTAAGGGATTAAATCAAATAATAATGACATTATTAAGCCATAAGGCATCAGCATATACACAGTTTTCATATTTATTTGTAGATGAAAGACATGAATAATATGCTTTCAAAAATGATACATATGCAAATTATGATCCCATGTGATATGGAAATGTAGTGATTACGATTCATTTGCATGTTGTTTTGTTTGTGTTGTAGTATATTCGTGAAAGAGCTGATCAATTATGAGCAGTTACCCGAGGATGTGGGGCATTGCTTTGTTACATGGGTGAGTGTTTTTCACTTGCATGTTATCACATATTTACAGGAAATTATTTATGTTGCTGTGCACGTACATTTATTGGTGAAGAGTTCAATAGAAAAATTTATATAAAACTGTGTATGTAAAGAAGACGTGCTGTCCAGATCTTGAAACACTTGAAACACTCTTCATTAACTGCAAGCCGTTCTATTCGCCGCGGGAGTTTTGTTCGTTCATTCTGGTGAGTGTATACATTCCTCCGCAAGCGCACGTGAGCTCAGCTTTACAGATACTCGCTGATATGATCACAGAGAGCGAGCAACAACACCCGGACTCTGTTTTAATCATTCTCGGGNTGATTCTTCTTCTGATGTATATATGTATTTATTTAAATAAATAAATTATGCATAATTATAAGCAACTAACCCCTAAACCAAACCCTAGCCCTAGTATGTATGTGTTTGTTAGTAAATATTACTCGGAGTCAGTACTTATTTGTATAATTAGACTGTAACATTGATACCTTTAAATAAAGTATAACCTCATTCATTCATTTTACTTTATTGCTGCCCATATGCACCAATTATTAGGACAGACTTCAGCTAAATGTTTCTTATCAGAGCAAGAATTAAAACAGACATTCTGTTGGTCGATGAACATTGTGAATATTCACTGGAATTATATTTGGAAGATCTTTTTGTTTGTCTTTGATATGCTAATTTTAAGCTTATGTGTTTGCGTTTCAGGCTGATAAGTTTAATATTTATGTGAGGTACTGCAAAAACAAACCAGATTCCAGTCAGCTCATCCTGGAGCATGCTGGGAGTTTTTTTGACGTAAGTACACATCGGTTTTCTAAATCAAACTAATTTCATAAGCAAAGCCACAGACTTGAGACTAGCGAAATGTTCTCACTCAAACCAATGCCTGCTGCCTATAACTGCTGGTCTAGGATCAGTTTTCTCTGTAATAATCAGTGTTGGGTAAGTTACTCAAAAAAAAGTAATCCACTACAAATTACAAATTACTACATTAAAATTGTAATTTGATAACATTACTGATTACTGCATGTAAAAAGTAATCAGATTACTAATTACTTTACATTCAAGTAACTTTGAAAACCTATAAAACCTACAAAAATACACCACAAACTGAAACTCATAGTTCTTTCCGTAATTTAATATTGACTGAAAAATATTACAGAAGTATGAAAACAGCAACAGCAAAATATTTCATATTAATCATCTTAACCACGTCATCTGTGAGCTGAGATTCTAACAAACTAAAAATAACTTTATTAAAACTAATAAATATATGAAATATTACTTTGTATACTCAACTCTGGTAATAATAGCATACTGACGAAACAGATTTGGCAAACGCTCCAGTGCGTCTCTGCGTTTGCGCTCTAGAGAGCTATAAATGTTTCTGTTTTCAATGTGTTTTTGCAGTTTTGAGCAGTGTAGCCAATCAAAACATGCTTGTTGATTTCTTGAATGCAATGGCCAGTCAGAGGTGTTTAAGTTTCAATCCACTCACCCCTCAAAATGCCGAAGTTTCTGTTCAATGCTGAGTTCTGAACGCTTGTGAATCCACTCGTTATAACAAACAAAGTGTAGACATTATGTAAATAATAGAAATCGATTAGAGCTTTTCCCACTTTAAATAGTTAATCCTGGGTCATTCTAAACCCCTTGTAAATGGAATCCTGGGTTATCTTTATTCACGTTTCACACTGCTCATACTATACCCGGGGTTAACAGTTAATCCTGGGTATTCATAAGCTACTGTTTCACACTGCACATTCCTAAACCCGAGTTAAAGTCCTTATCTGCATATTTGCATATTTGCAGTGTCACTGACTGGACAAACGCAGCATGTGACCTGTTTACATAAAGGCTCTAGCGTTGTGCGCCCTCATATTACATTCACTGTAATATCACGTTTTTTCAGACTTTTTGAACTTTAAAGGTTAGAATGACGATCTCTTCTTCACTCCAGTTGTCGCGTTTTTCAACGCCGTTTGACATTTTTCCTATCATACGCAGAACCGAATGTTTATAACTACATCGCGTGGTGTTTCCGCGACTGCGTGAATATAAGGCATGCGATTGGTTGTCAGTTGCTAAGCATCTAGTTGTAACATTCTAACACCACATCATTTCACACTGTATAAGTTTAGCACCGCAATGCATAGTTAACACCGCAAAAGCGGCTCTAACCCTGTTCCACAGCAGGGTTTCATAACCCCGGGTAAAAAGTGGTGCTAACCCCGCATCTAAATTAAATGTGAAACGCTCCTTTACCCGGGGTTAAAAAGGGTGTTTAGAATGACGATAACCCGGGGTTAAGCGCAGTGTTAAAAGCCCTATTGTATAGTCAGCTTCACTGATTATAACAGAACTTTTTGAGATTGCGATGAACTGATATGAGTGACGGGTCTTTGCACGCTTTCTGCCATAAATCATGCATGCAGTAGCCTATGCTTGCTTTTCTGTTATAATTAACAGTGGTTTGTTAAGGTAGATGCTTTAGTAAATAATTTATTGGGAGCATTTATGCTGGGTTGTGTACAGTAGGTTTTGCGGTGACACGTAACTTGAAAGTATTTCATGGAAATAGTCGGAAATTTAAATGCTTTAAAGTGGAAGCACATGCGTCTATGTCTAATTTAATTAACTCCAAAAATGTTTTGTCTTTTTTTATCTTCTGCAATTTGCCTATGTGTTGGGTTTTTTAATATTATTGAAATTAAGTAAAATTAAATCAAATTGAAATTGAAAGGAAATGAGCTGATGCATGTTCAACAGAGCACTATGAGTTGATCAGTAGATGGACTCAGTGAGTCACTGAACACGTGTTACATTCACCACAGTGAGAGAATAGTTTTAGCAGTTGTCAGTGTGTGTGTGAATGATGCTTTATTTATATATGATTCTTTCTGTCTGTTCTGAACAGGATATTCAGAAGAGACATGGTCTGGCCAACTCTATATCATCATACCTCATCAAACCTGTGCAGAGGATCACCAAATACCAGCTGCTGCTCAAGGTACAGTGTGTTTCCCAGGCATTCAGTGTTTGCTCTGATGAGAAGATCAGGTGTTGTGTTCAGTGCCCTGTGTCGTGTACAGTGCAGTACAGTATGTGTGCTTACAGGAGCTGCTGTCCTGCTGTGAAGAAGGCAAAGGTGAAATTAAAGATGGACTGGAGGTCATGCTGAGTGTGCCGAAGAGAGCCAACGACGCCATGCACGTCAGCATGCTGGAGGGTACAACACCACTGAATACACACACACTCAATCACACAGTTGTTGTCCTTTCTACTGATATGCTTAAATAAGCCTTAAACCTCTGACATGATGTTTTCTGCCATCTGTCCCACGTCAGGTTTTGATGAGAATCTGGACGTTCAGGGTGAACTCATCCTGCAGGACACCTTTCAGGTGTGGGACCCCAAATCACTGATCCGTAAGGGCCGAGACCGCCACCTCTTCCTCTTTGAGATCTCCCTCGTCTTCAGCAAAGAAATCAAAGACTCTGCGGGACGATCCAAATACATCTACAAGAACAAACTACTGGTACTGGTTACATCACTCCGTCTACACACACATTATCACTTCACACAGGGCTCAACAGTAAGTGTGGGCCAGATGATGGTCACTTGCTTGGGTGAGTGCTCAGTCACTACACTTTACATCTATTCATCATATACACTACAATTCAAAAGTTTGGGATCAGTAAGATGTTTTAAATTTTTAAAGAGAAGTCTCTTGCAGTTTGTTTGCTCACAAAGGCTGCATTTACTTGGTCAGAAATGCAGTAAAATTAGTAATATTGAGAAATAGTATTACAATTCAACCGTTTTTTAGTTGAATATAGTTTACAATGCAATTTACTTTCAGCATCATTACTCCAGTCTTCAGTGTCACATGATAATTCACAAATCATTCTAATATGCTGATTTGCTGCTCAAGAAAATATTTCTTAGTATTATCAATGTTGAAAACAGTTGTGCTGCTTAATAATTTTGTGGATTATTTGTGATACATTTTGCAGGATTCTTTGAAAGTCTTTCTTTTGAAACATTATAAAAGTCTTTAATTTCACTTTTGGTCAATTTAATGCATCCATGCTGAATAAAAACGTCTCGGGTTACAGATGTAACCCCTGTTCCCTGAGTAAGGGAACGAGACGCTACGTCGAATGACGTGATGGGAACCCATCACGTCATTCGACGTAGCGTCGATAGTTCCCACGAAAGGGAACATTGATTTTCTTGGAGTAGTTTTTGACATAAAAATTTTTAGAAATGAAATGAAAATGATGGGTTCAGTGAAAATATAGCCAGTGCAATCAGAACAAATAAATTAAAAAGTCCTTTTTGAGTCCTGGTTCAGATCATTGCAATGGCATAAACGAAAGGAAAACCCCATGGGAAGGTCAGTTAGTGCACACATGAAAACAGTTATGTTTGAGTTTTACATTTCCCATCTGTTTTGCCACATTGTGTAACAAGTGTTTCCACACATACCTGGAAGCAGCCAGCACAGGTGTGTGGACCAGATGGGGTATTTGTCACCCCTCTCACTGTGTTCAATATGCCTGTGAACAGAGCCAGATGTGCCTTCGGTTTTCTTCCGGTCATCTGGATTTATCTCACAAACACTATTTAAGCCTCTACTTAAGATTTAATATGGAAATGCTTTCAATTTTGTCAGATACATTTAATAGAGTTCCGCTTTCAGTTAAATTCACACTTTTAAATACTCCATACTTTAATGCTTTTAAACATGTTTTCCATCAATACAGAATTTATTTAAATATCTTTGTGTGATGTTCTGGTTTTTATGTGTTTGCAGACATCTGAATTAGGGGTGACAGAACATGTGGAGGGAGACCCGTGTAAATTTGCCCTGTGGGTGGGACGCACACCCTCATCTGACAACAAGACGGTCCTCAAGGTACATTATGCTCTCTCTTTTATTATTGATTTTATTATTAATCAATTACTTTTTGAGTATTAAGTATTTGTAAACATGTTCCAATCAGTGAAACCGCTTGTGAACAAAGATTTGAATAAATCAGGTTCTACATTTCAAACATGGATCTTCTGTTTAAAATGTGCATGAATGTGTCTGTTTCAGGCGTCCAGTATTGAGGTGAAGCAAGAATGGATTAAAAACATCCGAGAGGTCATCCAGGAGAGAATCATTCACCTGAAGGGGGCGCTAAAGGAACCCATCCACATGCCCAAAGCACCAGCCAAACCCCGCAACAACAGCAAGAGGTCAGGCACACTTTACTATTGCATACTGTACACCAATCCTAAAAATGAATTTAATCATAATCTCAGCTCTCATAATGGTTCTAGAAAGATACTGCAGTTATTCTACTTTTTTGTTGTCGTTTTTATCAAATATGTCGCTTTGGATAAAAGCATCTGCTAAGTGACTAAATGTAAATGCAATTACATTAGTGACTAATGTAAATTCAATGTGTAGAATGACTGAGACAAAACACTACATCCTAAGTATGAATGCATGACACTACATCCATTCATAAGTATGAATGCATGACAATACAGGAGGCTGAAAAAAGTTTTTCATTTTTAGTTGAAAATGATGTAGTGTAAACAATACACTCTAAAAACTGCTGGGTTAAAAACAACCCAAGTTGGGTTGAAAATGGACAAACCCAGCGATTGGGTTGTTTTGACCCAGCAGTTGGGTTAAATGTTTGCCCAACCTGCTGGGTAGTTTTATTTAACCAAACAATTTGTTTACAAATTACTATAGGTCTGGCTTAAAATGAACCCAAAATAGGTTGGAAATTAAAAATCAGACTCATAATTACTAGAGGCAACAATAATAATCAAAAAGATGAGCATTTATTAATAAGCAATTTAATAAATGTTTATTGTTTAAATATTATTCAAA
>RJVU01049572.1:8530937-8627072 GCA_003731715.1 Anabarilius grahami
GGCAGGGATTGTCGGTGAGGGGAGTGAATGTCCAGCGCTCTCCCCACCCTCAATACCACGACTGAGGTGAGACCCTTGAGCAAGGCACCGTACCCCCAACTGCTCCCCGGGCGCCGCAGCAATGGCTGCCCACTGCTCCGGGTGTGTGTTCACAGTGTGTATGTTCACTGCTGTGTGTGTGCACTTGGATGGGTTAAATCCAGAGCACAAATTCCGAGTATGGGTCACCATACTTGGCCACATGTCACTTCACTTTCACTTTCACTTTCACTTTCAAGTATCCCTAAACACCTTGATTAGCTGCTTCAGGTGTGTTTGATTGGGGTTGGAGCTGAACTCTGCAGGAAGGTGTCTCTACAGAGCTGCATCTCATTTCAGAGGCTGTGTCCTCTGGAGGTCGCATTTGAAGGCTGCATACATCATCAAGGACATCTTATTTAAGAAATGTAACCATAATAAAATTGACTGTTATTCCTTGTGAGGTGTACATTGTGAATACACCTGTTGGGTGCTTTCTTCGGTTACCAGTTTAGGTAACCGTAGCTTTCTGCCAGCAGCAGATGTCATCAGGTGGTACCCAACCTTCCTTGAGTGTTTCGACCCTTAACCACAACACTCTCCAGTTGGTGGGTCAGCAGTGGTGGCCAAATCACTGCCCATCTGTTCCTGGCTTCCAGCTTTCTTCCTCTCTCTTACTCCATATCCAGCATGAAGCTCGTTCAGCCTCCTTGTCCCATCCTATAAGTCGCATGCTTCTTGCTCCTCTCATCCATGACTAAAGCTGACAGCAACCGCCATGCTGATTTGGCAGGAAAGCCTCTACAACCTATTTCCACAGGGAACAGCCATGCCTTACAATCTTTGTCTGACCACAGAATGATATCTGGGCGAAAAGCTGTGTGNTTATATCTAAAATGTATTTATGTATAATATACATTATATAAATATAAATATATAAATCATTTTTACCATCGTCATATGTCTTTAAGGGCTCTGCAGAAATATAGAATATATATATATATGTATAGATATGTATAGGATATATGTGTAGTAGTATGTGACATTATATTATACAGTATATAAATAACTGTAAGCATCACTGCAAAATTTATACTTCAAGATGATTAAAGAAAAATAAAGCCTAAACTTTGATGAATAATAGTTGGATAACGTACAAATAAATATGCAAATGTATAACTTAAAAACATCAGGGGCCGTATAAAACATCTTAAGGCTAAATGTAGCTCCTAACTTGCCGATTTAGGAGAAACTCTTAAAAATAATGGGTGTGTCAGTCCTAATTTTAGGAGTCCTACATTTTTGCTTTAAGAGTATTTCACAAAGCATTTTAGCGCTAAAACTAGCTCCTAAATCTGTGAAACGCTAGGAGTAGTCAAGAGGACTCCTAAGTCAATAAAACCAAATCACAAACTGTCCTAATCCACCCAAAGACACTGTACACCATTGAGGGAAAAGCAATAGAGCCTTATTGGGTGCTGAACCTTTTCTTCATAAATGCAATACATTTTGATTTATAGATTTAAATTTACGATGAGACGGCAAAAATAAATCTTTAACAAATAAATAAATATTGTCCGATTACCTGTGCCAGTGGTTTTCATGAGTTCACACTTACAAATGATTGAATAGAGTAAAAAATAAGAAAAAAATAAGCGTATTTGGTGTGCTGTCCAAGGGGATCGAGGGCTCCGAGATGCAGACATCCAAGAGGCGTATATACTAGTTTAATTAGTGACCCTTAACATACATTTTAAAACCTTTATTTGAATATGGCAACATTTTTATTAAAATATTTATTTGAATAGGGCAACATTTATAGTTTAAAACCTTTATTTTAATATGGAAACATGACACCTCATTCTACAATATTTCTATGATTAAATCGCTGACTCCTCCCCCATCAGCCAATCACTGTGTGTATACTCCATAGCAACGAGGTCAACCCCGCCCTTACTCTTAGCTTAAGACTTCTGTCTATTCCTTAGTAAAAGTTGCTCTCAGCAGCTTTGTGAATAGGTTTTAAGAGAAAACTCTTAGCTAAAAACTTTTACTGCTATTTAGGAGAACTCTTAGTGGTAAGATAAAATGTTTTGTGAATACGGCCTCTGATCTGTAATTCTTACACAGTTGGTAGCAGCAAAGAACACTTCAGCCATCTACTGATTATTATTATCATAACATGATTTTGACCTGACATCAAGTCCTGTTAGTTTTCTTTCTTCTTGTGTTTTTAACCCAATGGCATTAATGTGACCCAGCACATTATAATGATTTCTAAATGTTTCAATTTATAGAAGTGTAGAATTTGTATTTATTTTTTTACTGTAGTGAAGTTTCAAATCATCGTAAAAGAACATACTTTTATTGGTATTGGTATTGGTTATTTGGTATTATTTCCTTTAAAATAAAATAAAATAAAATAAAATAAAATAAAATAAAATAAAATAAAATAAAATAAAATAATCCTGCCAAGCACAATTTTTTAGCAACTTAGGAGAGGTCAATTAGATCAAAAGTTTGTGAACAGCAAAAGTACAACAGTCTAGGAGGGTTAAACTACCAGTTTTGTGAGGGGGGAAAAAAAAGACTTTGCTTGGCATTAATATGTCGCTAAAAACTCATTAGATTGGTGTATGCTGAAAATGACCCTAAACTAGTTAAACAGGGCTTCCTTAAGACCTTCTAGTCATTCAGACAACCCACTGACTAGACCCAATGTTGATTTTATAAATGTGTAGTTTTGCACATCCCAGTTTTGGCCTCATTTGAAACACATCTTTTAAAAATAGAACAATGACACCAGTTAGGTTATTCACGCACATACACACACATTGAGTGAGCGCTGAGACACTGTTTCTATTGCTGCCTGTTTATTGTCTTTTACAAGCCTGACTGTCTGTTGGTCTTGTGGTCAGGGTTCAGCTTGTTGTGTTTGTAAATGGTTATTTTGTTCAGATTTTGAAAGCCTTTTAAAGCGGCAGCGTGTTTTCTGCACTGCTGGTTCCTCAAACGGCATTGTGCAAACAGTGACTGTTTCCACACAGGTTTCTTTAATGCTCCTGTGCAGTATTGAGCTGAAGTCAGTTCTCTGTTGTTTTCAGGCTGATGTGAGCTAAGGACACAGTGTGTGTGGTGTGCATCTCTCTGGAATAAGAGTTTCCTTCATTCACTCACAACAGCTCAGGGACTGTTTATTACTGTACACTGCGGAAATCACATTCATCATACTGCATAATGATGCTTTTATCCGTACAGCTCAGTGCTGAACGCATGTCACAAGACCATCACACACCATTTAATATTTCTTGCTGGCTTCATCTTAAAGATGAAACTTTGTTTAGTCCTTTAAAAAAAAAATTCATTAAAATATATTTTTTTGTCCCATGGCCATGGAATTATTTTAAAAGCAAATATGAGTCTAGAAAGAGGTTTTTAGTAGACGGTCCATGTGTCTTTGATTTAAATCACTCCCAACAACAAGGTTCAAGCAGCCATTCTTACGTTGTGATTTAAACCATATGTTGTGGCTTTCAAAGAAGTCACAAACTAACTATTCGTGTCAAATTAAAGTAATACTGCTCGTACAGTATGCATCATATAACAAGGACCTGAACATTGTTTTGCACACAATTTTAAAAGTTTAAAAACTAAACAATTACACTTGAAACAATTACATTTGCAGTAAGTACATACTTTGTGATAAAAATGAGATAAGATCCAAAATAATGAGCCATAGTTAGGGATAGTAAAGATCTATTTTAATTACTGATCTATTCAATCTATTAATAATTACTTTTGACTGTATATTCAGTTTGTAAATACAATGATATGAAAATTGGATGTTATAATGGGTTTTTTTGGCATAATTTTGTTATAATACTGTTTGTTCTGTGTGCTATTTGCAATGGTTACTATTTTAAAAATTTTAAAAGTGTTTTGGTGATTTTTGGTGAATTGTATTTAAAATTTTTACAGTCAGTTCTACAAACATCATGATAATTCATTATTAATTAAAATAACAGTATATGGAACCCTCATCAATTATATATACTCTAAAAAATAATTCAGGGGACCTGTTACCACAACTGAAATAAATACATGTTTGCAAGTTAAAAAAATTCAATTTTATTGTTTTAACTAAAACTTTTAAGTTGCAGACATTATTTTGTTGAGTTCTGTTGACATAATAATGTTGATCATTACATCAACGTAATATTGTTTGTAATATAAACTCAAATTCCTGCATTAATTGGCTTTAAAAAAAATAAGTTATGTTTGACATTTTAAAAGAGTTTCTGTAATGGTGAAGTTTTTGTGGTTTTCATTGTGCTGAAGAGTAGATACATGAAGGTAAACACTACTGACTCTATAAGCTAATGCTAGTGACAAATAATATCTTACTTGCTCATTAAATATACATTTTAAATATGTTATGTTAGCATGAGATATGATAGCTTTTGATTTTAACTAAAATAGATGAGATTAATTGGTTCCAGGGCTACAACTCTGGTATTTTTGTTGAGTAATCAACTTTAAAAACAATTGTGTTTATGCTACAAATTAAGTTCCTCTAACTCAATGTAGCTTGTTGGTGGAATGTAAATTCACTCAACGTTGTCAGTACTCAAATTGATGTAAACTGGGGTTTTTTTGTTTGTTTGTTTGTTTGTTTGTTTTTTTGTTGAGCCAACACATTATTTTTTAGTGTATAAAAAGTTATTGTCCCCATTTTTTAATCCATATATAATAAATAAAAGAATTCTATAATATTTTGACCACTAAACTAGTAATCTGTGGCCGTTGCACAGTAAAAAAATTATAATCTTTAAAACTGGACATAATTTTAAGTCAGTTACATACATCCATAGCTTGGTCTAATTTCAATCTGAAAAGTTAGACTGATTACTCATTGGCTAACTGCTAGCTGGTCAGACTAGCTCTTAAGGCACAGTCTTAACATAGTGGCTAAGGTTATGCAATTTCCCGTCACCTTAACATACAGGCATGAGGACAGGTGGACGACAAAGACAAATACAGACAACCAAGGTGTTCTGGTGTTCATGCATGAGAAGAGCTGCACTACAGAACGCTCAACTAAACCAATCAGAAATGCTTTAGAGAGAGAGAAACAGAGGGAGGGAGGAGAGAGAGAGAGAGAGAGAGAGAAAGCACAGATAGTCATAGAAGAAGGACAGATAAGTCATCATGCCAAAGTGGATGAGTTTTAAACTTTTCAAAGAGAGCAGTCGAGTAAGTGAAATTCATGTTTTTCTATTTCTTACTTAACTCAAGTGCCAAGTGTAGTATAAAGATCTGTGTGTGTGTGTGTGTGTGAGAGAGAGAGAGAGAGAGAGAGACATCAGGGTTTTATTGACAGACTGTGAGAGCCGGTTGTCTGTGATCGTGCTGGTTAAAGGTGTGGAGACTAGTTATTTTTCTTGTTTTTTGGATAGGTGTTATTTCCCCTGTTGTTTGTATTGTTTTTAGTGTTATAATTTGTGATAGTGTAAAGTGTAGTATGTGAAATGAGTCTTATTGAAGCACAACAGCTGTCCCTCAGATATGTCCATATATGTGTGTCAGTCAGCGCTACAGCATTCCATAAAGACATTTACATATTAAGCTGAGGTTGATAGCAGTGGCAGGAAACGGATTGTTAACGCAGTCGACTCATACTGACATAATCTCCCAAACACACCCTCTTTTTACTATCACATTTAAAGGGATAGTTCACTCAGAAATGAAAATTCTGCCATTATTTACTCTCCCTTATGTAGTCCTAAACTGATATGAGTTTCTTTCTTCTGTGGAACACAAATGGAGGTGTTTTGGAGAATGTTCACACTGCTGTTTTCAAGAAATCAGAATAATATCAGGGATTATCAAACAAATAAATAAGCGGGAGTCAATGCGATTTGTCATACAATAGATTTGTCTGAGGAGCAGACTGATATTTCAGCTGTTATTTAATGAAAATCTCTGCCATCACTTTCAAATATTAATCATGGTCAAATACTTTTAAATATGCGTACTATTTTTTTCATACATGATATAAATTACATGTGGATATCTTGTATTTGTG
Source organism: Anabarilius grahami (assembly GCA_003731715.1). Lineage (NCBI taxonomy): Eukaryota > Metazoa > Chordata > Actinopteri > Cypriniformes > Xenocyprididae > Anabarilius > Anabarilius grahami. The sequence continues at coordinate 8,537,041 of RJVU01049572.1, forward strand.
TATTCTGGATATCATTGGCTCTGATATTTTTGTAGCTTCACAAGGAATCATTTGCAATTGTAGCTGCTTTGTTCTCTGTTTTGCACCTGTATGTATCAAAGTGGCTTGTCTACCTGCAATCCTCAGCGTGAAAACACACAGGCTCTTAATATTGGTTAGAGAATCCTCTGATCTCCATGATAAAGGCCTGCAATTCGCGAGACCTTTCACATTAAGCCCATGTGACGTTTATGTCCTTTCTGATGTGTGATATTCTCCTTCAGGGACCCCAAATAACCTAGCAACCCGCCTTTCCTCTCGATCACTACGGTGACCTGATAGTCTGCCAAGCAGATGGTGTGAGAGCACGAACGAGGAAGCAGACTGAACACATCTGCTGACTACTTCTAAAACTTGATGCTCAATGACATTTTAAAAAAGGCTCCTTACATAAAGCTTGTATGTGTTTGCTCAACAGTAGAGTTCCCTTCAGTGGCATTCAGAATCTTCATTCAGAAGGTTTTGAATGGTTATTGGAATGCCTCTTTAGAAAATAAATAGTATGTATGAACTAGAATGGGAGCATTAGTAGCATCAGTGGACTTTTTTTGTTAAATGCAATCAAATGTATCTCTTAATCAATTATAGAGGATTATTTTATGTACTTACCCTTACTAGTAGAATCCCATGGTTCTGAATAGACAACTAAACAAAATAACAATTTACTAAAGGTTCTTACAAAATGTTAACTGTTTCAGTCTATTTAAAAAAAAAAACACACACATTTTATTTATATATATTTTTTTTTAATGAATGATTCAATGACACTCATAATGACTTCCCTTGTTACACTACTGGATAGATCAGTGTTTTTTAACTAATCTCCATCTAGGAACCATCTTATGGTGTAATTGAACTGATCTTTATTGATATGATCTTTGATACAATCGTTGTCACTTTTTTAGGGATAAGATCGCGTGGGTGTTTGAATAGTGATTGCGGTCTTTTACCGATTAATCGTGAAGCTCTACTTACTAGGTTAAAACAGCCCCTTTATGTAATTAACAGCAGTAATTCGGAAAGACATTTTTTATCTGATTTAATTATTCATTAGATTGTGTTAAATAACTAATTAAATAAAATAATTCATGTTCCAGTTCTGATGTTTAAACTGTGTAAGGTGTGTGCACGTGTGTGTGTGCGCGTGTGCGCGTGTGTGTACACATGCATACAGTTCTGAAGGTTTTCAGACCCTTTCATTTTTTCTCATTTTGTTGCATTGCAGCCTTGTGCTAAAATGCTTTTTTTTTTAACATCAATCTATACTTCATACCCTATAAAGACAAAGCAAAAGCAAATAGCAAATTTGTGATAACTTTGCAAATGTATAAAAAAAAAAAAATATCAAATTGCAGTATTTAGACCCTTAACTCAATACTACATTGAAGGTGCCTCATGTCAATGAGACAAGCATTGCACACCTGAATTTGAAGATTTTCTGCCATTCTTCTCTGCAGATCCTCTTGAACTCTTTCAGGTTGGATTGGTTGGATTGGTTGGATTGGTTGGATTGGTTGGATTGGTTGGATTGGTTGGTTGGTTGGATTGATTGGTTGGTTGGTTGGTTGGTTGGTTGGTTGGTTGGTTGGTNCTATTTAAAAAAAAAAACACACACATTTTATTTATATATATTTTTTTTAATGAATGATTCAATGACACTCATAATGACTTCCCTTGTTACACTACTGGATAGATCAGTGTTTTTGAACTAATCTCCATCTAGGAACCATCTAATGGTGTAATTGAACTGATCTTTATTGATATGATCTTTTATACAATCGTTGTCACTTTTTTAGGGATAAGATCGCGTGGGTGTTTGAATAGTGATTGCGGTCTTTTACCGATTAATCGTGAAGCTCTACTTACTAGGTTAAAACAGCCCCTTTATGTAATTAACAGCAGTAATTCGGAAAGACATTTTTTATCTGATTTAATTATTCATTAGATTGTGTTAAATAACTAATTAAATAAAATAATTCATGTTCCAGTTCTGATGTTTAAACTGTGTATGGTGTGTGCACGTGTGTGTGTGTGTGCGCGTGTGTGTACACATGCATACAGTTCTGAAGGTTTTCAGACCCTTTCATTTTTTCTCATTTTGTTGCATTGCAGCCTTGTGCTAAAATGCTTTTTTTTTTAACATCAATCTATACTTCATACCCTATAAAGACAAAGCAAAAGCAAATAGCAAATTTGTGATAACTTTGCAAATGTATAAAAAAAAAAAAATATCAAATTGCAGTATTTAGACCCTTAACTCAATACTACATTGAAGGTGCCTCATGTCAATGAGACAAGCATTGCACACCTGAATTTGAAGATTTTCTGCCATTCTTCTCTGCAGATCCTCTTGAACTCTTTCAGGTTGGTTGGTTGGTTGGTTGGTTGGTTGACAGCCATTTTCAGGTCTCTCTATAGATGTGTGACTGGGTTCAAGTCGTCCCTAGGCCACTCTTGTGTTGTCTTAGCTTTGTGCTCATTCTCATTGTCCTGTTGGAAGGTGAACCTTCAGCCCAGTCTGAGGTCCTGAGCACTCTGGACCAGGTTTTCATTAAAGTCGGCATGAAATAGAAGTTGCGATAGTATTTTCTTCCATATTGTGACATGTCTGAGTGAAACGGCTTCTGGAATGAGGAAAAAATGTAGGGCTGGATTTGATTTTGTCCTTCGGGAATTGATTGGATCATAGAAAGATGGGCATTGCTAACTAAATGGAGGCAGATCTGAATGTCAGTTTGCAGTCAGTTGTGGAAGATATTTATTCCCACCTTCCGCCGAGAGAGAACAGACGTTGTTTCGAGATTAATGATTTTGATTAAAGAGTATGAGGGCATTTGAATTTTGGAAAAAATGGATAAATCATTTATAATAAACACTGCAGCATGTAAAAATTTAAGAATTGTACGTTTTAATTTCTTGGTGACTTCACTTTCACTTTCATGTTCACTTTCAAATGAAAATCGCCCCAAGCTTTACTCACCCTCAAGCCATCCTAGGTGTATATGACTTTCTTCTTTCTGATGAACACAATCGGAGAAATATTAATAAATATCCTGATTTATAATGGCAGTGAGCATTACCAATGAGTATGAAGCTCAAGAAACTGCATCCATCCACATCCATCCATCACAAACATGTACTCCACATGGCTCCAGGGGGTTAATAAAGGCCTTCTGAAGCGAAGCGATGCGTTTGTGTAAAAAAAAAAAAATCCATATTTAACAAGTTATGAAGTACTTACGAAGAAAGGGTAAAACTCTTGCAGTTCAAAAAGCTACACCTTCCCTATTCAACTTACGGAAAAAGCTTAACGTAGTTAACTTAAAGCCAGTTCTGTTTTTTCCTAAGTTGAATATGGAAGTAGGTCTGGTGAAAGCTAGATATTTTACTTTATAATGTGTTAAATATGGATATTTTTCTTACACAAATGCATCGCTTCGCTTCAGAAGGACTTTATTAACCCCCCGGAGCCGTGTGGAGTACGTTTATGATGGATGGATGTGGATGGAGGCAGTTTCTTCAGCTCATACTTGTTGATCCACGCTCACTGCCATTATAAAGCTCGAATGTGTCAGGATGTTTATTAATATTTCTCCGATTGTGTTCATCAGAAAGAAGAAAGTAATGCTGTTTACACCTAGTGAACTTTAAATGTAATCCTTTAAGGATATCTCTGTATTTTGCTGCACCTAGCTTTCCGTCTACGCTGACCAGTTCCCCAGTCCCTGCAACTGCAAAACACCCCCACAGCATGATGCTCCCCCAACTTTAGGATGGTTGGTTAGTTTAAGAGACTTCTTTCAAAAACACTGAAAACTCTTACCAACCCTAGTCTTTTGAGTGGTAGTGTTTGTACTGTTCATGTTAACATAAATTGCTTTATTTCCAAATGCTTTTGTTCGCTGTTGTGTTAATGGTCAGCATTATGTTCTTCTCTCCCACCCACACATTCACTGCGTAAGTTTAAGCTGTATTTTAATGTTTTTCATGGTATTGTTCTGCAGGTCAACATGTCTTTCCAATGCAAGAGTTTTAATAAGTTAGTTTTTCATTAACACAACTTTGCAGCACAACACTGCTTGGTCAAAAGTGCTTTTGGAAATCATCTAAAAGTGTGGTTAGGATCACTGTTGTGACTGCAGTATATGTGGAAAGTTCTTATTGCATTGACTCATTCTGGTGTCTCTGAATGCTATAGTTTTGCAATATTCACACATACTGGAGGAAAATTAAAACTCTAATTAAACATTGACCAATGACCTGCTGTGACTCAGAGAACTGTCATCTGGGAACATTTTGAATATTTGCTCCTTTACTCATTTTGCACTTGTTTCTGCTGGTTTGCATCTAGCCATTGTGTTTGTACTGGAATGGGCCTCTATTGACACTGTTTGTGTGGTTTGGTCAGCTGACGGTATGTTGAGTAATATCAGCAGGAGTTCATCTCAGCAGTTTTCATTAAACAACACCTGGTCTAGTTTTCTGCATTCTTCTTCCACATTGTGCCATGTGATGTCAGCATGACATAATGTCCTAGTTTTTCATTTGTACATTTAGTTTTTTTCTTTGTGGACACAGGTGTCATATAAGAGTAATCATAGGTCTACTTTATCACATGAACACAATCCACTAACAAATTCAATTCAATTAATTCATTCCAATTCTATCCAATTCATTAATTCTACACTTGCTTTACTTTTCCTGTATGGCTAAAATTGCACAGCATCTTGAATCAAGTATGGTTTTAGTTTTGTTTTATGTATTTTATGCTTGTCTTGTCTTAGAAGTGATTCATAAGGTCTCCTTGAGCCATTTCTCTGAATGGTTGTTAGGTTGAGCAGGTGTTTTATATGCGTGTACAAGGGGCAGGAACTGATCTTAGAACATTTTCTACTCTTTTATCTGTTTTGCCTCTGACTCTATTACGTGACAGTAGTCTGTCATTACATAACCAGCACTTACAAGTTCTGTAAAAATCTCAGTGCATTCATTAAGAGTGTCCTTATTGCACTTGTATAAATATTTACCCGTAATCATTTGGTTCATAGTTAACGCAGTGAACTAGTGACTTGCGAGAAAGTGGCACCTCTAATGAATTTCTTGAATATGATCAATAATGAGACACACAATAATTTAGACTCTTATCACTGATATCAAGTAAATAAATGAAAGTCTCTTGGTCCATCCAGGAAAAAAAAAGTACTTGATCAGGGTTTCATAGTTAACTAAAATTAAAACTAAAGCCGTAAAAAAAATACAATACAATACAATAAAAATATTAAAAATATATTGAAAATATAACAAATTAAAATAATAAAAAAATCAGATCATTTTTAGTGCAAAGTAAAATAACTGAAAATAAAACTTAAATACAAAATTAAAGGATTAATTCACCCAAAAATTAAATTTCTGTCATTACTCACCCTCATGTCGGTCCACACCCGTAAGACTTTTGTTCATCTTCGGAACACAAATTTAGATATTTTTGACGGAATCCGATGGCTCAGTGAGTCCTGCATTGCCAGCAAGACGATTAATACTTTCAATGCCCAGAAAGATGGCGCCGCTGAGTCCGGTCGCCGTCCAGGTCGCTCCGCTTAGATTGTGTTTTCATTTACTTTTTTACTTACTTTTGCTTTCTCTTTTTACACACATAACCTCTGCACTGATCACTTACGACAAAAGAACACTTTTGGACATTGGACACCGCTTCACTAACCTGTTTCAGGACACTTTATCCCTTAACCCATCGTGGTCATCTGAGATTCTCCGGAACGCCGAGATGAACAATGGCCACCTGGATAACCACCCGTGGCGACGGACCAAGAAACACCGCGGGAAACGCGCTGGGATTCGCAACAGACTGAGGAAAAGTGCTCACAGTCCTCCTCTACCGAGCATTCTGCTCGCCAATGTCCAGTCTCTGGAGAATAAGATGGACGATCTTAGAGCCAGGATAAGTTTCCAACGGGACATAAGGGACTGTAACATCCTTTGTTTGTCTGAAACATGGCTCACGCCCTCAGTCCCGGACGCTGCTGTAACACCGTCGGTAAACTTCTCTGTTTTACGGATGGACAGAACAGCCGAGGCCGGTAAATCCAAAGGTGGTGGAGTGTGTTTCATGATTAACAAGGAATGGTGTGACCCCATGAATATCTCCACTCTGTCGCGCTCCTGCTCGCCTCATCTGGAACATTTAACCATTATTTGCCGCCCATTCTATCTTCCCCGGGAGTTTTCATCGATCATTGCTACTGCTGTTTACATCCCACCACAAGCTGACACCAGCTTGGCTTTGTCCGAGCTTCACGATGCGCTCAGCGGCAACATCAACAAACATCCTGACGCTGCTATTATCATCGCTGGGGACTTTAACAAAGCCAACCTCAGGAAAGTTATGCCTAACTTTTATCAACATGTATCCTGTCCAACCAGAGGAGCGAATACACTGGATCATTGCTACACTCAGTTTAAGCTTGCCTACAAAGCTCGCCCACTACCGGCTTTCAGCAAATCAGACCATGCTGCCATTTTCCTTACACTGGAATATAAACAAAGGCTCGTTCAAGATCCTCCGGTGCAGAGGGAGGTGACGCGCTGGTCTGCCCACTCAGAAGACATGCTACAGGCGGCTCTTGATGACGTAGACTGGGACATGTTTCGGGCAAGTTCGTCTGACGTCAGCGAGTTCACGGATGTAGCATTAAGCTTTGTAAACACACTAGCCGAACAAGCTACGGATAAAATAACTATAAGGACCTTCTCAAATCAGAAACCTTGGGTTGACAGAACAATACGTGCAGCAGTAAACAAACGCACTGCTGCTTACAACGCCGGTCTTTTGTCAGGAAACATGAGCGAGTACAAATCATCGTGCTATGCTCTCCGACGCGCAGTAAAAGCTGCCAAACACAGATACAGGGAACGCATAGAGTCACATTTCCAGCTAAATGACTCCCGACGCATGTGGCAAGGACTAAGGACCATCTGTGCCTTTGGAAATAAATCCTCTGCAGTGGTAAGAATTGATCCGTCGCTGGCTGATGAGCTAAACACTTTCTACGGCCACTTTGAAAGCAATCTAAGCAGCGCGAGTCTGCCGATCAGCGCGTCAGGAAGCAGCAGTCAGAGCAGCGGTGATCACCGTGTCGGAGGACGAGGTTCGGAGGGCTCTAAAGCGAGTGAACGTCAGGAAAGCAGCCGGACCTGATGGGATTTCCGGCTGTATTCTGCGGTCCTGCGCTGATCAGCTTGCTGGTTTGTTTACATCCATTTTTAATGAGTCTCTTGCTACATCGGTGATTCCCACCTCCTTCAAAAAATCGGTCATCATTCCTGTGCCTAAGAACAATAAACCCTCTTGTCTGAATGACTATCGTCCAGTTGCCCTCACATCGATAGTTATGAAGGTCTTCGAGGGACTGGTTAAAAACGTCATCTGCTCCTCCATCCCGGATACCTTGGACCCTCTTCAGTTTGCTTATCGCCCCAACAGATCCACTGATGATGCCATCTCTCACATCCTGTACTCTTCTCTCACACACATTGACAGCAATAACAGGAACTATGTACGGCTGCTATTTATCAACTATAGCTCAGCTTTCAATACTATAGTCCCCATCAAGCTGGCTTCTAAACTCGTGGAACTCAGCCTGAATTCTTCACTCTGCTACTGGATTCTTGATTTCCTCAACGGCAGACCTCAAGTGGTGAAAGCAGGCCAGTACACCTCCAACTCCATCACCCTGAACGTAGGAGCCCCACAAGGCTGTGTCCTGAGTCCCCTGCTCTACTCTCTCTACACACATGAATGCGTATCTTCCCACAGCTCCACATCTATTATCAAATTTGCTGATGATACTGTGGTTCTGGGCCTCATTCACAACAATAATGAGAATGCATACTTGGATGAGGTAGAGAAATTAACATCATGGTGCCAGGACAATTGTCTCTCTCTGAATGTGAGCAAAACTAAAGAGCTGATTGTTGACTTCAGGAAGAGACAGAAGCAGCCCTATACTCCTCTTATGATCAGCGGGACCCCTGTGGAGAGGGTGAGTAGCTTCAAGTACCTCGGTGTAAACATCTCCGAGGATCTGACTTGGACTGCCCACATTCAAACTCAGGTTAATAAAGCCAGGCAAAGACTGTACCATCTGCGACAGCTGAGGAAATTCAGGGTCTCACCAGCAATCCTGAAAACTTTCTATTCAGGGGCCATAGAAAGTGTATTGACTCAGTGTATTTCAGTGTGGTATGGGAACAGCTCCAGTCAAGACTGCAAAGCCCTGCAGAGAGTTGTGCGCTTAGCTGAGCGCATCTCAGGGTCTGCTCTCCCCTCTCTGCAGGACATCTACCTCAAACGCTGCAAAAGCAGAGCTGTTAAAATCATCAAGGACTCCATCCACCCCAGTAATCATCTTTTCACTTTGCTGCCATCTGGTAAGCGCTTCCGTAGTCTGATGGCAAAAACAGAGAGACTTAGGAGGAGTTTCTTTCCCCAGGCCATCAGGCTCCTAAACTCTAAACCAGCCTCTTAACTTCTTCATCTTCCACTTAATATGCACTTTATCAGTAAGATATTCATCATTCACTACCTCACATTTGACAAACTGGAAGTGTTAACCTGTTTGCACTTTTGCCTCTTGTACATTCCTGTGTATCTTAATATTTAAGACTACAATATAATGCACATATGCACATTGCCTCTTGCACATCCCTGTGTATCTTAATATTTAAGACTACAGTTTACTCTCATGCACATTATTTTCCATTCTATATTTAATTCTACAGTATACATTTTTTTTTTTATATTTTATTCTTATATTTTTATTGTTTACTTTTATTTAATTCTTTCATAGCTATAGTTATGTATATTTTCATCTGTGTTGTATTCTTAATAATTGCACTGTCCATGGAGCGGACCTGACTCTCATTTCACTGCTGGTTATATATGCTCTATATAATTGTGCATGTGACAAATAAAACTCTTGAATCTTGAATCTTGAATCTAATAAAAAAATCAGATCATTTTTAGTGCAAAGTAAAATAACTGAAAATAAAACTTAAATACAAAATTAAAGGATTAATTCACCCAAAAATTAAATTTCTGTCATTACTCACCCTCATGTCGGTCCACACCCGTAAGACTTTTGTTCATCTTCGGAACACAAATTTTGATATTTTTGACGGAATCCGATGGCTCAGTGAGTCCTGCATTGCCAGCAAGACGATTAATACTTTCAATGCCCAGAAAGCTACTAAAGACGTATTTAAAACAGTTCATGTGACTACAGTGGTTCAACCTTAATATTATGAAGCGACGAGAATACTTTTTTGCACCAAAAAAACTAAATAACGACTTTATTCAACAATATCTAGTGAAGGGCGACTTTAGACTTTGGCGCACAAAAAGTATTTTTGTCGCTTTATAACATAAAGGTTGAACCATGTAGTAACTTGAACTGTTTTAAATACGACTTTAGTACCTTTCTGGGCATTGAAAGTGTTAATTGTCTTGCTGGCAATTGAGGCCTCACTGACCATCGGATTTCATCAAAAATATCTTAATTTGTGTTCTGAAGATAAACGAAGGTCTTACGGGTGTGGAACTACATGAGGGTGAGTGATTAATGACAGAATTTTCATTTTTGGGTGAACTAACCCTTTAATAAAATACATATATATTTTAGTAATGATGGAGATGATGATAATTACAAAAACCCACAACAAAATAGAGTATATAAAATAAAAAAAATAAAAAAATATTCATAAAAACTATAATAGTATGTCAATGATAATAAAATAACAGTTTCTGACTGATATGTCTCAGATGTTTCTCCTCAATTTCCTCAGCGAAATTAAGCAACGATACACAAATGAGACAAATAATAATGATTGAGTTCATATTGCGATCTTTTGATTGCAGGAAAGTCTGAGTATCTTGGTCAATCAACCTATTTTACTTCCGTGAACTGATGCATTTGAAAGGAAACTCTAAATGCGTAAGCTTTGGTTTCATCAATTTTTTCTCTCTCTTTCCTATGGGTGTCTTTTTCAAAGATCATTTTTTCCCCATTAAATACACACGTTTTTATCTTTTTAGCTTTTGGTCTCTTCTAAATAATGTTGTTTTTTTTATGATTGTATGCAGTGATCAAACAGTGTGTTGGAATGATAGTTGAGTTGTTTGGGTGTGGAGCTGCAGATTCAACTGGGACAATCTTCACTAGTTTATTTTAAAATGACCTTTGATTGCTTCTGCTGTTAAGCCATGCATCTCAGAAGTGGAAGATGGAGGAAAGAGGGACATATACAGGAAATGCAGAGGGTGGTCTGAAGCCTCTATTGGCTGCACATTACATCTCTGTGAGATTAGATCTTGTGTGTGTTTAACAGAGAGCAGTGCAGTTCACGGGTTGCTTTCAGTCATCTGTCACGAAGTCTGTGTGGTTTGTGTCTTCTAGTTATTGAAGAGTTCTTCTTGATTTGCTGGGTCATTCAGCAGATGTCTGGGTGTTCATGCATGTGATTAACACCTGCTTGTGCTTCCATCTGTTCCTTGAGTCTTTGCACAGATCTTCTGGTGATGTTTTATTATTATGAGTCTTTGCTAAGATTTCAGCAAACGCTTAACACGCATTACACTTCATCATGCAACTTTTTATGATTGCATGCACTTGTGATTTTTGCCTGGTGGATGTGTGGGGGAAAAAATCTCATAGACTTGCATGGAAGCAGAGGTATGATTTTAAAAGACCAGAATATCATAGAGAAAAAAGGGACAGACTCTTTTAACTTGGATTTGTAGTCAATCTCTCAGAACACCCTAGCAGCCACTCGGATCACCTTAGCAACACCCTAGCAACCACTCTGAACATCTTAGAATCACCCAAGCAACCACCCAGATAACCATAGCAACACCCTAGCAACCACTCTGAACATCTTAGAATCACCCAAGCAACCACCCAGATAACCTTAGCAACACCCTAGCAAATCAGAACACCCTAGCAACCACTCTGAATACTTTAGAATCACTCAAGCAATCACTCAGATCACCTTAGCAACAACTTAGCAACCACTCTGAACACCTTAAGCCAAAAGTATAGTTCACTTTTTACGCTTAGGTTAGGGTCAGCATACAGTGTGTGTGACGTGAATTTCTTCATCAGAAGAGTATGCGCGTACTGTACGCGCACCGCTGGATTTTAGTAGCTGCGCGTACTTGTACACGCAGATCACACATGCGCATTTTTTTTTGCAGTGATTATTTTATCCACAAGGTGGCAATTGTTCCCTGGGGGATTCACAAGGTAGTCAAAGGAAAACTGCATAAACAGAACAGACCGGAAAGCATGCAAGCTACAATAGACGAGAGATTGTGCGAAGAGGTTAGAAAGTACAACTCATTTGAACAACTCTAGCATGAAAGAATACAAAGAATTTTAAAATCTCGTAGACTTGCATGGAAGCAGAGGTATGATTTTAAAAGACCAGAATATCATAGAGAAAAAAGGGACAGACTCTTTTAACTTGGATTTGTAGTCAATCTCTCAGAACACCCTAGCAGCCACTCGGATCACCTTAGCAACACCCTAGCAACCACTCTGAACATCTTAGAATCACCCAAGCAACCACCCAGATAACCTTAGCAACACCTTAGCAACCACTCTGAACACTTTAGAATTACCCAAGCAATCACCCAGATATCCTTAGCAACACCCTAGCAACTCAGAACACCATTGCAATGCCCTAGCAATTACATATTGGCAATTACCCAGAACACTCTAGCTATGTCCAATTTTGGTGAGCCTGTGCAATTTGTAGCCTTAGTTTCCTGTTCTTAGCTGACAGGAGTGGCACCGGTGTGTCTTCTGCTGCTGTAGCCCGTCAGCTTCATGTTCATTCATAGATTCTCTTCTGCTGACCTCGGTTGTAAAAAGTGCTTATTTGAGTTACTGTTGCCTTTCTATCAGCTCAAACTAGCCTGGTCATTCTCCTCTGACCTCTGGAATCAAGACATTTTTGCCTACAGAACAGCCACTCACAGGATATTTTCTTTCTTTCAGACCATTCTCTGTGAACCCTAGAGATGGTTGTGCATGAAAATCCCAGTGGATCAGCAGTTTCTGAAATACTCAGACCAGCCCGTCTGGCACCAACAACCGTGCCACATTCAAAGCCACTCAAATCACCTTTCTTCCCCATTCAGAATGATAAAAACAGCACAATAACAGAGTAGCATGTCTGAATTCATAGTACTCATAAAACAGTTGACGAAAAGTACACAGATGATCTACTACGTTCACCAAGATTCTGAAGTGTTCATTCGATGGACACTTTACTATCCCATAAGGCCATGAAAAAGAATTTTTGAATGGCGATGAAGTAAAGCAACTGACGCCATAGGTCACGTGACAGTGACAACATGGCGGATGTAGTTCGTCTGAATTTCATTCATACTACACACATTCATACTATATAGAATTTGTTTTTAATGGTCGCAGAGTAAGTTTAAAACAAAATGCAGTACCTACTATACATTATGCGATTTCGGACGCATCACATGTCTACATACCTACATGTATTGAGTTGCTGCCTTGTGATTGCCTGATTAGATTTTGGCATTAATTAGCAGTTGATACCTAATAAAGTGGCCCGCGAGTGTGTGTGTATATACAGGTATCAGTGGTGTAAAGTATTTGAGCAAATGTAATTAGTTATTGTACTTAAGTATCTTTTGGCTACTTTGCACTTTACAGAGTATTTAAGATATCAGCAACTTTTACTCTCTACTGGACTACATTTTGGAATAAGTATATGTACTCTTTATTCCAATACTTTACATTTTGCATGGCACCTAACTTTTTCTGCAGCAGTTTATTTCTGCTACAAAAGAAGCAATATCACTATCTACAGGGCATTAAAGGTACTATATCTTGTGCATTTGCCCTTACTCACCCTAGCTTGTCAACAAGGCTACTTCATGCGAATACAAGTGCATTAGCAGGTAGTTGTGAATCTTAGGTGTTTCATATATGAGATGAGGACATGGCTGCAGCTGGTGAAGAGGCCAAAACCAGCAAGTCCCCTGCAAGTAGTCTTTGACTATTAAATTTTACTTAACTTATTACTTTATTTATCCATTATATTGAAGAGAACTTTTTGAAGGATATTGGTTTACTTATGGCCTTTTTGTGCACTTGAGCTTTACTGAGATTTGAGTGTCTATAGATGTTTATGAGGTTGTTGTCAACCTTGATTTATTGCAATTTTGAGGTTTTTATTTTGATTTTAGAAAATAAACATGTGAGTGATCTCCTCACAAATCAGTTTGAGCTGTTAAAATCTGATACTTTAAGACCTTAACTCAAGTCGTATTGGAATTAGTGACTTGTAAGTTGTAATGGAGTCATTTTCGCTGTAAGGTATCTGTACTTTAAGTATGGTTTTCAGGTACTCTTTACACTCTTGCTTTTGCCAAAATTAAACAACAGTCACAATATTTGTAATTATAATAATATTTATATGTGAATATTGGGACTATTCCTTAACTAGGAAAACATATGAAAGCAATTGCAATTAAAATTGCTGTATACATTTAAAATACACTTCTGTCAAAACATTCACCTAAAGAGAACTACAGCCCAATATCCAGGGTCTAGTCTCAGCTCTGACCTTATTCATGAACCTTTACTGCTGTCTTGACATCCGCGTTAAACACCAATAATGATGAAACGCATGGGTTTGCCAAAAACAGTAATGTACATGTGAACCATGCAGATCAGTCTTTTCGCTGTTAATATTTGAGAGCTTGAGAAGCAAAGCTGTAAAACTGATAACAGATGTACACTCTGACCAGAGTTCATGCTCTATAATGTCCCCAGCTGCCATAATGTCCCCTAACACTATCACATACACACAGTTTTTCTCTTGAGTCATTACTGAAATGCCACATTTCAGTAATGACTCAAGAGAAGTCTCTACTATAACAGAGGAAAAAGACTTCCTCCTTCATATCTAACTCTCTTTCTATCTCTTTGTTCATCTGGCTGTGTTCCAATTTTTATTCGGTATGCACTCAATGTTTTAAGTGTGTAGTAACACAGTATGCCAGTATGTGTTTTCTTGACCTCTTTGATGTATGATTTTTGTTTATTTCCAGCTAAATTCATTACCTTATTATATATATATAAAGTTCATACATTTAGCAATATGAAAATAGCTGTTTTTTGTATCTTTAAATTAAAATAAAACAAAACGGATGGATGGATGGGATGGATGGGATGGACTTGCTATGTAACCGTGATAGAGACGATAGTCCAAAATATCTACCGGCTGACCAATTTCTACCATTAATCGTGTCTACCAGTGCATCTCCCACACCTAAATTAAATGTCTTCCATTCCATTAAAACCAATGGAATCTCTTTCTCTGTTTGTCTCTCCAGCTCTCTGGAGGGTGTGAGCTGACGGTGGTCCTGCAGGACTTTGTGGCGAGCAGCACGTCTGAGCTCAGCATCCAGAGCGGTCAGACGGTGGAGCTGTTGGAGCGGCCCAGCGACCGGCCGGGATGGTGTCTGGTACGGACCACAGACAAGACACCTCCTCAGGAGGGACTGGTACCCAGCAGCTCTCTGTGTATCTCTCACTCGCGCAGCAGTGTGGAGATGGATTGCTTCTTCCCAGCAGGCAAAGGTAAGACAGATCAGTGTTTTCGGAATCAAATGAACACACTCTGTTCTGCTCTATAAATATATGATATATGTACATAAACATTCCCTTGCATTTTTGTTTGTTTTCGAAGTTATACACTACCATTCAAAAATGTGGGGTCTTATGCTCATAAGTCTCCTCTGTTCACCAAGGCTGCATTTATTTGATCACACATACAATCAAACTTTAATAATGTGAAATATTATTACAATTTAAATGAACTGTTTTCTATTTTCATATATTTTAAACTGGAATTTATTCCTGTGTCACATGATCCTTCAGAAATCGTTCTAATATGCTGATTTGCTTCTCAAACATGTATTATTATCAATGTTGAAAACCATTTAATATTTTTGATACATTTCCAAAATTTTAAAGAACAGCTTTTATTTGGGTCCCACTTTACATTGTCTTTAATTAATATGTAATTACATTTAAATTAATAATCTGTTACAATGCACTTATTGTAAACATACATGCTTTTACATTGTACTTGTGTTTAAAAAATACAAGCATATAATTGCAGCTGTAATTAATTTCTGTAATTACATCTATAATGACACTGGGTTACACTTTATTTTAAGGTGTCATTGTTGCAGTGTAATTATATATTTAAGTACTGAGTAATATTAATTAACAACATGTACTTACTATAGGGTTAGGGTAGGATTAGGGTTTGGTTGAGGGTTATTTGCATGTAATTATGCATAATTACTATAGCAAGTACATGCAACATATGTAACAAGGACACTGTAAAATAAAGTGTTACCTGACACTGTTGATCTTCTCTTACCACTTAACCCACACTTAAACCTACAGGTAAAATAAGGACAGGTTTGGTGGTATGGGTATACCACCAATCCTGTCCTAATCTTACCTGTATCCTCCTCAATAGCAGCAAAAGAGTTTTGCAATACAACATCAACACAAGAAGTGCATTATACTTACATAAAAATGTTAGGTACATAGTAAACAAAGACCCCTAATAATAAAGTTACAAAATCTTTTATAACATATAAATGTCTTTTATGTCATTTTTGATCAATTCAATGCATCCTCGCTGAACAAAAGTATTAATTTCTTTAAAAAAAAAAAAATCTTATTGACCCCAAACTTTTAAAGGTAGTGTGTATAAGATATGTAAGTTTTAATTTCAGAAATAAATACTGTTATATTATATTAAAACATTTTTGATCGGTAATCAGTCAAGGAGGAGATGTTGAAATTGCTTTTGCTATTACTTCCAATTTGTTTGTTCAGTGCAATGCATTTTTCTGTCGTAGTACACAGTGACTGCAAACCTCGTCCTCTAGATGGCACCATAACTCGGGATTAGATAAAAATGGAAGTCACTCCCAAAGAGCTCTTGATGATTCTCACAGCATTAGCATGTTTGTCTGTGCTAGTGATGCCATCATTAAACACATGATGCTGGGTACACTTTCTTTTTTATTTTTGGTGACATGAGTGGCCTCTGTCATTTTACTTGGAAACAAATGTTCACACACAGATGAGGCTGTTTACCCCAAACTGTGCTGTGCTCTTATTTAACATAGCATGATCTCCAGCTCACAGGATACAACAGTAAAGATTTGTTTAAAGTCAAAATGGAAAAAAAACACATTCATATAACTTTTAGATAGTGGAATATTTCAGAGTGAATCAGGATCAGGAAATAACTTCGTGTGGGACTTTTGTTTGGGGAATAATGCAAAGTGTCACCATTATTGACTAAAACGCTGATGTGACTCACACTAAACACCCTAAAAATGGGATGTAATGATGCTTTTCTGTGGAATGTGGAACATTCCGTTTTCTTTGTGTGTTACAATTTTCCAGTCAGCACATCTTTTGTTTTCTGTAACTCGTATGATTAATTTGCTGAAGTGGAAATGTCGGTGTTTTATTACATAGCTGCTTCGAGATGAAGAATAATTCAAGTTTTTATATGGAGCAACCCAGTTAACAGAAATCTGTTCTAAGAACATTTTGCGTACGCTACAATTAAGTAAAACTTATGAAAAGTGTTCTAATGTTTTCTAAAAAATTATATAAAACTTTTTTTCTTGGTGATGTGAACATTACAAAAAACATCGTTTTGGGAACTTTACATTTGAATGTTCACTAAAAAGTGAAACGTAGTTAGTTACATTTAAAATTGTTGGACACACGTCCAACTAAAACATTTTTTAGAAAAAAAAAACAAAACAAAACAATGTATAAGTAACTTTTATAGGAAGTTGTTAAAGACCAGATAACTTTGAAGGAACATTCTATTAACACTGGAAGAATGTATTTCCATAACTTTGACAGAACTTTTCCAGAACATTAGCCAAAGCTCTGAGAATGTTGCCTGTTAAAGTTCAGATCTTAGGGATGCGTTCAGCACTAGATGTGTGACAGTTTCCCTCTGCATTCATACATTAGTCTGTTGAATTTGAGGTCAGGCTAGTCAGATATGTGGTTTCGTTGTGTTGGCGTGCAGAGGTGTGCGAAAGAGACGTTTGTACTTCGCTTTTATTATTGGGTCTATTTTAGAGTCTGAGACTGATTTGCATAACTCCTCCTGTCTGTTGTGGTAGAAGACTGTCATTACCATAAAAATTCCGCTGCAAAATGCAAAATAACGTAGAACACCTGGCGAGACAGCTCATATGGAAATGAAGCCAATACAGCTATTGCAGTCAGAAGTATTCTAAATTCTGTTTAATTCTCCATGTTTAGAGTATTTTATCTATGTGCTGTCCAGCTAAGACTGAAGTATGTAGGGCTGAATTTCATTCTGTAATAAGACACATGCCAGACCAGCACATGTACTCTGAGATGCTGATCTAGATGTTGACTTTGATTCAAGATGTCTCCTGGATAAGTGTAATGCATCTCACAGTCAACAGCAAAGGGTTTGCACCCGCATACTTTTAAAAAGACACTTAAAAGGTTTAGTTCACTTTAAAATGAAAATGACCCCATGATTTACTCGCCCTCAAGCCATCCTAGGTGTATATGACTTTTTTCTTTCTGATGGACACAATCGGAGTTATATTAATAATCACCCTGATGCTCCCAAGCTTTATAATGGCAATGCACAGAAACCACCTGCTTGAAGCTCAAGAAAGTGCATCCATCCATTATAAACATACTCCACACGGCTCCGAGGGGTTAATAAAGGCCTCCTGAAGTGTAGCGATGCGTTTGTGTAAGAAAAATATCCACGTTATAAAGTAAAATAATTAACTTCCAGCCAAACGGCCATATTCTATTTGCGTCTAAAACGTAACTTACGCGACATTAGCGTAGGACGTAGCGTAGTACGTCATGGCGTAACGTAATACCAGTAGAATGTCGCGAAAGTTGCGCTTTAGACACAAGTAGAATCCATATGACCATTTGGTCGCTTTGTTTGTTAAAATACTTTCTCTTAACCAAGAGTTTGTTCATTTCATTTGTTTATCTCCCCCCAAAAGTATAAACATTGAGCCCTCCAGGCACTATCAAAACATTGAGATCAAAATCCATCAATCTCTTTCCATCTCAACCTATAGAGTACGTTTGGGACGTGGCTACTGCAGCAGGCGGAGCCAGAGGGTGTTTTGCCAAGTCAGCGGCTTTCCCCGCAAAATTGGGCTACTTTTGGGTTAATTTTTTTTCTGTGGGTTGATTTTCACCCCCATAAGTATGATTTCAGCACTCAAACACCCTCAAAACACCCCCCAGACATAGAAATCCAATGCAGATTTCAGCCACCCGACGGAGAAAATCGCATTGGGCTATTTTTGGGCTACTTTTGACTGAACATTAGGCTGCTTTTTTTTGCACAGACCTGGCAACCTTGCCGGTGCAGGACCATGACTGAATTGTTACATGGGAAAAGACATTCAGGTTCGGTTACACAAGTGCTAGCCAAAATTAGCCGCATTTAGACCTTCAAAAATTAAACGTCATTAACATTGCGATTCAACACTCTACAATGGACGCTTCATTGCCATACAGCATCATCATGCACCAGTTCAGAAAGACAAATGTACAAGTTTATAATGTTTACTTTGACGTGTCCAGTGTAAACAGCCTTAAACAGTTGTGGCGCATCATGTCAAAAAATGCGCCCATTGGATGGGATTATTATAAGCGAGACATACTCATATATTGGACCTTTTATTGAAAGTAGGAAATCACTTCAAAAGCTGAAGTGATTTCCTTGATATATTTATTAGTTAAAGTAAGCCTATAACTCGATATTTAACTAATTGCTAAAGTGGAATAATCTAACAAAGCCTACTGATGAATCAGTGTAATAATCGACGATTAGTCGATTGATCGTTCTAGTAATCGTTAGATTAATCTATTATCAAAATAATCGTTTGTTGCAGCCCTATTCACCAGCACCCGTGAAAGAGGCATTTGAATATATGCTTTATTTTTGTAATTTCGCCATAGGTGCCACCAGTGTTGCAGAAAATACTTCACCTTTAAGGGAATAATACACATAATAAAATACTTAGGTGCAAACTGAATGTAATGTTTTCAGACTCTAAATTGTGTTAATTGCAATTAAATGAAAATGATTCATAGTTTAAATTTATATTAAATACAATTGGCTGAACTGAAGTGTATTTTTCTACCCAATTCAATTTCAAATTTTCAGTTCAATTTCACTTTTATTGTCAGAATTTCTCATCTTGCATCCCACAGCATACACTCTCACATCAATGCATCTCAACACCACACAAATACAATGCATTACAATAAAAATAAACTCTAATAGTACTAATGACAATACATAAGTACATAACTGGCTGCAATATATCAATTTGAACACTTATCTGGTACCTTGAGGCCTGCTTAGGCCCCCAACTCTAATTTAATCATTATCATTATAGACAGACTGGTGAACAAAATTACTTTATATGTAATTTTATAATTACTTCTTTTGTCTTTGAAAAATGGTTAAAGAGTACTAATGCCTAATGTACTGATAAGCATTTATGGTAAACTAAAATGTGGTTTAATGTCATTTTTATTTAAACTTTGTATGTCATGTATCTAAATATACTTGAATTACACATCTGTAATGATGAAGTTGCAATTTAGTACATTGAAAATATATCAACATGATTCACATGATGGTTGAGAAGTCTAATCATTTTTGGGGGCTCCTGCATATAATGACTGTTGCACTTATAAATACTTTAAATCTTTCTGACCTACATGTGTTGTTTATCATAGAAACAGGTATGTATGGCAAGTGTTTTTTTTTTTGTTTTTTTTTCGCTCTGTTGATTCCAGTCATTCCAGTGATGCAGTATTGCGACACATACAGCAGGTGACAGATCTCCGAGACTGGGTTGCCTGATAACGCAGTTTAACCTGTTGCCACACAAACAAAAACGGCCAGTCATCCTGTATTATTTTCATGTAATCTTCACTTATTCTGAGATGAACTTTAAGCATCAGTGAAACTTTTCTCTCTGATACAGTTCAGAAGTTCATCTCACGTTATCTACATGACTGTTTTCTTTTCCTTGAGCTTCTCATTTAAGTGCTTACAAAGAAGAGAGAGAGAAAAAAGACAGGGAGCGTATCGACCGCTATGGTGTCCCGTAAACTGGAGACATTCTCATGGGTTCACGTTATCACATACAGCATACTGACTGCAGCTTTTGTCTGGTCAGAAAGTGAAACCTGAGAAAGAGTTCTGTTGCTCCGCCCCTTTCTCTCTCTCTCTCTCTTTCTGTGTTGTGGATGTAAAGTCAGGCTGAATGAGAGTAATTACTCAGTGGTGCGGGTGCAGTCCTACAGGAATATCTCTGTGTTGAGACATGCGTCTCTGAGCGGTCATGAGGAGTGATAAGGGTGTGCGCTCCTGCTGTGGCTGGATTCTCGTTAAATGTTGCTGCTGCTGTCATGTGGGAGGTGGGTTTCATAGACGCTGTTCTACAACTGATCTGTGCAGAACTAATGTACAGTCAGTGCAAGTTTGCTGCACAACAGTTGCTTTGATATATTGCATTGAGCTAGTTAACCTATGTGACTTGTTCAAGTGTTTTGTTAGTTTATTAATCTGTAGTTTATTGAAGTAATGTATTGAATGTGCACTTAAAGCATACTTCAGATCATAAAAGCATATTTAAAAAAAGACTGTACTTGCAGATAATATAATATTAATGAAAGTAAAGGGCACTCAAGTGTACTTAGAGTGCACTTTTAAAATGTACTTCAAAGTAGTACATTGTTTTCATAATCTTTTTTGTTTTAAAGTAATGCACTTATTTGATTAACACACTAAAGCACATGTAAAGTACTTTATCATTTTAACTGTAGTGTTATTTGATATTACATATAAAATTTTATGTAAAAGTTTAAAGTTAATTTTAAATTTGCCAGCTTTGTTACAAATGTGTAAATGCAAATATATTTAAATATATGAAAGTGTCAATATAAATAACAATATTAAGCACAAGTTAAATATAAAAGTATAAAGTATATTTTAGTTTACCGTAAATGCTTGTCAGTACATTTGCCAGTACATTTTAAGCATCTTTCAAAAAGTAATTATGAAATTGCAAATAAAAATTGACTTAAGTGGGTTAAAAAACACTCTTAAATTCAACTAATTGCATTTGATATAAATTTAAACTACAGTGCATGTTATTTGAAATTAAATGAAAATGTAGTTGTCTGAAAACATTACATTCAGTTCATGCTTAAGTATGCTTTTTTAAAGTATATTATTTCCGTAATAAGTACTATTTTAAAAGTATGCTAAAGTGCACTTTTTTCCACAAACAATAACATGAACTTATCTTTTGAGCAAAGATTATTGGTTACAATATGTACTATAACGTAACCATTATATGTTTGGGGAAAAGTATATATTTTCAACAAAGGCTCATTGAAAAAACGCCTCTACTTAAATTGGTACACAACTCAATACATAAAAATCACTACAGTTTCCAGCTGAAATGAACTCTAGAGGCAGTAAAACAGCAACAACTTTATTCCTTTTCACACAAAATTTTGATTACATGGGCAGATTATCGATTAATAAACACCTATTTTTGCGCAGTTTCTTGCACGATACTATTTAATGACCTCAAAGCACGATTATATCGTATACGTGCAAGGCACAACATCATGTCCTTTGGCAGAAATGTCGCCACAGGTAAGTTTTTTTTTTTTTTTTTTTTTTNTTTTTTTTTTTTTTTTCTTCCAATGAGCCTGGGTTGTTTATTTTAGGTGGTGTTTAAAGTTGTTCACCATTTTAATCAAATTTAGCTACTTGCAGCTGATTTACATAGTCCTGCATTGAGACAAATGAGAGACAAATACAGTCTCTCAACTGATATGAGCTCATAAAAAACAATGTTAATAATAATTATAACACGGTTTTAGATTAAATATCTAAATGGTTATAATGAAATAAAGCATTTCGCACTACAGAAACTGATGACACTGCTGGACAATGTCAAGTTGCAATGCATTTTGACTTATTGAAAGATACTTTTTGGTATTCATTACTTAATCTGCAACATAATTTGTTTTATCTTGCATGCGTTTCATATCTCTGGCTCGTGGTTTAAAATGATATTGACTGTAGAGCCGCTGTCCTCTGTGATGTTTACTCTGTCTTGTGTCATGGGTAGATGAGGCTGTGTGTGTTGATGACGGGGTGAAGTACCTCTCTGCTCCTCTCTAATGTGGACTAAAGTGCTCTTTCTCTTTCTCTCTCTCCCTCTCTCCATACTGATTAACTCGGAAACAGACAGGGCTCAAAACGCAACCTCTGTTGTGATGTCGTCACATAAGACAGTTATTATTCTGGAGTTGTTTGGAGTCTATGGTTTATGGGGTAATGGTTTTGGTTTCTATGGTTTTGCAGCTTTAAACCGAAGGGAGGAAGTTGAAATGCTTATCTTGCTCTTTCTAGAAAGTATATAGTCAATTAGCAATGTGTCTTAAGGTGCATTCATGCCATGTCGGATTGCCATAATTACTAGATCCTGACATTCATGTCCTCGTAGAACTTGTAATACAACTTATAAATTGCATTTTCTGAGAGCTTAGACTTGTACCACATGACAGTGGACTGGTCTGACCAGGATTGTTTTTCCTGTTCCACTCCCACGGTCCGCTCCCACAAAATTCTTTCTTACATGTAGATCTCTACAGCTGTGTCCCAATTCAGAGGCTGAATCCTTCGAAGGATGCAGACTACAAAGGCCATGCCTTCAAAGTCAGTGAAGGTCGAAGCGAGCGTTGTTAAATGGGATGGTCTAGCTTACGGAGGATTGTTCTTGTTGCCTAGCAACTGTGACCACTGCTGTTGACGAGTGACGGTAACGTTTGTACTGGACTTTTTTGAAAGTAATATTCGACTGTCTGAAAACAAAATAGGGCTGGGACAATAAATCGATGCATCGCGAACAGTGTTGGGGGTAACGCGTTACAAGTAATGCAAGTTAGGTAATCAGATTACTTTTTTCAATAACTAGTAAAGTTAAGCATTACTTTTAAATTTACAACAAAATATCAGTCTTTCATCTTCATGATGAGTCTGTCATGCGTGAGGAGGTGTGTGGTTGTTTTTCGTGGTCATTTAGTACTGTATTTAGATATACAGTAGGCTAATATTTTCCCAGAATGCATTGAAAATCTACAGTAACATACTGTACACAGCTTATACAGTTGGAAACTGTTAAGTATACAGTAAAAATGTTGTGAAAATGACACAACCTACAGTAATATGCTGTACTCATATTCTACAGTAGGGAACTGTTGAAAACAACAGAAATCGTTTACAGTGTAAACTAAATGTGAGCATACATTTACTCATTTACTACTTCTCCTGCATCCTTTTCTTCTGCAATGGCAGCACAGCTGAAAGGCTTGTTTGTTTGAACTGCGCCCTCTACTGTACAGACTTGAATTTGCATTTTCTTCAGCCTGAGGCTTATTCGTTTCACTTTTGGTGTGAATAAAACAATCAATCAAACATTCCAGCCCAGATGAGAAAAAGTAACGCAAAAGTAACATAACTCATTACTTTCCATAAAAACGAATGCAATTAGTTACTTTTTTGTGGAGTAACGCAATATTGTAATGCATTACTTTTAAAAGTAACTTTCCTCAACACCGATTGCAAATCGAACTTCTTGATCTATTCTGAGATTTTCCGAATGCATCGTGATTCTCTCTCGAATCGATACTGAGCTTAGTTTTTAACAGCAGATGGCACTGCATGCTTTAGAAACAGCCGTACTCTGCTTGCTTCCGATTCCTTGCACACACCACTTAAATGTTCTATAAAATAATCATTAATAAAGTTTGAAAAGGTTGAAGCAAGTATTAAGGGTGTTTGCAGTGGGCTTTTTACGTTAATCTTGCGTTATAAAAGCATTCTGAGGTGCAAATACTTTGTTGATCGATCCATGAATCGAGATTAATCAATTTATTGTCGCAGCCCTACTGAAAACCTGTCGAAATATGTTCTCCTTGGTCCATTTATCTACATAATAAAGAGTATAAACTATATAAAATCACATCTTGGTAAGATAAGTCAACACTTGAACCGTTTTAAAGTTTGTTTTTTTTGTGCATTTGTATCATTTAGATATTTGAGTAAATTGAAACCCAATATTTACATTTAAAAGTGTAATCCGGCACTTAAAAAAAAAAAAAAAGTCCAGTCGTCACCAGCACACAATGAATCTTGGGATAGGCAAGGCTACGAAGGATCCACTCGTTTGCGGCCCAGGAAACAATGGATGCATTTGTACACCGCATTCGAAGAAGCTTTTGAATCGGGACAGCTTTCATCACGCTGCTATGAATCATTCTGCCTTCGAAGGATGTGGCCTCTAAATTAGGATGCATCTTATGTATATTTTTCAGTCCTGTTCCAGTAATATTTTGTGTCACTCTGGTGTCATAGGCTATTTTTTCAAGTTCACACACATGCACACACATGACGCGTCAGACCTCGCCTTGTTACATTTGCCACAGCATGTAAAAGGATGCTGAAAATTGGAAAATAAATGTAGATGTAGACATGCATATATAGTTTAATGTAG
Organism: Anabarilius grahami; assembly: GCA_003731715.1. NCBI lineage: Eukaryota > Metazoa > Chordata > Actinopteri > Cypriniformes > Xenocyprididae > Anabarilius > Anabarilius grahami. The sequence continues at coordinate 8,561,864 of RJVU01049572.1, forward strand.
TTAGGATAGTAGTTACTTAATGTAGTTTGAATAACTGCAAAGTCCTGCTAAATAAGCAAAATAATCTGTAAGTAATAAACTAAGTTTATTAAAAAGGCATTTTTACTTGTTGTAATGTGGTTTTGTCTATTGATTACTCAAATTACACATTAGTTTTGGTGTTAATAGTGTTGCCACAGTAACGCATAATTGCGAGTCTGAGGACAAGAACAGTTTTGAGTGAAACATTCAGGCTATCATCTAGTAATTTATGGTAATTATGGAGCGAATGCACCATTGCATTGCACTTATTACAGGTTCAGCCCCCTGTGGTAATCTGAGATTTTCATTGAGGGCACGATGGGTCATAGTTGATGGTTTACTCCTTGTGAAACCTTTCGATTGTCAGCCCTGAGATGTATCCATTATATGCCACAGACACTAACTCTCTGTGCAGTTCTAATTGATTTTACTAAATGAATAGTCAGGGCTACAAGAGGGACCCATTAAATGGGTCTGAGGTTATGGGGGCTTAAATTTTTGATTTCGGTCTTAAAAATAGTTATCAATAAAAATAGTTGACTAGTCTGAGTCAGTATTTACTTTATATAAATGACCCTCCATATGTGTGCAGCTTCAGTTGCATGATGGCTAGCTGGAGACTGTGTCCCTCATGACTTATGACCCGCTGAGATCATGTGCATGAGAATTAGAAGAAACTTATCTGTATTGTCAGATTCATGCTGCTTGTGTTGACGACTTAAAGGGGGACTCAGTGATATTTCAAATCCACTGTTTGGAAGTTAGTCAGACCAAGTCCAATAAAAAAGTCTAACCAATCAGCATCAGGGGGTGTATGACGGTCGAGGTGAGAGAACGAGCAAGAGGGAGATTTGAAAATAATAAGAAAAAAAAACTGCAGAACGAGAAATGGGACACAATGCAAAACAGCTCAAAAGAATATCACTGGAATGAAGGTTTATGACTGGGCAAGCACTTTAGGACCCGGTTATATTAGAAAAGCTTTCTAGCGCTGGAGAGAGTTAAGAGGGAAGGCCTGAAAACTGCTTTGATCCCGCTTATCATGTGAGTACACTGGGTTTTAATTGTCTGGAGCTGCTGTGCTGTTTGCGTCTAAAAACAAACACTTTGTATTTACTCGTATGTACACTTTTTGTGCTTTCATGACTTTCGTTCATCAACTGTGCTTTATTTTTCGTGAAGCATTTTGTTGCGCGTCAGCTGTGATAAACAGACATCCACTCACATTGTGTGTGTAACAGCGGCCAGATAGTGAGAGTTTTGCAGTTAAATGACTGCGCACTGACAGCCCCTAGAGAATGAGGTGTTTAGCGTCATTGGTAGTGCATTCACCTTGCATTCCAGCAGCGATCGGGCAGCGGTTCGAAGGTGGTTAGAATTAGAGTTTGAGTTTTGGAGGCAGGGCAATGAAGAGAGGGGTGGGTTTGTTTGGGTTGATTTAAAATATCAACAATGTCCAACAGCGTAGTTCAAATACCACTTACTGCACCTTTAAGTCAAATTGTCACATGATCTTCAAGTAGTTGACACAGACCCAAAACGTTGCCAAATTATTTGACTAGTTGACTGCACATTATCGCAGTATATACTGTTAATATGTAGAAATGTGTCAAGTGTGCACAGGCTGAATGCTTTGCATGCTTTACAGTAATACAATTGACAAAGAAATTGCTTTCAAGCAGAACATGTCCCAAACAAGACGCTTGTAAACTCAGCAAAGTAAGAAACGTCCTCTCACTTTCAACTTCTTAACATGTGTAAATATTTGTATGAACATAAAAAGATATTTAAAAAAATTAAACTGAGACATAAACTGAACAAATTTCACAAACATTTGACAAACAGAAATGGAATAACGAGTCCCCGAACAAAGGAGGGGTCAAAATCTAAAGTAGCAGTCAGTATCTGGTGTGTCCACCAGCTGCTTAAAAGGGGTCCTTGATTATTATTTCACTTTTTTAACTTTAGTTAGTGTGTAATATTGCTGTTTGAGCATAAACAGCATCTGCAAAGTTACGATGCTCAAAGTTCAGTGCAAAGGGAGATATTTTCTTTTACAGAAATCGCTTTTTAAAGGAACACTCCACTTTTTTTGAAAATAGGCTAATTTTCCAACTCCCCTAGAGTTAAACAGTTGAGTTTTACCGTTTTCGAATCCATTCAGCCGATCTCCGGGTCTGGCGGTACCACTTTTAGCATAGCTTAGCATAGTTCATGGAATCTGATTAGACCGTTAGCATCTCGCTCAAAAATGACCAAAGAGTTTCAATATTTTTCCCATTTAAAACTTGACTCTTCTGTAGTTACATCGTGTACTAAGACCGACGGAAAATGAAAAGTTGCGATTTTCTTGGCTGATATGTCTAGGAGCTATACTCTCATTCTGGCATAATAATCAAGGAACTTTGCTGCCATACCGTGGTTGCAGCAGGCGCAATGATATTACCCAGCGCCTGTGACCCCCTGTTTGCACAGGGAGCGTGACTTGCAACCATGGAGACATTTGTGAGAGACGCTGCGTAATATCATTGCGTCTGCTGCACCCATGGTATGGCAGCAAAGAAAAAAAAAGTGGAGTGTTCCTTTTAAGGACTACAACAAGCTTCTTCCTGGGTTGGTGACTTCATGAACCCCAAAATTTACATAAACCCTGCCCCCAGGAACATGCAACAAAAGGGGGAGGCCATAGCCTTGTCCAAATACCCACACTTGCAGTCTTTACACTTGACCACTTGTCTACTTACATGATGTATTTCCTGTATTTGGCCCAAGTGTTCAAGTGGGCTTGAAGACCGCAAGTGTGTGTAGAACTTTTGATTGCCCGATGGGACACACTTATAGTCTTGCAAAAAATGCAAGCGTTTACAGCTTTTTTTTTTTTTTTTTTTTTTTTTTTTTTTTATTATTATTTTTAATACTCTGCATTTTAAAATACACTTCTAAATGTCTGTTCAGTGCTCGCTATGCAACTAACAGAAGACATTATTTTAAAATTGTGGTGCTTTTTTGAGTGATAAAAAGCAGTTGCAATTGTTGTACAAAATACACACAGCCCACTAATCTTTGCATCAATAAAATGCGCAACACTTTATATTTTACTACCAAATTATATGTAGGCTATTATATAATTAATTTAACTTACAGTCGTATGTTTTCCTTGACATCTCGCGATTTCGGGGCATGTAAGTTCCCGAACATAATGCATGATGGGATACGCTTAGCCTAAAATACCGCTCAGAAGCGATATTCAAGATAGTGTGGATTTAGAGTGCGTTAAGGGCACTGCACTTGGGCATTTTTAAGACATGGGACAGTCTTGCGCACTTACTTCCTGTCGCGTGCACGAGCTCTCAAACGGCCAAGAACGCAAGTGTGGGTATTTGGACAGGGCACATGTGGAGCTGCTTTACTAGTCGTCATTACTACACATGCTAGTCGATGAGTTGAATCAACTCTACAGAAACTACATCAATTTATCCACTAACCATTCAGAAAAGTTGTAACTTCTTCCTGAGTCTCTCCATTGGTGCCCGAACAATGTAAGGCTGAACACTGTTACTGACGGTCATCATTTTGGCTGCGTGAGATTCTCCAGCTTTGTTGTTGTTGAACAACCTCCAGCAGGACTATGGCACGTTCACGCAGGTGATCAGATCTTTCTCCTGGTGTTTTTTAAAAGTCAGTAGAAAGATCTCTTTAGTGTCCTAACCTCAAATGTCTACCGCCTGTAAACTGTTAGTGTTGTAACGGCTGTTCCACAGGTGCATGTGCAAAAACTGATGATGGTTCACTGAACAAGCATGAAATACATTGTTTAAACCCTTTCCAATAATGATCTGTAAAGCTTATTTGGATTTTACAAAATTAAAATTTCACACTGATTCAGGCATCATTTATTACAAATAATCTGATCTTTATAGACAAAATAGAGAATAGAGAAAATAATCAAATTAGATTAACTATTTAATTTGTAAACTGTTTAATTCACTGGAATAGCCATAAATAGGCATTACAACATGCTTGTTTAAAATGATCTCTTTTTTGTGTTGGATATCAAGACAAAATAGCAATGCATAAAAGCTGTGTGTACCGTAACTGTGATATAAAATTATGGATACTGTCATATAAGATTTTGGTCAAACCTCCCACCCTTGCTAGCCAGATTTTGTTCTAGCTATGATTTATTGAGACATTCTCTATACTGCTTTATTTAACTTTCAGAGGTGCTAGCAGGATGTACCTGCCTGACTCTTTATTATGGCAGGTGTAATGTACATCACCCGTGTTGCATAATTATGTGAAATGATCAGTTAATGTGTATTCTGGTCTGTCTGTCCAGGGCTGATGTTTGAACATGACTCCTGGAGTCTTTGAAGACCAAATTAGTTCAAATCCTCTTTTCATCAGAAGAGCTTTAGTGGCCCTTTGAAGACGGCTCTGTGAGAGATAAAGTGGGAACATGGGAATTATTCCCTTGTTTTTCTTTCTCCTGATTCCTGAACTCTTGGGACTTTAGTAATGTCTTTAATGTACAGTCAGCAGAAATGTGTCATAAGGTGTCAGTTTAAATCATGTGAAACTCCTCACCTATGAATGGAATGCCGCCTGTCTGGATTGCCTGTGCGTTTCAGAAACGATCCGGCTTGGAAGAATCTCAGTCTGTGAAATATCTGGATGAATGCCACATGCTTTAAAACATGCTTAGGTTTCTGTTGACAGTGAGTCAGGAATGTCAAAGTAAAGACACAACAGCAGATAAAAGAGGACACATCTGCCTGTTTACTTCAATGAAGACTAAACTGTTCACGCTCACCTGTTTTTCAGGAAGTTGTGTGAGAGACGCCACCATGATTGGCAGCTGAAGGAGTTTATGAATGGAACGTACATATTTTGATTTTTGAGGAATGAAAGCCTGTATGTTGTAAATAGTCACAACTAAAAGCTGAAGTGAAGTTCGTCATTTCTTAGTTCTCTATGCATATTAAGTTGAGTCGGGATACATCTGTGAAAAAATTACGTACTTCACCTATAAAAAAACTTTTTATTAGAGGCACAATATGTAAGGAAATTTACATATTTAAAATATCCAAAAACCACTAGAACAATGTTATATATTTTGTTGACTTTTGTACATTGTTTAAATCCAGAGAAATCAGCAATTTTAACCAGAACATGGACTGTGTCATTGCGTCGCCTGTCAATGGTTCCCAGTTACCCTCGATTCCCAGTTTTACTTCCATTGAAACCATGGAAACACCAACGATTCTTAAATATATTATGTGTTTTATTAGACAGGTGAGCAACTGTTTGGATACATTTATCGACAGAAAACTAATCATTGTTATATACCTCAACACTTAGTCTTACTGTTTGAATCTCTTGTTTTCTTGACTTTTACTGCGAGTACTATGTTTGTACCTCAGAGACAACACTATTTTGTCAAGTGGCTAACAGCATAATCAGAAAGTGCTTTATTTGTAGTAAGTAATACAGCATTTTCTCTGCCATACAATATATTTTAAAAAAAATGCATGTCATTTAGCAACACAAGTCATCCAGCTTGTATTAATATGTTATTCTAATATCGATCAAGCTTACTGCAATGTGCAACAGGTGTCTGATAGCAGCCACCGAGTGAACGCACAGAGTAACGTTATAAAATGGCTTTTAAACACACGCAAATGTATTTTAGTATGATTGTTTTGAGCAAGTAAAACAGCGCTGCGTTACTCCACAATTTTAATTCATCAGATAAAGTGACCTATATGTAGTAATTCAGCACTTGCGGCTGTTTCATTAGAATTAAATAAAATAATGTACATTTAAGTGATCAAATGTAACTGTAACAAAGTTCAAGTTCAGGGAAGGAGAAGGCAGACTTTAATCATAAAATAAACATACACAACAAAATGAAAGGAGCTGCAGAGGCCATTCCGGCATATAATTAAACACAATAAAAACAGCAACGTGAAATGTCTCAGGCTCTCAGCCCCGCCCTGCTTCATACCACAGTAACCTTAAAAAACTTTAATACATTAGCTCATCCATGAACTCGAGTCCCATTGGATTGCTTTCCGTCGGCTGTGGAGCTGAAGACGACAACTCCCGTGATTTCACGCTCATTCACGGCGTCATCAAGCTACGCCTTTGTTATTGTTTTGAAGAAGCGACCTTTAGAGGCAAAACTTACATACTGTGCCTTTAAGTAAATTAAAAGTTTCAAATTTAAGTTTCCTGACATGTAAGATAAGGGTAATAGTTGGCAGTGTTGGGGGTAACGCAATACTTGAGTTACGTAATCAGATTACTTTTTCAAGTAACTAAAGTAACGCATTACTTTTTAAATTTACAACAAAATATCTAAGTTACTTTTTCCTTTTATTGACTGACCACTCTCCTGTCCCCATGTTGAGAGAAATAAAGTGTACAGGTGTTGTGTGCGCTGTGTGAACATGATGTTTATTGTAGTTCCAGACTAAATGTGAACATGCATTTACTCATCTCACTTGCACAAAAACCTTCAGTATTCCTCAAAATGAATAAAAACAGTGAAATGCAATCTCAGAATTTTACGCAAACCTGTAATAACTATATTAAATTACACAAATATACTTTGTGTATTTGATCTCACTTTATTAACCAGTGTCTTTGCTGCTGACCTTTAATGATCTAATTCAACCATTATAATAAGCAAAAATTTAAGTAAATAAGAAATAAGAGTATTGAACTTCCTTCTCCTATATTCTATTTTTCTTTGATCCAGAATGGCAGCACAGCTGAAAGGCTTGTTTGAGCTACTTCCTCTACTGTACAGGCGTAAATATGCATTTCCTTCATCCTGAGGCTTATTCATTTCACTTTTGGTGTGAAAAGGCCTTAACATTTGCCAAAAATATAACTTTTATTGTTGTTATTAAAAAACAAACAAGCAAGCCCAGCCCAGGTGAGAAAAAGTAACGCAAAAGTAATGTAATGCATTACTTTTAATACAAAGTAATCCGATTAGTTACTTTTTTAGGGAGTAATGCAATATTGTAATGAATTACTTTTAAAAGTAACTTTCCCCAACACTGATAGTTAGTCTTTGTTATTACTGCACAGAGATACCCACAGTAGCTAGTGAACAGGTGTTTTATATCATTGCTGTTATTATATTTTTTGCTTGGTTGAAATGCTGGAACCTCAATCAGCATGCAGGACAGAACTGCCAGTTTTTAGCTTGTTTGTTAGTTGCTGTTTTATGTTCTTACTGTTTATCTCAACATAAAGACCATGACATCATCCCTTGCAGTCTTTCTATGAAAAGAATGAGGAGTATGAGGAGGGAGTATCAGTCAGTCTTTCACAACAGCACTGGGAACTCTGACTCATTGTGAACTGTGTTAAATGTGTTCAAATTATAAGACACATTGGCCTCAAGTATTTGGACACTTAAAAATGTCTTATTGGCACTGCATTAGATGCAAACTATCAAAGCAGGTGACACTTATTTTAAAGAAAGATAGTGAACACCGGTTTTAAATGGTTTCACTATGAAGAAGTGTGAATCAAGTATCAAGTGTTTAAATACTTTTAGGGGCAGTTTTTCCTCTCTGTGTGTCTTTCAGAGGAGTTGCTGTGCCACACAACCCCTCAAAAGAAGCCATGTGTGGTATTTTTACTGCACAGATCCACTGGGATGAGTTTCAATAGGCCAGTGAAGTACCTGTGTGTAACAGAACACAGCACATGAAGGAAGTGATGTCTGACATTAACATTGTGAATGTTCTGTCACTAACATTGCATATTTTTCCATTCTTCTTACGCTGTTTGAAATCCCATAGTCATTTATTATAATTATATGTGACCCTGGACCACAAAACCAGTCATAAGGGTCAATATGGTTTGTTAGGATAGGACAATATTTGGCCGAGATACAACTATTTGAAAATCTGGAATCTGAGGGTGCAAAAAAATCAAAATATTGAGAAAATCGCCTTCCTTAGCAACGCACATTACTTACAAAAATACATTTTTTATATATTTACGGTAGGAAATTTACAAAATATCTTCATGGAACATGATCTTAACCTAATATCCTAATGATTTTTGGCATAAAAAAAAATCTATAATTTTGACCCATACAATGTATTGTTGGCTATTGCTACAAATATACCCATGCGACTTATGAATGGTTTTGTGGTCCAGGGTCACATATCTGGAAAACCTTCTCTATTGTCAGACTTTCTGAGCTGTAAGAAAACTGGGAATGGAAAACAATGCAAAAAGGACCTTGTTTTAAAATGTGTTAGCAGCGTCAGTAAGTTACTGTAATTTTTAATTCCTGAAATATCCCTCGCATGCCACACCTTCCAATGGCAGGTGCACTTTTTACTGGCCATGAAACTGTATTTTCCATATAATTTATGAAGAAATTAAACAATCTAAACTTGCATATTGCAACATCATTAATGTCTCTTAATGAAACTGCATTCTCACAAGACCGTGAAGAAACATTGTGCTTTCGTTCCTCATATTTTTAGTTTTGGTAGCTTAATGCAAGAAATATTTCACATATGTGTTTAAGTTTTAGAGGAAAAAGGAGGAAAGAGCATGTATTTCTTCAGTTTGAATTTTCACGACGTTTCATCAGCGAGGGTCAGACTTATGCTTATGACTTGTAAACCATGTAATGTTGCAATCCGCCTACTGAAGAGTAACACACAAGAAGTCAAACTTTGTGCATTTTTTATTCTATTTATATATCTTTGATATGATTGCTCAGCACAGATGTCTCTTAGATTACTTGACTTGTACTACAACATTTCTTGCAGCAGCTTTACATTAGCAGGAATTGTCAATGGGAGTTCCTGGGAGTTAGTTTTAGTTTGTAGTAAAATTAGTCATATGATCCAGATTCTGCTTTCTGATGTGACCACTTAAAAGGAACAAAGAACTCTCTCTGTCTGTCTCTCTTTCCCGGTGTGTGTGTGTGTGTGTGTGTGTGTGTGTGTCCGTAAAGGGCAGTGCTTAATGACTGCTCCCATCAAACCCTCTCTTCACTCCACACATAATCACACACTCACAAGACTGTACGTTGTCGTCAGTCAGTCGGTTTGTTACGCAGGTTCGCTCTTCAAAAAGCACTGGTGCACTCGACAGGGACACACTCCATCACACGCTGTGGCCGGAAAAACACTCCTGTGATGGCTGTTTCTCACGAACTGCTCAAACATGTACTGTACCATTGAGCCTGGCCAGACAAACACAAAACAGTGTGTATGTGTGAAGAACAGCAAAGAGCTGTTTCAGGACTCTGACAGCTCGATGCTCAGTTGAAACGACTGTGATTTCTGAAGGATAAGTGTGCTTTAGAGAGATACCCTTATGTTTTCGTCATAATCCTTTATGATCAACTCTAACAAGGTCACTTCCTCTAATGAGTCAGCCATTAAAGCCCGTAGTCAACACACACAGATGTCATCAACAGACTGGACACTTGGAGAACAAGTTCTTCTGCTGGTAATGGTACTTGATGATCGTATCGTGAATCAGGGTCTGTAAGTGCGAAAGAGAAAAATGAATAGAACATTTTCAGTGATGCCTCAATGAGATATAATGCAAATTTGTTTGGTATTTCAACCTGTTATATTACAGTGCCGTGCAGATACTGATCATTTAAAAGCCTGCTAAAATTAGCAGATACCTTTATGGTAACCAATATATTATGCATCTCTAAGCAAAATGATGCATTAAATCTGATTTGATTTGTACTTAATTGTCGCTGTGTGTGTACTGTAAATGAGTTTTAGTTTTTTGTTTGTTTGTTTGTTTTTCCATCATTGTTAGAGAGTTTACTAAAAATTTGTGGTTACACTTTATTTTAAGGTGTCAGCGTTACAGTGTAATTATACTTTTAAGTACCGAGTAATAATAATTAACTGCATGTAGGGTTACGGTTAGGATGAGGGTTTGGCTTAAAGTTAATTGCATGTAATTATACATAATTTATAGTTATTACTACAGTAATTACATGTAACATATGTAACAATGACACTGTAAAATAAAGTGTTACCAAATTAGCTTATAATGTGTTAGAGTGAAACATTATTATGATTCAGTGATTACCAATCAAACCTTATAACCCATACACTCAACATAACACATCAGATCGTTTTTAATGATATAGTGATATCTTTAACTTGGTTACAAGGTCAAAGAGTTAGATGTAATGTGCTTTCTCTAAAAATGTGGGTAATGTCTGTTTGAGTTTCTACGCAAGAAGAATATTAACTTTGTTAGGTGTGTGTGGTTTGCATTTGTGGAAGGTGATCAATATCTATGTCAGTCAGTCAGTCACATTTATTTATACAGCGCTTTTTACAATGTAGATTGTGTCAAAGCAGCTTTACAGTGATAACAGGAAAATAATTTTGGCTGCACAGCAGCTCTAGAAGAAAATGGTGTCATTGTCCAGCTTTAGTAAGTTCAGTATTGATTCATTCCATTGTAAAAATCATTAATTTATTTATTCAGCAGCTCTGGAGAAAACAGTGATGTCATCGTCCAGCTCAGTTCAATTCGCATAGAAAAGTGTCAGTGCAGGCAGATCAAAAACATTGTTGAATATCAAGTTGAATGTCAACTGTCCCCAACTAAGCAAGCCAGAGGCAAAAGCTGCAAGGAACCCAAACTCCAACAGGTGACAAAAATGGAGAGAAAAAAAAACCTTGGGAAAAAACAGGGTGCAAGTTCTCCTCTGACCAACAATGAACAGTGCATGATTGTAATTCAGGCAGCGTTATGGGTCATAAGTCAGATTGGGATCGGAACAGTCAAAATATTTAATCCATTAATTTGAAGAATCACGCTGGTATGGAAAACGGTATTGTTGAGGATCTGTGCCACTGGCTGTCATGTCGATGAGGCCTTCACAGGGGGTAGTTGACACAATCTAGCTGACATTTCAGGGATGCGTTGTGGTCGTGTTTAGACACAGGTCCTCCATCTGATCTGGATACGGCCCGGATCCGGCTGACTATGATAAACCTGTCTGTGTGTGTGGCATTATTTCCAGTGAATTGTGATATTTGGTTTCCTGTTAACAGGAGTTGGTCAGTAATGTTGAGCTGGTGTTTGATTTGAAACATTTTTCTCCTTTAAACAGATTAACCTGTCCTATTTTACTCCCTGAACATGTTAGTGACCATTAAAGGAATAGTCCAGATACAACTTAAGCTCTGTGGAGGGCATCTGTGGCATGCTTTTGATTACCAAAAAAAGAAATAGAAACTGGATTGCAGGGTTGCTGTGTATAAGAAAAGAGAAGAGGGCCAAACACCGAACCCTGAGGCACCCCTCCGAAAAGTTTATGTAATTTAAACACCCCTTCGCTCCAAGATAGGAGAGAAGAGAAGGATCTACAGGTAGGGCCAAAACCAGTTGAGTGCAGCTTCCAAGCAGCCAAGGTTCAAGATGATACTCAGGAGTATCTGGTAGTCTGGTGTCAAAGGCTAGGAGATTGAGAACTGATGATTTGGATGATCTGTTTCAGCTCTCGCCAGGAACAGAGCTTCAGTTATGGATCACGTGTCTCCATTCAAAAAAATTTTTTTTGAAGCTTGACTAATTGTTGAGCATTTTTTTCTGTGAGAGGAAATATGAGACCTGATTGAACAACGTTTTTTAATGGAAGTGGGAGGAGATCAATTTTCCATTTATATAGTGTGTGTGAATTCTTGGGGTGGGGATACCCAAGCCTGTTTAAATGTGGTGAAAAAACTTTCAGTGAGGAGTGATGTGTTGATGATATATGACCAACTTGCATCAGTAATGCATTAGCAGAAGTTCCCCCACCTAGAAAAGTAGTCCTGCCACAAAAGGACAAACAACGTAACAACTCAAACAATAAACATGTTTACTAAAGAACTCATGTGAATGCCTTGTCTGTTAGACTTCCATTGAAAGTTCATGACTGTAAATGTTTTAGTTTTTTTTCCCCCTGAGGGACAAGTCTGTGGAATATTATCTGTGGTAATCAACAGCATGCCACAGATGCTGTCCATATTGTGTAAGTTCCCTGAAAAAAAAGTGTCAACGCTGTGGCTTTGTTCTGTTTAAGTATCCCAATGCGTCAACCAGAGGTGTGAGGTTGAGTTGGGAGTTGGGACTGTCTGTTTTTCTAACCGGGTGATGGGTGGAGTGTTTGAGAATCCTATTTTCCCCAACTTGTATTTTTTGCACTTCCATTTAGTGATGCCGGAATTACACATTTAACCTTTAAGTTGTTTTAACCTGGAATATTCCTTAAAAATAATTTTAATCTTCACCTGTCATGATCTTTACATTCATTCACCCTTCTCTCCACTCTTCCTCCTACAGAAAACTATGCAGTTAGCGGTCCTGAAGGCAAGACGGAGTCCGTGGCCACACTGCAGCCACAGCCATCCCTGAACTCCCTGCAGAGTAGCTCCCCTGGACCCAAGCGCTCTGGGAATACACTGAAGAAATGGTTGACCAGCCCTGTCCGGCGTCTCAGTCATGGCAGCAACATCAAGAAGATTCCTAGCAAACAGAAGCAAAAACGTGATGGACGCAAGAGCATTGATCTGGGGCCACCCGAACAACAGGATGACACCCTGGAAGAGGTATTGTACTTTTTTTTCAACTTACTGTTAATTATTAGTTGGGGTTTTTTTATACTACATTGAGGAAAAACTTAGATCCATCTGATTGAATGAAATGGTAATACTGTGATCTAAAATGATTACCATATTTTTATACTATGGTATATACTAAAGTACTTCAAACAATATTTTGATATATTATCATGGTATATGTCCACATAACTATGATAGTAATCACTCTCTGAAATACAATGGTGATTTGTACTGTGTTTTTTGTTCTTTAGTTCTCACATTGTCAGACCAGAATATTTCTCTTATCCTTTTTCGCCATTTTGTTGTTTTGCATGAGTTTTTACATTAATTCAGCATTAAAGATCCCATAATTTTTTCTAGGTTTAACAATTTTGTAGTTCATAAAGGTGCAACTCCCCTTTTCAGCAGGAAATACTGTACATCAGCACTTTTTCAAAAAGTGTTTTTGTAGAACACAATAGAATTAACATTTTAATGGCTTTTAGCTACACAGTTATTCCTTTTTTAAGCGCGATCAAAAACATGGTGAGAGCTATTACATAAATCAAGACTTTTTTATCAGTGACGGTAGGACAGACTGAGCTAAATCCATAATTTGTGTACATTTGTTTATTTTCAGAATATATTCACATTTTTATAAGAATTCCCCAAAACAAGGTTTATTGATGATATTTTACATCTTGTCTAACAGCATGTGGTGACGGTGGTCAGCAGTTTTACGTCAGAGTGTTTAATAACCCCTCCTTCATTCTCCATCACAATTTTTTTTTTACGCAACCGTGGCCGCACAGAGAAAAGTAGCCCTCTTGTTCTGTGTGCTGTATAAATGGCGTATTAAAGGGCTGCTATGGCCCCGGCAGCAGCCGTTCAGATCGGAGGGTGATGATTAGCCTGACTTTTTAAAGCTGTGTGCCATTTAATGTGCTGGTACAAAAGGGCCTCTGTATTTCTGAAGCAGGGTATGTGAACCCCACCACAATGGCCCATATTAACCATGTCTGCTGTCTTCCAGAGCAACAGCAAATTCTTCAATAATAATTTCAGAGCATTTAAACTAGTGCAATAGAGGCCAAATAATAAACCAGTAAAGTTCTTGAGGCTGTGCTCCCTTCAACTATAATTTAAGGGGTGCTTACACATGCAAAACTTGTGCCACAATGCATGGTATTGGTGATTTTATATTGTGATTGTTCATCAGTTAAAGTGATAGCACAGTTTTATTCATTCTGCTGGCAAGTTACATGCTGTAGGACATTAGCTATGCCAATCAAAGACATTTCTGCAAATGGATGATCCTTGTGTAAAAGTACATTTTACCATATTTAAAGAGTGTTTTACTGAAATAATACACTTTAAAAGAATATACTTAAGTGCGAACTGAATGTAATGTTTCAAGCACTTAATTGTATGTTATTTACAATTATATGAAAATGTATTAGTTTAAATTTATATTAAATGCGATTGTTTGAACTTAAGAGGGTTTTTTTTCACCTGCATAATAGGACTTAAGTACATCTTTATACGTCATTTAATATACTTCTATTGTCTTTAAAATATGGTTTAAGTGTATTGCCAAATATACTGACAAGCATTTATGGTAAACTAAAATACAGGTGCTGGTCATATAATTACAATATCATCAAAAAGTTGATTTATTTCACTAATTCCATTCAAAAAGTGAAACTTGTATATTATATTTATTCATTACACACAGACTGATATATTTCAAATGTTTATTTCTTTTAATTTTGATGATTATAACTGACAACTAAGGAAAATCCCAAATTCAGTATCTCAGAAAATTAGAATATTGTGAAAAGGTTCAATATTGAAGACACCTGGTGCCACACTCTAATCAGCTAATTAACTCAAAACACCTGCAAAGGCCTTTAAATGGTCTCTCAGTCTAGTTCTGTAGGCTACACAATCATGGGGAAGACTGCTGACTTGACAGTTGTCCAAAAGACGACCATTGACACCTTGCACAAGGAGGGCAAGACACAAAAGGTCATTGCAAAAGAGGCTGGCTGTTCACAGAGCTCTATGTCCAAGCACATTAATAGAGAGGCGAAGGGAAGGAAAAGATGTGGTAGAAAAAAGTGTACAAGCAATAGGGATAACCGCACCCTGGAGAGGATTGTGAAACAAAACCCATTCAAAAATGTGGGGGAGATTCACAAAGAGTGGACTGCAGCTGGAGTCAGTGCTTCAAGAACCACTACGCACAGACGTATGCAAGACATGGGTTTCAGCTGTCGCATTCCTTGTGTCAAGCCACTCTTGAACAACAGACAGCGTCAGAAGCGTCTCGCCTGGGCTAAAGACAAAAAGGACTGGACTGCTGCTGAGTGGTCCAAAGTTATGTTCTCTGATGAAAGTAAATTTTGCATTTCCTTTGGAAATCAGGGTCCCAGAGTCTGGAGGAAGAGAGGAGAGGCACACAATCCACGTTGCTTGAGGTCCAGTGTAAAGTTTCCACAGTCAGTGATGGTTTGGGGTGCCATGTCATCTGCTGGTGTTGGTCCACTGTGTTTTCTGAGGTCCAAGGTCAACGCAGCCGTATACCAGGAAGTTTTAGAGCACTTCATGCTTCCTGCTGCTGACCAACTTTATGGAGATGCAGATTTCATTTTCCAACAGGACTTGGCACCTGCACACAGTGCCAAAGCTACCAGTACCTGGTTTAAGGACCATGGTATCCCTGTTCTTAATTGGCCAGCAAACTCGCCTGACCTTAACCCCATAGAAAATCTATGGGGTATTGTGAAGAGGAAGATGCGATATGCCAGACCCAACAATGCAGAAGAGCTGAAGGCCACTATCAGAGCAACCTGGGCTCTCATAACACCTGAGCAGTGCCACAGACTGATCGACTCCATGCCACGCCGCATTGCTGCAGTAATTCAGGCAAAAGGAGCCCCAACTAAGTATTGAGTGCTGTACATGCTCATACTTTTCATGTTCATACTTTTCAGTTGGCCAAGGTTTCTAAAAATCCTTTCTTTGGATTGGTCTTAAGTAATATTCTAATTTTCTGAGATACTGAATTTGGGATTTTCCTTAGTTGTCAGTTATAATCATCAAAATTAAAAGAAATAAACATTTGAAATATGTCAGTCTGTGTGTAATGGATGAATATAATATACAAGTTTCACTTTTTGAATGGAATTAGTGAAATAAATCAACTTTTTGATGATATTCTAATTATATGACCAGCACCTGTATACTTGTAATGTTATTCCTGTTGAAACTTATGCCATCTACATAAATATATTAGTAATTACATATTTGTGATAATGAAGTTGCAATTTAGCACATTTAAAATATATTAACTATTAATGCAATGTAATGTAAAATAAGATGCCTTTTATTCCATTAATATTATGCAGTGTAGTTTTCAAAAAAATTAACTTTTAAGATTTGAAGTTCACTACAAGTGCACATTAAATAGATTTAAGCACACTACTTTTTCACAAGGGGATGCACATAATTTAACTGGTGTGTGTATGAGAACTTGTATAACGTCATTTTAACATGCACTGTGAATTTCCTTAATGACTTGTTCTTTTGTTTTCAGAGAGTGCGTAAAGAAGAGGGAACACTCTCCAAATCTTCATCAGGAATGCACAGTGGAGGGGAGGAAGAGCCTGAGGACGAGTCACACACTCCCCTCCCTCCTCCAATGGAGATCATCAAAGACCCCTCTGCTCAGGAGGAGAAGGTACAAAGACAGAAAGTGATGTCATAGGTTATTAAAGGGTTATTTCACCCAAAAATAAAAATGTCATCAGTTCAACTCGCATGTTGTTCCAAACCCGTAAGACTTTTTATTTTTTGAAACACAAATGAAGATATTTTAAAAGAAATCTGAGAGATTTCTGTCCCTCCATTGACAGCTACATAACTATCACTTTGAAGCTTCAAAAAGTTCATAAAGAGATCGTAAACCTAATCCATGTGAATTGAGAGGTTTAGTCCAAATTTTCCAAACAGATTTGATCAATATATGATGAACAGACTGAATTTGGGCTTTTATTCACATAGAAACATTCTGATCAGCATGCTCAACGAACTCGGCGAAGCTCAATCGTACTTGCTTGATGCGTGAGAACAAACCTCATTGGTTCTTGCGGAAGCTCAAATGTGCTGCATAACATGAGAATGAACCTCACTGGTTCTTGCTGAAGCTCAAATGTGCTGCATAACACCAGAATGAACCTCATTGGTTCTTGCTGAAGCTCAAATGTGCTGCATAACACGAGAATGAACCTCACTGGTTCTTGCTGAAGCTCAAATGTGCTGCGTAACACAAAAATGAAACTCATTGGTTCTTGCTGAAGCTCAAATGTGCTGCATAACACGAGAATGAACCTCATTGGTTCTTTCTGAAGCTCAAATGTGCTGCATAACACGAGAATGAACCTCATTGGTTCTTTCTGAAGCTCAAATGTGCTGCGTAACACACGAGAATTAACCTCATTGGTTCTTGCTGAAGCTCAAATGTGCTGCATAACACGAGAATGAACCTCATTGGTTCTTGCTGAAGCTCAAATGTGCTGCGTAACACGAGAATGAACCTCACTGGTTCTTGCTGAAGCTCAAATGCGCTGCGTAACACACGAGAATGAACCTCACTGGTTCTTGCTGAAGCTCAAATGCGCTGCGTAACAAACGAGAATGAACCTCATTGGTTCTTGCTGAAGCTCAAACGTGCTGCGTAACACGAGAATGAACCTCACTGGTTCTTGCGTGTCAGGCAAGCGTGCTTGAGCTTCCATTGATAATTGATTAATTAATAGATTAATTTCCCAGTCTTTTTATGAACTTTTTGAAACGTCATAATGGTAGTTGCATGAACTGTGAACGTAAGGACAGAACTATCTCAGATTTCATTCAAATATCTTCATTTGGGTTTTGAAGATGAACAAAAGTTTTACAGCTTTAGAACGACATGAGGGTGAGTAAATGATGACAGAATTTTCATTTATGGGTGAACTGTCCCTTTAACGTGGAGGTAGATTCATTAAATACTGCGTCACTCATCATGTGTTCATAACTATCTCCACCTGCCTCCCTTACACTCACACACACACACACACACAGTGGCTTTACTAATTGTTTTTCCTCCCTGATGTCAGCATCGCCCATAACCGCTCGGGTGGAGGCTCCCTGTCTCAATCAACTAACCACAAATCCACCCTATTGTTGCAACGAAGCTTAAATTATCTAGTTGTGAAACTTTTACTGTTCAAGTCAATTCTGGCTCTTTTACACGCTGTGCCTTGCCACTGCAGTAGTAATGTGTTTACGACCCATAGCTGGCTGACAGGGTGAATCTCACAAATAACATGTTCAAGCCTTATTTCCCCTTAAAATCAAAAGGAAAAATGTTTTTCATACAGAAATTGAAGCCCGTTTTAGCACCATTGTTTTATTATTATTAGATTCTCTTTAGTATAATCCAGTCCTTTTTTAAGGTTTCCACAAAAATATTAAGCAGCATAACTGTTTTCAAAAGTAATAATAATAATAAGAAGAAGAAATAATATAATAAAATAATAACAAGAAATGTTTCTTGAGCATCAAATCATCATATTAGAATGATTTCTGAAGGATCATGTGACACTGAAGACTGGAGTAATGATGCTGAAATTGCAGCTTTGATCACAGAAATAAATGATATTTTAAAATATATTCAAATAGAAAACAGCTACTTTAAATTGTAAGAATATTTCACAATATTACTGTTTTTACTGTATCTTTGATCAAATAAATCCAGCCTCATAAGAGATTTCTTTCAAAAACAAACAATCTTACAGACTCCAAACTTTTGTGTATACAATAAATCATGATATACAAATGATATACATAACCTCCTTTTACCTGTTAGATTAATGGGAAGAAATTAATTGTTGTCCTGAAAATAGTGTCACCATGGAAGAATTGTTATGGTCATAAATGTTGGCTCCATTTTCTTTAAGCAAAATATAATTGGTTGTTTTTCCTTTTGATTTGGAGGTGAAATGTTTGGCATGTTCTTGACAGGTGTGAGATTGGCACGGCCTTTGCTTCTCTTCTCCCCAAACCAAAGCTTGATTAACTGGGTATCCTGAGCACTTCCTGTTCTGTTCTGCCTGTGCGTTCTTTCCTCCTGCTAATGTCTCTCTCCTCCTGTCCTCCTGCTGCTGTCATGTAGTCGTCTGTGCTGCTGGCTTCACGGCAGAGCTCGGCTGACGTCCCCAGTGCTGCTGAGCTTGTCAGTGCTATAGAAAAACTGGTCAAAACTAAGATGGTAAGTGTGCCACTGAACCCGATTTCCTCTCCTGGCACAAGCAGGATGATTTGATTGGCTAACCTCCTGGTTTTCCTATTTTCCTTTGTTCCTCTTGCTCTAAGACAATCACTAACCCTTGCATCTATTGCACTACTGAGATCATCTGCATTAGTCT
This sequence comes from Anabarilius grahami, assembly GCA_003731715.1. Taxonomy (NCBI): domain Eukaryota; kingdom Metazoa; phylum Chordata; class Actinopteri; order Cypriniformes; family Xenocyprididae; genus Anabarilius; species Anabarilius grahami. Next base: position 8,580,972 of record RJVU01049572.1, read on the forward strand.
TACATGCACCAATAAAATGTGAATGTGCTGTGTCTTGTTCTGTGTGACTCTGTTTATTGTTTTAATATTTCTCGTTTATACTGTAGGTGTAGACAAACGACTTGCTAGGATTTGTGTTGAATGTCAACATGCTAATGTGTGCTGTGTAGTGCTGTCATTGTGTTTAAGAGCATGTTTCTGTCATTGGCAATCAGCTTGATCCACTCAAAGATTCAGTTCCCATTAAAGCTGCTGTATGTAGAAAATGTCCCTATTTTCTGACGGATTCTGAAACAGGTGTGCTGAGAAATCACACTAGGGTTTGATTGGATCACATGTTAGGCTATGAGATAATTATGCTGCGTTCACTCCACCTCGTATTTACCGGAATCTTGAGATGATAACACGTGATGTTATATTCGGAGCTGTTCACGTCCTGGGAATTATGCGTTTCTATGGCACCACTATCAACGCCTAAATTAATCTACAGCGGTCAGGTGGTACAGAGGCCACGTGGTACATGTGGGAGCTTTCAGAAAACTCCCAGCTTACAAGCTGTAATTGCGAGTTCTACGATGACGCGAACGCTTTTTACGAGCCAGAATCTCGTAGTTACAGTAATTACGATACGGTGTGAATGCAGCTTTAGATCATATTTTTCCACAGTTGTATTGCCTTAGATAAGTTAGTAGCATATCTATTCTGAGTTCAGTATGCTACAAGTTAAGCTCAATCAACAACATTTGTTGCACATCTTGTTGATTTACTACAAAAAATTATTTCAACTTGTTCTTTTAAAAAAGCCAAAATCTGTATTTTAATGAGGCACTTACTATCGAAGGTAATGGAGCCAATCAATTAATGCTCAATATTTCAAAAACTTATTTTAAAGTGATTTTAGTGAGGGGAAAATGGCTTTAATAAGCTTTTCTGTGTGAAGTTTGGCCATATTAAATTTTACAACTTTATTGTCCTAAAACTCATTTAGAGCTCAAATAATAAATGTATAATAATAATATAAAAGAATAATAATAATAAAAATAATAAAAAGTTTTATCAGAAGATTTAAATTCTTGACAATTTACCTCATTCACTTTCATCTTCATCTTTCATCGTTGCTGAGGGATGTTACTTTTTTGTGGTGTGTGGTCACCATTATGTCACAAATGCTATTGATTGAGCTTGACTTGCTTTGCACACAAATTATTCCTTGTACCACAGCACAAATTTGGTTCGAGCACCTCCGGAATTTTAGAGGCATTCATCTGAAACAAAAATCATATTATCTTATACTAATATCTAGTATCATAGTATAATCTGAAAAATCTAGTATAATACAATGTCTATAACTATAAAGAAACAATTTGGGTTTTTAGTGTACTCATCTCAAAAAGTATTTAGGGTGGATATTATGCAAATTGGGGTGCAGGGTATTTTCAGGGTGCACATTTTCAAACTCTTCCTAATTAAACACACCTGATTTTACTCATCCACTCATTAGTAGAGACTGCAAGACCCCAATCAGGTGTGTCAGATAAGACACAAACTCACACTACAGGACTGTAAGACTACCTGAATTGTTGTGGTGCTCACACTACACAGCATGGTTTCTTGTCATCTGTCATTGTCTTGTAATAACATCAAGCATACTACACAACACAATGCTGACGAGGTGCATAAAATACAAGACATTTGGTTGAGGCTGTCCTGACCAATAGCAGGAAAATAAAAAGTTTTCTCACAAAAATTCACGCAAGAAATTCATGCAAGTGATTTACGAAATTTTTCCGTTTATACCATCCACACTGTGATTGGCTGGATTATTTCCACCTTGTCGTCAAATTGCACCAGGGCCTAAAACTAAATTTTTGCCACATTTGCCAATGGCTGGTGACTTAAGAAATTTTACTGGCCATGAAAGACACCAAAATTTTAGATAGCCTACCAGTGAAAATTCAGTTCGCTATTCCAATTTCGATACCACAGCTAAAACTACTAGCCTAACAAATATAAATATTTAAAACATTATTAAAGACAAGTAACAGCAGTTTTCAAGTAGAGATATTGAATAAAGTAATCAAATGTAAAATAACACTGAATAGTCTTCACAACGTACATTAATCCTTATTAAAGTTACAAAAGTTATTCAGTCAAGAGCAGTGAATGATTTTTTTTCTCTGTATTTGTTGTTTGATTAACATTAAAAACACAGACAGCCGCAGAAATATTAGGCTGCAGTCACTTTAAGACCTAATGCATGGATCCAGTACACTGATACTGGTACACATCTTCCTCTACTGTTTACGTTCACTTAAGCCATAATCAACATTATTTACTAGGATACTCACCAATACTAACTAGGCTTAAACTTTTGTGACAATGCAGCACTGGCCTTTCAACTGTCCTGTCCTTCACATTTGTTTACATTCATGTTCTCACAACATTGCATAGTTAGAATTCATAAAAATGTTACCGGCCAACTGCCGATTGACACCATTTCAAATACTCGCCAATGCAATTTTTACTCATATTTAGTGCTTGGTGAGTCTTAAAGTTAGGCCCTGCATTGTACACTACAAGATCACATGGCGATAATGTCAAAGATGTTTGAAAATAATGCAGCGTCTGTAACTGCTAAAGACAGGCTCAGATCATGTTGCTGACCTGCTCACATATAACGAGCATCGGCGACCGCAACGAGCACCGGTTTGGCCGATCTGGGGGTTTTGTCGCCGACCTTCTGCGACAGCAAAATCCAGTCAAAAGTCATGTAGTAGTGTGAGCTTGCCTTTAAGGAAGACTTACAAAATATGTGGTGCTGGGGGTCCTTCATGAGAGGTTTAAAAACCGCTGAATTCTGAAAGTTTATTAGTTAACAAGCATATGCATTCATTTGCATTGTATTCATCCTTAACTGTCATACCTTGCATAGCCTTTTGTGGTAATGAAGTAATAAAAGCCTTCCAAACTTGCCAAAGTTCTGGATATTATGGCTCACTCTGTGGCCTTTAGTGACTCTTTTCTCCTCTCTGAATCTCGAGCAGCTCTGATGGTGATTAAGTTTAGGGCTATGTCACACATAAACCATTCAATTGCTGTGTTTGTTCTCCCACATCTGGCCTGGCACTTCCAAATACAGAGTGTCAAACTGACTGGAATCTCTTGTATTTCTGTTTGTCTCATCTCTATTTCTCTAGACGCTAGAGCCAGGGTCATACCCAGGATTCAGCTCAGTGAACCCAGCAGAGCAAAGCCCCATCCCACCCAGAAACCCTGAGCTGGAGCAGAAAGCCAAAGCACTGCGTGGAAGAATGTAAGAGATACACACTCTACACTTATTTGGGTTGTTCTAGGAGTAAATCTACAAACATTACAGGTCTGATTCTAGGTCATAGTAACCAAATCACCTGTTGATTTTGGGGACTAGTCAATTTCACACTTATAATTTAGAAGTGGGATTAGCACCACTTTTTACCTGGGGTTATGAAACCCATATATATATATAATTTATGTATTTTCATTTAGTGGAAACCAGTGTGGAAAATGTGTCTTGATTATTGTTAACTACATTTTTTACTATATTGTCAGTCCTACATACTTGTTAGACCATTGACCATTCGCAAAGACTGTTCGCCCCCTTTAGTTAATGTTGCTATTGAAAAAATGCATTGCGGAGCAAAGAGGACACTGACAACGCGTCTACAGACAAGACAGAGCAGGTTACTTTTGCAGGTTACTTTTAGCAGGTAAATTTTGTAATTATAATTGTTTTTATTTAAACCGTAAATACCATTTTGTGGCTCTTTTAATGTGTCGTGACAGATCGCTGTAGCGCCTCAGTTCAAGCTGCTCATGAAACGATCATCGCTTCCTACTAGTTAATGTATAGCATCAAATAAACATGTATGAACATCAGAAGGAATGTTGTTTCAACCGCAGAAAGACGTCAGTACAAACCATTTTTCAAGTTCAAGTACAGCGATGTTAATCTGCTAACTCCCCTGACTGCTTTGTCGGACATAACGACGGATTCGGCGTTATGATTCGTTAGATTGTCTGTCAATCAAACTCCCGGCGAAGGGTCATTTGAAACAAAAAATGAATGAATGTATAAAAGAATCAATCAATCAATCACCAGTACAAAAAATATTGCCAAAATATATTTTTAACAACTGTGAGTGGTTTTTATGAAACAAAAAATATCTGGATATACACACCTGCTAAAAGGCAGTTATTAGTAAAATTCATTTTATTAGTATTTTCCTCATTCATTCTGCAACACACTTAAAAGGGAAGTGTGGTGTGCCTTAACCTGACACATATTTTATAGATGTTTGTGACTGATCTAAAATCTTTAATGACTATTTTATGTTTGTTCTGTTGTAGGTTTGTTCTGAATGAATTAATACAGACAGAAAAAGACTACGTGAAAGATTTGGGTATTGTGGTTGAGGTAAGAACAATTTAATATCCTGACAGTATACATACAGACAACATAATAATACAGTGCTGTGACTAAAGGCATATTTTGGCTTTAGCGTGAAAATATCATCTTAAAGCACTCTAGCGTCCTTTATCCGTCTTCATTTGACTTTGTTCTTGCGGAATATATCAAAATCCATTTGCATATTCCTCATTTGTCATTCCTCATTTGCATTTTCATTACATCATCAGTGTTTCAGTATTTACTTAAGTGGATGTGCAATCATCCTAGGGTTCATTTATCATCATTTACAGCCACTGTAGACAGACATGTGCATTACTGTTGCTTTTATTGCTTTTATCAACTTTGTGTGTTTTGGGTGGTGACTCATATGTATATGAAATTATTTTCTGAAGGGGTTTATGAAGAGAATAGAGGAGAAAGGAGTTCCTGATAATATGAAAGGAAAAGATAAGATTGTCTTTGGAAACATTCACCAAATCTACGACTGGCACAAAGAGTAAGTGTCTCACATAAGCTCCTCTTATTGGATAATTACTAAAATGAACCTAATTATGTGTTTCTATTGCTGGCTGTAGTTTTTTTGTTGGTGAACTGGAAAAATGTCTTGAAGATCAAGAAAAACTGCCTGAGCTGTTCAGTAAACATGTAAGTATGTGACTGACATCAGGTCTGATGCTTTAACAGTGTAAAGGCATTGCTCATGAAGTGCTTTCTGTTTCTGTGAGTAGGAGAGAAGGCTGCACATGTATGTGGTTTACTGCCAGAACAAACCCAAATCTGAATTCATCGTTGCAGAATATGATTCATACTTCGAGGTAAGACATACTTTACTGCAGGGGTGGCATATTTTTGTAGCCCAACCTGAAAGTTGTATTGCCTTCACATGCTATCAGAATTATTGTAAATACGAGTTTTATAGTCGAAAATTGGACATGAACTCCCTCTCATGTCATATTTACTACTGGGAAACTTTGAGATAATTTTGGATACCAGAGTTTCCAAGTTGAGCATGCCATAAACTTTAAACATGGAGGAAGGGAGAACAATTCCCGCTGTGACTGCTATTCTTTATTAGTTTTCTCCACAACAGCTACATCTCCTTATCTTGTCGTTAAAGTAGTGCATATTTACGTATATTAATAACCATTTGAAGCGTAGTTTATGTTCTATATACACAGCAAAAATAGCTTGTATTTGACTGAAATTCCAGAATTATCAGCAAACTGACTATCTAGATAGTGTGGTGAATGTTTATATGGTTGTCAAAGAATGTGATGCTACCTTTTATTCAAAATTAAATATCTTTAATACTGAAAAATATGAAAGAATAAACCCCTGTGATTCCTATTCTTTCCAACAACAAAGCACTTGAACCCGACAATCTCGTAATCATGACTTCAGAATTGGGAAGTAGGAAATTTCCGATAACACGTGAAGGCAGCATCACCCTGGTTCCCTTGACAAAAAAAGCCAATAGCATTTTTCTATTGGCTTTTGGATTATTACAGAAAATAAACTCTGATGCCAATAAAAGTTTATGATACTTGCATGTTTTGTTCATCAAGATCATTTTTACAAATTAACAATTTTTATGAATTCTGAAGCATAAATATAATCGGCAGAAGTAAAAAGCTAAAGTCAGGCTATAAACTAACTACACCATGGCCACATGACTTCAACGCCACATCAAGACTAAGCTTCCGAAATATATCTTCATTAAAATTCTACAATTTGGAAATTTTGAGTTCGAATAAGAGCGTGAGTACCAAAAAAATTGAGGCTGTAAAATTGAACTAGTGAGTAGATGAGTTTTCTTTTTCGTCTTGATGACATTTAAAGGATTAGTTCACCCAAAAATGACATTTCTGTCATTAATTACTCACCCTCATGTCTTTCCAAAACCACAAAACATGCATTCATCTTCGGAACACAAAATCCAAGTTTTTTTTTATCACCCATAGAAAGCAACATTATTACCGTCATTCAAGGTCCGGAAAGTAGTAAAGACATCGTTAAAATAGTCAACGTGACTACAGTGGTTTAATCTTAATGTTATAAAGAGACAATAAAACTTTTTATGCGCAAAAACAAAACAAAAATAACAACTTTATTCAACACTGACAAACGCGTCTACAGACAAGACAGAGCAGGTTACTTTTGCAGGTTACTTTTTGCAGGTAAATTTTGTAAAAAAAAAAAATGTATTTAAACCGTAAATACCATTTTGTGGCTCTTTAATGTGTCGTGACATCGCTGTAGCGCCTCAGTTCAAGCTGCTCATGAAACGATCCTCGCTTCCTACTAGTTAATGTATAGCATCAAATAAACATGTATGAACATCAGAAGGAATGTTGTTTCAACCGCAGAAAGACGTCAGTTTTTTCAAGTTCAAGTCCACCGATGTTAATCTGCTAACTCCCCTGACTGCTTTGTCGGACATAACGACGGATTCTGCGTTATGATTGGTTAGATTTTTTTTATCACCCATAGAAAGCAACATTATTACCGTCATTCAAGGTCCGGAAAGTAGTAAAGACATCGTTAAAATAGTCAATGTGACTACAGTGGTTTAATCTTAATGTTATAAAGAGACGATAAAACTTTTTATGTGCAAAAACAAAACAAAAATAACAACTTTATTCAACAATTTCTTCTCTACCCTGTCAGTCTCATTCGCAGTTGATGTAGTGAACGCAGTGTAGAGCTTTCGTGTTTACGTCTGAACGCCAGCTCATTATTGGCTGGCTCTTGCTTCAGCATCACACGCATGTGTCATGGTGCTCATGTGAACAGCATCAACTAATACTGAACCGGCGTTCTGACGTAAACATGGAAGCCTACACTGCGTCAGCTGCGTACAAGACTGACAGGGTAGAGAAAAATTTTTTGAATAAAGTCGTTATTTTTGTTTTGTTTTTGCGCACAAAAAGCATTCTCGTCACTTCATAAAATTAAGGTTGAACCACTGTAGTCACATGGACTATTTAAAAAAAATCTACAATACCTTTCTGGACCTTGAATTATGCTAATTACATTGCTGTCTTTGGGGGATTCAAAAAAAAATTATTTGATTTCATCAAAAATATCTTAATTTTTGTTCCAAAGATGAAAGAAGGTCTTACGGCATGATGGTGAGTAATAAATTACTGTAATGACAGAAATTAGATTTTTGGGTAAACTAACCCTTTAATGTCCCAGACAACCTCTAGTTCCATTTAGCCATTTGTTAGCATCTGCCTTTTTCAAGACATATAAACATGAGTGGGGTGTTACTAATGTATTTCAAATTTGTGTTAACAACAGACCTTATTTCAAGCATTTACCAAAAACCCATTCCAAAAACTCACTGACTTCAGGATGATGCAACCAAAAGTTCAAAAACTGCCAACTTTTTTCTGGGTTTTTGGACTCATTTCTGCAGCACACTGTAAAAATCACTTCTAAAATAAAAATAAACAATTAATCATCACAAATTTTTTATATTCATGTGTCTGTTTTGTCTCACAGGGGATTCAGCAAGACGTCAACTCAAGACTAGGCATCAGTGATTTTCTAATTAAACCCATTCAGAGAATTACTAAATACCAACTTTTATTAAAGGTACAGTAGAAAAGAAGTCTTTGATTGTGCAATTGATACCAGTAATAAATAACAATGTTTTATTAATGTACAATTTATTTTGTTGCTTAAGGACTTCTTGAAGTACAGCATGAAGGCGGGGTTGGATTGTCAGCATATAGAGGTAAAATGAAGACAAGTGCTCACTTGTCTTTTTAAATAATGGTCAATCATAAAAATGAGCTGATTGCCTTTTAGGTTTTTGTAAAATAAATAAATAAATAAATAAAAAAGAAAGAAAGAAATTGAAATTCGAAAAGTTGAAGCAGTTTTGATTCATTCCCAAAGGTCATACAGATTTTTGTTGCTTTTCTCTTCACAGAAAGCGGTAGACTTGATGTCCCAGGTGCCCAAGCTGTGCAATGACATGATGAATCTGGGAAGACTGCAGGGATTTGAGGTATTCTGAAAACAATATCACTTTGCTCATTCTGAAATTTCATCAAACAACGAAGTTTATTGAAAAGATTTATCATTTGTATTTGCTATTAAATCGTCTACATTCAAAGAACTGATCATTGTAACAGAAAAGCAAGCATAGGCTTATGCATGCATGATTTGTTATGACAGAAAGCGTGCAAAGAGCGCTCCCTTTATAATCACTATAAACTATCATCTCAGTTCATCGCAATCTCACAAAGTTCCTTTATAATCAATGCAGCTGTCTACACTGCACAATGAATCATTTATTTACATTGTGTCTACACATAATTTGTTATAATGAGAGGATCCACGAGCATACAGAACTATTACGGAGAAAACTGATCCTAGACCAGCAGTTATGGGCATCTTTTCCCTCTAAAAGTAATCAGAAGGCAGGGGAAGGTTAAGCCTTGCCCAGCCTAAAGCCTGGGACACATCAACCCAATTTCAAAGAACTAGCGGTGACGAAAGCTGACTATGTTGTCACTCCGTCAGCTGCGTCTCAGCCAAAAAGCTGTGCTTGAACACACCAAAAAGACTACTGTCGACTGTTAACTAGCATGTGTGTTCTGTGCCTGCGTGTAAGTAAATATCTATCTATATCTGCAGGTATCAATAGTCTATTTTTCATCATTCAAAAAGAAAAAACGAAACTAGGATTGCAGATATACAAACCGAAAACAAAGCAGCGCTTGCTTAACATTTTGAATATCAATCATGTGGATCACTTTCTTCATTCCAGTCGGCTCATGTTATTATGAAAATATTTGCGCATTCAAATGCTCAGGTAAGATGACGTAAAATTATAACAGCCTTCTTTCTGTACCGTCTTCTTTACTCGCTTTCTTCATTTTCACTTTTATTCTCGTGCACTGACTCGTTTACTAAGCTGAACAGCCAATCGGAGTTCTCTCTCTGACCGACATGCTGAATCGGCACAAAAAAAAACAGCGGCTTCTGACTGGAGCCAACAGTGCGGAACACACCGGAAAAAACTAAGCTCAAAAACGACCCGACGTTGCCCGACGGCAGACCATCGGCTTGGTGTGTCCCGGGCTTTACACACACTCCAGGTGTGCAGTGCAGATCTCTGGAGTAAACTTTAACCCTATTTTAAATTTAGCATTCAAACACAAATTAAAAGTCCTCCACAATTTGTGGCATCTGTTAATGTTCACTTGAATATATCAAAACAAGGGAGTTCATTGAAACACTAACGATCTCAAACTGATGAGTTTGTATGTTTGTGTACTTCAGGGGAAGTTGACGAGTCAGGGGAAGCTCTTGCAGCAGGAGACGTTTTTTGTGACGGAGCAGGATTCTGGTGTTCTGTCCCGCAGTAAAGAGCGCAGGGTCTTCCTGTTTGAACAGATCGTCATCTTCAGCGAGCTCTTACGCAAAGGCTCGTCCACGCCAGGATACCAGTTTAAAAAGAGCATCAAGGTAACTGCACCACTGTTAGTCATTTGAGTTTGTTCATTGTTGTTTTAAGCCCTTTTTAAGCCCAAACACTGAACAAGGATGAAACTTTGTAGTATGTGTGAACACAGGCACTTAGCACATGCATGATATCAAATGGAGTATACTTTGAAAGGTAGTGCATTTGGCTGTATGCATATGCTAAGCATTTGCGTCAAAACTTAATTATACTTTGGGCTTTACTGTTTGGGAGTTCTGAAAATCACAACGCTGGTTACTTGGCTAAAGCTGATACTAACGTGTGTGTGTGTGTGTGTGCGCGTGCAGGTGAGCTTCCTCGGTCTGGAAGAGCATGTTGAAAACGATCCGTGTAAGTTTGTGCTGTCGTGTCGTGGGTCATCCGAACGTTTTACCCTGCAAGCGGCAAACACGGATATTAAACAGGTCTGGGTTCAGCATATCACTGATTTACTAGACTTACAGAGCAACTTCTTGTCAGGTAAGAAAACGTCTATGTGAATCTTAAACGTGTTGTTAAACTCTCCTCTTGTTGAGCTATTGAAAGCATTGGTACATCTATCTATCTACAGCTCTACAGTCACCCATTGAGTATCAGAAGGAGCGCAGCGGCTCTCAATCTCTGACCCGAAATTCATCCAGCAGTGGGCGAATAGGTCAGTCCAACAGCAGGCCCAGCTCCACTGCGTCACTCGGAGCAGAAAAACCCTCTCTGTCTGGACGGAGCTCCACCCCGATAAAGCTATCTACCTCCAACGGTGGTCCATGCTATGACTCGGACAGATACCACAGGGTAAGGACACGACATCTCTGCTAACATTAAACATGTGCATGCTAGAGTTTAGAAGTGGCTCAGAGAACACTGTGATCCCATTGATTAGTGCGATTGGTTGTGAAAATGACTCTCCATCATGTGACCAAAAGCTGAGAAAACTTTTGTTGCAACTCACTCTAACATAGACATCTCAGAGTGGTAATGTTTTCCAGCTGCTTTTGGAATCAAATACACTGTATTATCACTTGATTTTAAACAGTCCATTAAATAGTCCATCAGAGTTCATACAGTCACTTTCACAGTAACAAAACACAAAAACCTAATTACCTTTTGAATGTAATTTTGGTCCCCTTCCTCATGTAATTGGTTTCAATTATTTATTCCTAAAAACTAGGGCTGGGACAATACATCGATTCTCAATATGAATCTGGATCGATCCTGATATTTTCTCTCTAATCGATTCTGAGCTTAGTTTTAACAGCAGATGGCGCTCTAGGCTAGTTTTTAACCACACACTCTCAAATGCTCACGAAGGAGACTGCTGGACAGCGCTTGTGTGTTCTGCTGAGTCATGTAAGGCCCTGTCCCAAATGGCACCCTAAACCCTCACGGTCTTCCTCTGAGTCTGCACTTTCACGACGTAATGCCGCTTTGACTGCCGGGTAAAATCCTCTGCGTAGCTCACAGTCTTGCGGGCTCAGCTGAAGTGCGCATCAAGGGCGCATAGCAGCCACAAAGGGGGCGCTCACGAGCACACTTCTTTAAGCTAAAATGACGAATGGGACACCCTACGGTCTAACAGACACGCGCACACAGCGGCCATTGTAAGTCCACAAGACCGAAAGTGCACATGAATTGAAGCACCTCGGCTCAGAATGCTTTTATGACGCAAGATTTGCAATTCGCTTCAACCTTTACGAACTTTATGAATGATTATCTTAGGTTTAAGTGGTGTGTTTAAAGGAACTGGAAGCAAGCAGTGTACGGGTGTTTCTAAAGCACGTATAGACCTTATGTAGCTCTGCCCCTTTTCAGCGCTGCACTCGTCTTTTGACTTCCGGTTTGTATTTCCACAGCAATCTTACGTATTTATGAATGAACTGCTCGTTTCAAAATCTTCCCGGTCTACTGACATTTGTTAAGGCATCTGCTTTAAACATAACAATGCTCATAATAACTTTCATTAACTCTACAACAGGTAAATCCACTTCACCAGCTAATTATTCTTTGACAGCGATGCCATAGAAATATTCAGGGCTACCGCAAAAACGGAAGTTCAAAGTCAATATTATAAAGATGGTGGCACGCTTGTTTCTCTGAGGCATAAGGTCTATAGTAGCTGTTAAAAACTAAGCTCAGAATCAATTCGGGAGAGAGTTGCGATCCATCTGAAAATATCAGAATCACTCCAGATTCTTTGCATAGCAAATCGAGATTTGATGTATTGTCCCAGCCCTACTAAAAACCATTTCATAATTTCTGGTAGTTTTTAAACTTTGCATTTGTTGTGAAACACAAATCTCTACTTGAATGATCTAGTGCCTGTACAAGAATATTTGCCTGACTCATCCATGATTTTTGGATGGCAGTTGATTGATAAAGTACACAAGAGCGTCTACCCTGCCTGTAGTTAGTCACATATTCCAAAATAACGCTGAGGAACCGTCACAGTCCACTGGCCCATTTTGACAGCTTACTTGATAGGACATTTGTCCTCTAAAAGAAGCCTCTGTTGTATACATTCCCATTAGCACACAAGTGTTGTCAAAAAGATTTTTAAAGTCGCAATGAAATGGAAGTAGCGACAGATCTTTTCTTCCGTATTGTGATGCACTACGACCCCACTTACTGTCAAATTAAAATTTCACACCTCATAGTGGTTAAAGTGAAATTGTTGGACAGAGGATCAGGGATATTAAGCTAAAACTATGAGTATTCATAGTTTGAGTATTTATCTGACACACTCAATGCTCTCCAGTGTTTAGAAATGAACTGCTGTTTTCTACCCTTGATTTACTGTCCCTCAAAAGGAAGTTTGTCATGTTTGCCACTTGAAAAACAACCCACTGAAAATCCAGCACATGCTGTGCTTTACACAACTCCATAACCTAAGCATCCTTTTAAAAAGTGCTTGTTTTTGACTACTGAAGTTCAAAGGAACACTCCACTTTTTTTGAAAATAAGCTCATTTTCCAACTCCTCTTGAGTTAAACAGTTGAGTTTTACCTTTTTCGAATCCATTCAGCCGATCTCCGGGTCTGGTGGTACCACTTTTAGCATAGCTTAGCATAGTTCATTGAATCTGATGAGACCAATAGCATCTCGCTCAAAAATGACCAAAGAGATTCAATATTTTTCCTGTTTAAAACTTGACTCTTCTGTAGTTACATTGTGTACTAAGACCGACGGAAAATGAAAAGTTGTGATTTTCTAGGCCGATATGGCTAGGAACAATACTCTCATTCCGGCGTAATAATCAAGGAACTTTGATAACTTGATATAATGCAGCGTCTCTCACAAATGTCTCCAAGGTTGCAAGGCACGCTCCCTGTGCAAACGGGGTCACAGCCGCTGCGTAATATCATTGCGCCTGCTGAATCCAGGGTACGGCAGCAAAGTTCCTGATTATTACGCCGGAATGAGAGTATAGTTCCTAGCCATATCGGCCTAGAAAATCTCAACTTTTAATTTTCCGTCAGTCTTAGTACACGATGTAACTACAGAAGAGTCAAGTTTTAAATAGGAAAAATATCTACACTCTTTGGTTATTTTTTAGCAAAATGCTAACGGTCTAATCAGATTCGATGAACTATGCTAAGCTATGCTAAAAGTGGTACCGCCAGACCCGGAGATAGGCTGAATGGATGCGAAAACGGTAAAACTCAACTGTTTAACTCTAGGAGAGTTGGAAAAGGAGCCTATTTCAAAAAAAGTGGAGTGTTCCTTTTAGGTTTGGTTTACTGTATGCCGCATATGTGGATGTGTTTTTTCTTTCAGCAGTTTGATGGTGTGGGCTGTAACGGATCATCGTCCTCTTTGATGGTGACTCAGGACTATAACGCACTGAAAGAGAACGAGATCTGCGTCACGCAGGGTGAGACGGTGCAGATACTGGCCACTAACCAGCAGAACATGTACCTGGTGTACCGACCCGCTAACAGCCAATCACCAGCTGCGGAGGGCTGGGTGCCGGGACACATCCTGGGCCCCCTCATTAAACCCCTCATAGACACTACTGCTGACTCAAACATCAAGTAAGTGTCAGTCAATACTAACTGGAGCTATGATTGGATTTTTTTTTTTTTTAAACTGCACGCCCGTTTTTGAACACTCCCCCCACCCCATTCTGTTGGAACTAACCCGGATGTTTTGGACCCTTTTGCACAGGAAGTTTTGATTTTCTTCTTGAGCTTTTTTCTGGGCTAAAAGTTAAAAACGAACAGATAAATGTTGAAAGGACTTTAGCGAAGCCACATTGTTGTTATTTTGTAGACTGAGGATTTGCGAACAGTCTTACATCAGTGTGGAAATGGACACGTCTGGACACTTATTTCAGTTGCTAACACCATTTTTATTGTTTCTTTGTTTTGTGTTGATATAATTTTTCTTTTTGTTGTTGTGTGTGTGAAAAGGAAAAAAAAAGTGAAGGCCTTCTGAAGGATTTGGCCTGTTTCTCCTGACGGAGAACATATACTGTTGTCTATGGCAATTTTTTATAGATTGTGTATTTGTTTTAATTGTATTTTTGTATAGACTTTTTTGTTTGTTTGTTTTCTTCTACAGGATCACATGTTGGCTATTTACTGTAAATACTGTTGGTCTGTTTACTGTTTGTAGCACATTCCTGTAAAAAGCCTTTTGCACTATTTAAGTGAACCTTTATTAATGAAGTCAGGTTTGTGCAATAGAACTACAGTTGCAATGTTGTAGTGTAACTAATAATTTGAAATGTATTATTTTAAATATGTAAAATAAAATTTTGACATGCGCATGACTTAACAACTTAGTCAAGTAGACTGTTTTATTTTCCTTTTTAATATAAAATAATAGTGGCAAGTGAATGCTAATAGTACATTTTAAGAAATCCTTCATTGTGTTTGCAGTGTTGAAGTGGTGCATCTTATTTTTATTATGTCTTTCATTTGTTTTATTTCATAATGTAGTGTGTAGAACACTTATTTTGCTTTAGTACTAACCTCTCTGGTCCTTGACAGTAAAGGTTTGTGTGTGAATCAGTATGTGCTGTGAATAATATGAATGATTGCTGTTCTCACACAAACCATGTGTCCACCATGCTGTGAGGATGTAGATTTATATCGCTCCAATTTATTATTATTTTTTATGTTTTTGAAAGAAGTCTCTTGTGCTCATGAAGGCTGCATTTATTTGATCAGAATTACAGTACAAAACACTAATATTGAGAAATATTATTACCATTTAAATGAACTGTTTCTATTTGAATATATTGTAAAATGTAATTTATTCCTTTGATGGTAAAGCTGAATTTTCAGCATCATTACTCCAGTCTTCAGTGTCACATGATCCTTTAAAAATTATTATAATATGCTGATTTACTGCTCAAGAAACACTTTATTTTTATCAACATTGAAAACAGCTCATTAATGTTCTGTGGAAACTGTAAAACACTTTTTCAGGATTCTTTGATCAATAGAAAGTTTAAAAAAAAAAAAAGATTTTTATAACATTATAAATGTCTGGTAACACTTTAGTTTAGGGTCCAATTCTCGCTATTAACTAGTTGCTCATTAGCATGCATATTACTAGGATATTGGCTGTTTATTAGTACTTATGATTCACATATTAATGACTTATTCAACATGACCATATTCTACATCTCTTAATCCTACCCAATACCTAAACTTAACAACTACCTTACTAACTATTAATAAGCAGTAAATTAGGAGTTTATTAAAGGTGCTCTAAGTGATCCTGGGTGGAGAAACTTTCTGTTGACGTTCGAAGTGTTGTCAAACAAAACAGAGGCTAGCTAGACCCTCCCTCCTCCTCCTCCTCCCCCTCCCCTCCGTGCTTCCTGAAACAGTCATGAACGCGCATTTAAAATCATTCTTGTCGGTTATTGGCTGGAGCATGTTTATTATGTTTTGTGGTCCAGGCTGCACCAGTTTGTTTTTGTTGCCGTTTTCGGAGCTTGTGGCGACTACAGAGACCGCGTTTTTTTACAGTGTGTTCAGGGGACAGGCAGCTAGCGGATAGTGAGGAGATGTTTGCTGTATGTGACAAAAAATGTTTTGGCCTAAAAACGCGTGACATCACTTAGAGCACCTTTAAAGCAAAAGTCATAGTGAATAGTGAGAGTTGGACCCTAATCTAAAATGTGAACATTGTGGTGTCAAATCAATTAATCACATCTAACATAAATGTTTGTTTACATAATATATGTGTGTATTTATATTCCATTTTTATATTTTATATATATGTCTGTGTGTATATAATGCATACTTCTGCATATATATAAATGTGTGTGTGTGTGTATGTATGTATATATGTATATGTATATATATATATAATACACACACACACACACACACACACACATTTATGTTAACACAAACTTTTATGTTAGATGCTATTATATATATATTGATATATATATTTCTGACCCTAAACTTTTGAACTACGTATTTAGGTATAATGCAAAATCTGATTTTCTCTGAGTACTAAATATAATAAAACAAAGAATTAACAGTACAAGATTATACTTGTGTAATTAATATTTGGGCACACTTAAGAAAACACACTAATTCAAGCACACTTAAGCACGTCTGAATGCTGTACTTGGGTGTCAAAATACTTTTTGAGGCATCTATAAATGGAACTGGATGATGATAAAAATAGGTTAACAATACTCAGTATATTGCTGTTTGCTGTTTCTTTTTTTGGACTTCCCTTTTTCCCTCCTTGAAATAATTTTCCCCTGAAGCACTTTAATTTGCTTTTCCTCGCTGTTAGATTTGCATTTCAACCAGCGTGTTTGGGTTTGACAACTTGATGTTTTGACACAACAGGAAATCTCTCTCGTGGAACACGCTTCGCGCTCGCAAGCGTGCAGAGAAGGACAGTGCGCCACTCAAAAGTGACATAAAAGTTGAGAATGGACTGCGTAAGCCAAAGGAAATTCTCAGCAGCAAGGTCACTGAGAAAGTGAGTAGGAGGATGAGGAGGGAGTGTGTGTTTGTGTGTGTGGGCTGCATCCTCACCTGTGTGAAAATGAACACTGAACACATCACTCACCCCACTTGCGTTTGCCCAGTGATGGCATGACACTGACAGAAACACATGATGTTTCAAATATTAGCTTTTGTTCCATTTTTTTAAAAGCCATTATATACAGTGGTGGTCAGAGTTATTGGCACCATTGGTAAATATGATCAAAGATGACTGTAAAAATAAATCTGCATTGTTTATCCTTTTGATCTTTAATTCATAAAATTAGCAAAAATCTAACCTTTCATTGAAGAAAAAGAATTGAAAGTGGAGGGAAAATCACATTATGAAATAAATGTTTTCTCCAAAACACGTTGGCCACAATTATTGGCACCCTTTTATTCAATAGTTTTTGCAACCTCCTTTTGCCAAGATAACAGCTCTGAGTCTTCTTCTATTTAGCCTGATGAGTTTGGAGAACACCTGACAGGAATCTCTCCAGATCCTTCAGATTCCCAGCTCCATGTTGGTGCTCCTTCTCTTCAGTTCACTCCACTCATTTTCTTTAGGGTTCAGGTCAGGGGACTGGGATGGCCATGGCAGAAGCTTCATTTTGTGCTCAGTGACACATTTTTGTGTTGGTTTTGATGTTTGATTTGGATCATCGTCCTGATGGAAGATCCAACCACGGCCCATTATTGGATTTCTAGCAGAAGCGGTCAGGTTTTGATTTTTTATCTGTTGATATTTGGTAGAATCCATGATACCATGTATCTGAACAAGATGTCTAGGACCTCCAGCAGAAAAATAGGCCCACAACATTAAAGATCCAGCAGTATATTTAACCGTGGGTATGGGGTACTTTTTATCCATGTGTGCACCAAACCCATCTGGTGGGTTTGCTGCCAAAAAGCTCTTTTTTTTTTAGTGTCATCTGACCATAGAAGCCGGTCCCGTTTGAAGTTACAACAGGGGACAACTGAAGTTACAACTGAATATACTGGAGATTGTTTCTGGATGAAAGCAGAGGATTTTTCTTGAAAACCTCCCAAACAACTTGTGGGGATGTAGGTGCTGTTTTTTTTTTTTTTTTTACGCTTTCTGAGACTCAAGACTCAACTAATCTCTCCAATTCTCCAGCTGTGATCCTTGGAGAGTCTTTGGCCACTCAAACTCTCCTCCTCACCACTATTAGGACAATTTAGACACACGTCCTCTTCCAGGCAGATTTGTGACATCTTTAGTTGATTGGAACTTAATTATTGCCCTGATATTGGAAATGGGGATTTTCAATGCTTTAGCTATTTTCTTACAGCCACTTTCTATTTTGTGAAGCTCAACAATCTTTTGCTCCACATCAGAACTATATTCTTTGGTTTTTTTTCATTGCGATGAATGATTAAGGGAATTTGGTCTTTGTGTTTCCTCATGTTTATACTCCTGTGGAACAGGAAGTCATGGCTGGACAATTTCATGTTCATGATCACCCTGGTGTGCTAAAAAAGGTAAATATGAATGGGAATATACTTCAGAGACATTTTACTCATAAAAAAATTCTAGGGGTGTCAATAATTGTGGCCAACGTGTTTTGGAGAAAAACATTTATTTCATAATGTGTTTTTTTTTTTTTTTTTNCTTTCAATTCTTTTCCTTCAATGAAAGGTTATGTTTTTGCTAATTTTATGAATTAAAGATCAGAAGGATAAACATTGCAGAT
Organism: Anabarilius grahami; assembly: GCA_003731715.1. Classification (NCBI taxonomy): domain Eukaryota; kingdom Metazoa; phylum Chordata; class Actinopteri; order Cypriniformes; family Xenocyprididae; genus Anabarilius; species Anabarilius grahami. Next base: position 8,599,554 of record RJVU01049572.1, read on the forward strand.
TTATTTTTACAGTCATCTTTGATCATATTTACCAAGGGTGCCAATCTGACCACCACTGTATATTTTAATTAGAAAAGTTGAATGATTACGACATAATCTGCTAACAACTGCATGACTATAAATATATACTGAAGTACAATACAGGCTGAGTAGGACTTTTTATTTATTTATTTAGATCCCAATACTTCTCAATAAATTAATAAACATTTATTTCATAAACTTTTTTATTATGATCATTATTTTGATTTGCTAAAATACTACAGTATAAAAATGATACTGATAATGATATGAATAAGTTTTTATTGTTGTATTCCTGTCACTTTGGCCTGGGGTTCTTTCAGACTGTAACTCCGTCCCTCTGTATTCCTGTACTGTGAGTGTGTAACATTTCTCTCTCTCAACCCGAACCACAGGAGTCCCGCAGCTCAGACGAGTCCGATTGTGAGGATGAACTAGACCCCAAAACTAGTATGGAGGTAGAGATACTGATCTCAATGCATGCTGCCCAGTAGATTTATATTTTTTATGTATTTATTTGTAGTATTATTTTTAATAAACTGAATTGAACAGTAAATAGGTACAGCTTTTGAAGCTTAAAGTTAAAGAAATATGTGAATCCCTTTTACATTTTATTTGGCCTAATTTGTTGTTGGTGAGTTATTATTTTAACTAATTGTGTGGAGTGACTGGTATAAATGATCGTTCACACCAATGATAACTGTAACTATAAAGTTTTATTTATCATTCATTCTATGAAAATAGTGAAGTTCACCCCACAACTATAACGATAACAACACTAAGGAACAATAATTGCTGAGATCACTTCCAGAACAACTTTTTGCATCTTATGAACGATAAAAACATTGACAGCCAATCCGAATTCACCCAACTTTAAAGAGCTTGAGCATTTGAACTGTTATGTTTCTCGTTATAGTTATCTCTGGTGTGAACGGGCCTCAACCCTAATGAAAATCTTTTGCAATGTTCAGGATGAAATACTAGCTTGTACTGTAATCAACATCTCAAAGAGTAATGCTGTCACATGATCTCACTGAGTGCATGTTTATTTCAGTGGCATTAAAGTTCTTACTGGAAAAAATGTGTTCAGTTAGTGGCCAATCTGCAAAAATCTGATAGAAGTATCATACATTTTTCTTCTTTACCTCAAATCTGGCTATTTTGTGACTGTTCTAGAGCAGAAAGACCAGGTGATACCTCTATCAGGAAGGCGATTGGCTCTTATAACTGAAAGGCGGCACTGCCAGTGTGTGTTGCCAGTTAAATAAAAGAGATATTTGTGTTTGATATTACTTGTTAATAAGTCAGTTGGAGTGCATTTGTTTTTGAAAATCACAAGCTGTATGCTCTGGTTGTATTCTGTACTTCTCTTCCAATGTATTTGGTCCAGTTTCAGGATTTCACATTCTACACGATTTAGCACACTGCAGAAATTGTATCAATAGTATGGTAGTATGCTATTCTGAACAGACAGTGGTTGAATACCAAATTGCATTCTAACATACTACTCTTTATATTTTTCACATATCTTTATATGCAGTGTTGGGAGTATCGCATAACAATTAACGGAGATTACGTAGTCAGATTACTTTTTCCAAGTAACTAGTAAAGTAACGCATTACTTTTAAATTTACAACAAAATATCCAAGTTTTTTTTCAAATAAGTAACGCAAGTTACTTTGTTTTCCCATGTATATTGACTGACAGCTCTCCTGTCCCCATGTTGAGTGCAGAGGACTTGTATGTGAACATGATCACTTGCATGAAAAATTCAGTATTTCTCAAAATGAATGAAAACAGTGAAATGCAATCTCTGATAATTAAATAATTAAATGTTATATTACACAAATATACTTTGTATTTAATCTCACTTTATTAACCAATGTCTTTGCTGCTGACCTTTGATGATCCAATTCAACCTTACTAGGCAAATATGACTTTTTTTTCTATTGCTGAAGTAAGAGTGTTAAACTTCCTTCTCCTGTATCCTATTCTTCTTTAGTCCAGAATGGCAGCACAGCTGAAAGGTTTGTTTGAGCTGCGCCCTCTACTGTACAGGTGTAAAAATGCATTTCCTTCAGTCTGAGGCTTATTCATTTCACTTTCGGTGTGAAAGGGCCTTAACATTTGCCAGAAACCCTTTAATAACTCAAAACAAACAAACAAGCAAGCCCAGCCCAGGTAAGAGAAAAACAAAAACGTAACATAATGCATAGCTTTCCATAAAAGGTAATATTGTAACTCAACACTGTTTATATGGCAGAAATAGTATGAGTAGTATGCCATTTCAAATTCAGCCAGTGTCTGTTATCTCTTGCGATGGTGCTGCCCTCTGCTGGCTAGTGCTGAAGTGACACAACATTAAGCTTTCCTTCAGAATCAGTTCTTTTGACCCTCTGAAATGCTGCACCTCTGTATGCATCTGTAACGCTCATCTGTCTGTTTTGCAGTTGTTGAACCCTAATTTCATCCAAGAGGGTGAGTTTATGAATGTACAGATGCTGTGATGTTCAGTTTGTCTGTATTTTTCACTAGCAGGGTAAGATGTGGGAAGATGCCCCTATTAGACGCAATGTGCATTTACTTTTAAATTGTTACATATTTAGATAGAAGTTTAGCATGTGCAGGATTATGATGCATGAGCCAATGTGTTAAGGGTAACAAATAGAAATATTTGCTCATTTAGTTTTTAAAACACAAAATGTGAATTATTTAAAAAGNGTGTGTGTGTGTGTGTGTATATATATATATATATACATATATATATAACATACACACACACATATATATAAGTAAAAAGTTTGAAAACATTACAATTTTTAAATGTTTTTGAAAGAAAAATCTTATTAAAAGTCTCTTATGCTTAGTAAGGCTATTTACTTGGTAACACTTTACAATAAGGTTCATTAGTTAAACATTATTTAATGTATTATCTAACATGAACTAACCATGAGCAATACATTTGTTACTCTATTTACTAATCTTAGTTAATAAAAATACAGTTGTTCAATGCTAGTTCCCAGTGCATTAACTAATGTTAACAAGATTTTAAGAATGTATTAGTAAATTTTGAAATTAACATTAACAAACATTAATAAATGCTGTATAAGTGTGTTTCATTATTAGTTCATTTTATCAGTCATTTTAACATGCTGATTTTGTGCTCAGGTAACAATTCTTGAATAATTTAATTTATAAAATGACAGCAGACAAAGCAGATAAGAGATTAATTTGAAACGTAAATGTATTCAGTGACATATACAGACATATTTAATAGCCCACATCTTACCCTATGTATTGTTGAGTGGTCATATGTATGTCACATGTAGCTTGTTTTAGAATTTGAATTAGCCACGTGAAATTTTATATTATTATGTGCATTTTTTTTTTCAAATACAGTCCAAGTGTATAAAGTCAATGTGTGGTATGCTATGCAGTTGTGTGTTTTAATAAATTGTGTAGTCTAATTTTAAATCTTGCATCTGTAATACAGTGGCTCCAGAGTTCCTGACCCCTCTAGCGGACGTGACGTGTGCTCTGGGGGAGACGGTGGTTCTGTGTTGTAAAGTGTGTGCTCGACCCAAGCCCACGATCACCCTGAAAGGACCCGATCAAAGTCTGCTGGTCAACAATAACCGATTCACTATCAATATCAGGTACAAATCCACAATCAGTCACAACACAGACTGTGAGCACATGAGTTCAACTGAAACTCTTGGGAAAGGTAAAGAGGCAATATGTTTTTCTTTTCCTTTAGTATGTAATGTATCTGTTTGTTATGGTGGTTGAACTGCACAGTTACAAAACTCATAGTTTCCCACAAAAGGGATTTAATCTAACAGAGAACACTGCTCCAGACCTGCCTAAAATGCATCCATTGAAGTCCAGATATTACTTCCACAAATGTCTATGGCTCTGTCCTGAATGGCACCCTAAGCACTCGCAGACTTCCTTTGAGTCTGCTCTTTCATGACGTAACTCTGTTTTGACTGTTGGGAAGAAGTCTGCTCGCACCAGTGCGGGCTCTACAAAAGTGCCCATCGAGCACGAGCACCCTCATGACACCTAAAATGACAAATAGGACGCCATACGGTCTCATGGACTTCATGCTCACATGCATGCACTGGCTACTGTAAGTCCACAAGACTGTTAGTGCATATGAAGCATGCTATTTGGGACAGGGCCTACATCACAATGTCACATATTAGCATAATGCCCTCCCAAAAGCATACACAAAGAAAGAAGACAAGGCTTCAGTGAATTTGTAGTGTTGTTGTCATGTCTGTGTGTTTGGATGCAAAAGCAAAACCACTTTGTTTGGCCTTCCAAAAACTTGAAATCAGTGGTTAAGCTTCATTTATAACACTGATCCTAAGGAGTACAACCCAAAAGTTTGCTTGTGTTCAGTGCTTTTTGTAGAGGAGAGCTTCCTGAACCTGGAATAGTACAACAATTTAATCCCATGTCATCTAAGATGTTCATGTCTTTCTTTCTTCAGTCGAAAAGAAATTAAGGTTTTTTTCTCCATATAGTGGACTTCAGTGGAGCCCAAACGGTTGAAGGTCAAAATTACAGTTTACAGCGATCCCAGACGAGAAATAAGGGTCTTATCTAGAGAATTTTTTTTTTTTTTACGTTTTAACCATAAATGCTCATCTTGAACTAGCTCTCTTCTTCTTCTCTATTTGAATTCCATCAGTGTAGACACTGCTAAGTGTATTACTGCCCTCCACAGGTCAAAGTTTGAACTAAATTGTCATATACAGTACAATATGCTAGTGCAAGTATATAACAAGTATATAACAATTAGTTCAAACTTTACCCTGGAGGGCAGTAATACACTTAGCAGTGTCTACACTGCCGGAATTCTAATAGAGAAGAAGAAGAAGAGAGCTAGTCCAAGATGAGCATTTATTATTAAAACTTATTTATTTTTTTATTTTTTTATTTTTTTTTAGAAAATGAGCAATGGTTTCTCTAGATAAGAACATTATTCCTCATCTGGGATTGTGTAGAACGTTTTGAAGCTGCAATGAAACTGTAATTTTGACCTTCAACCGTTTGGGCTCCATTGAAGTCCACTTTATGGAGAAAAATCCTGGAATGTTTTCATCAAAAACTTTAATTTCTTTTCGACTGAAGAAAGAAAGACATGAACATCTTGGATGACATGGGGGTGAGTAAATTATCAGGAAATTTTAATTTGAAAATGAACTAATCCTTTAATGACATTAATTAGGAGTCGTTTACAAGGTGGAGAACTGAAACCATTCAGCTGCACTAGTTCAAGACTAAAAGAGAGAAGTTCCTGTGTGTTTTCCTGAGAAATTATCATAAGATCAAATTTAGGATGGTTTCTCTGCAATATTATAAATGAGGCCCCACGTGTTTGGCCAATCCCAGAGCACTGGGTCAGCTGGCCAATCAGAGCACTCTGAGCTTTTTGGAAGGAGGGGATTGTAGAAACCAGAACTCAATAAGAGCATTTCAGACAGACTGGGAATTGAGGTGCTGCAATAATATACAGTATGTGGAAAATAATGTGTGTTTTGAACATTAAAGCATGTTAATCTATTCTTTTACACCTAATAAACAAAATAATGAACTTTTAAAATAGCATCATATGACACCTTTAAAGGGTTAGTTCTCCCAAAAATGAAATTTCTGTCATTAATTACTTACCCTCATGTCGTTCCAAACCTGTAAGACCTTCGTTCATCTTCAGAACACAAATTAAGATATTTTTGATGAAATCTGAGATGAAATCTCATTCATAGACAGCAATATAATCAACACTTTCAAGGCCCAGAAAAGTAGTAGAGACATCATTAAAATAGTCAACATGACTGCAGTGGTTCAATCTTAATTTTGTGAAGCGACGAGAACACTTTTTGTGCCCAAAAACAAAACAAAAATAACTTTATTCAACAATCTCTTCTCTTCTATGTCATTCTCCTACGCTGTTTACATTCAGCGCTTCCAGGTTCTACGTCTGAATGCTGACTCGTTATTGGCCGGCTCCTGCACACGCATGCGTCATGCTGCTCATGTGAACAGCGTTGGCCAATACTGAGTTGGTGTTTTCACGTAGAACCTGGAAGCGCTGAACGTAAACATTGAAGGAAGGTCTTACGGGTGTGGAACGACATGAGGGTGAGTAATTAATGACAGATTTTTCATTTTTGGGTGAACTAACCCTTTAAAACAACTTGTTCTCCTGGTATAATCCATCCTGGAGTTGATAATTGAAATTTTATATTGAAATGACTTTGAGTTTAACTGATTGGTTCCAGGAAAGTGTTTAGGAATAATGTCATCTGAATTTGTTCTGTGGGAAAACTGCACCCATGTGACCTCATAAGTCTCACTGTTATGTAACTGTCCCATGATTCCGCCAAGATTCCAATTTTTTTCTTATCAACTGCACCAGTGACTGTGGCTTTTAACCCTCCTATACAAGAGCACTGCACAACCAAAACACATTTTTTGTGATTTTTACACATCACATCTTTAACTCTCTATGGAGCACATACAAAAATACATCCCTAAACCTGATATTCAAGTATGTTTATGTTATGACTTACTCTATGACCTTTGACCTAGATACATGTAATTTAAACATAAACAACACATAGCATATTTCTTGTTATATTTGCAGAATGTTGATTTTATATTTTGCAATAGCAGGTAGCATGCAAACAGATGTTTACATACAGTCATACACTATTACTAATGATAACTTTGCCATTTGATTGTTTATCTGAAAATATCTTTCTCACTCTGTGTGTGCTGTGCCTGATCCACTTCAGGGATACGGGTGATATCGTGTTGAAGATCTGTAATCTAATGCCACAGGATACTGGCATCTACACGTGTGTGGCTGTGAATGATCATGGCACAGCCTCCTCATCTGCATCTATTAAAGTACAAGGTGAAAAGACACAGAGAGAAATAAAGATGGGCGTTCATCTGTCCACATGTTGTAATTGGAGTTGTTCTCTGGTCCAGGTATCCCAGCAGCCCCTGCTCGACCTGTGGCGCAGGAAGCCAGCAGCACTGCAGTGATTGTTCACTGGCTTCCTCCAGCCAGCTCAGGAAACTCTGCCATCTCCAGCTACACTGTGGAATACAGGCAGGAAGGTAAACAATTACACACTGTGAAATCCCAGCAGTCTTGGCACAGCAACACTGACAAACATTCACTGAGAGAACTACTGCCTGAGATTTCTGTTGTAATGAGAGATACTTAATGTGGTTAATTTGCTCTTTTGAAATGAAACACTTTGAGACTGTACAATGTAGAAATAAAACTCTGCCCTCTACTCTCACATTCACACCCCTCCCCAATCCACCAACAATACGGATTGAAACCAAATAGCTCTGAGCTGTCACAACTGTGAGCACATTAACATTTGATTGCCCACATTTACATATCATCACCTATTCTGTGCTCAGCGATTTAAAGGTGCAGTAAGCAATTTCTGTGAAACGGTTGCTATTTGAAATCACCCCAAGCAGACACACCTCTCCCTTCATTGCTCCACCCACAGAATGCATGAACACACAACACTATAAACCTATGATGTTCCCAGTTTTAATTTAGCAGAACTATCAAGTTTTGAGTTTGTAGTACTCATGCATGTTAATTGTTCCTAACTTGAAGTACTGAGTTAGCCAACTCATACATTTTGATAGCAATTAACATAAAATATTTAGTTAATTAACCTTTTTATTTTGAGTTCTTGCAAATCAAATGAGTTATTTACTTCACTGTAAACCCTAAGAAAATACAGAAAATGCCAACTTGCTAATTTGCTAACATGTTAACAATAGCATGGTATAGCACTTACTGAATGAGTACAGCAACCTAAAACATGTAACTTACCTGCTCTCAAACCAAGCAGCATGTGCCACTTGTCACCATGATGGTAACTCTCCAAAAACCCACATTAACAGAAACTCTTCTAAATTAGCATATCAAAACATTAATCACTACTAAATCTCCCTTACGATTAATCTTGTGCAAAAAACATTATATAACACTTAATTTTAGGATTTACTCTCCCTTTCGAGTGCCATGGGCAAAGCATGCTGGGAAATAGAAATCCCAGCCCAGTTTCAGTTAAACTTAAGTTAGTCTATATTAAAAGAAATTAGTTCATACAACTCAAAACAATGAAACAGTTCAGTTTACTTGAAATATGTCAGTGCTCTGAACTCAAAAGAAAAAAAAAATTCTAAATACTCATAGCAGTTAATTTAACTGAACTAATTTGTTCAATTTAAGTTTGTCCTACTCAAACCAATTAAGTATTTTGAGCATTAGGGTTTACAGTGAATGCAAGAGTGGATGTGGAGTTCATTTGCAAAAACCAATAAACGGCACTTTAAAAAAAAAAAAAGAACTGACTGTGGTGTGTTATTCTCCACATATAGCATGTTCTGAACCCTAAATAAGTTTTGTCAGAAAAGCCGGTATTGTCCACTGTCAAGGCATCGCGAATTCATGTTTTATGCGAAACCATCATGCGAATTCAGAAAGCAACATAATGCGGCCCAGATCCGGCCCACATCTGGTACGTGTGGATCTGGGCCAACACTATGTTGCTGTCAGGGTTGTGTAACCAATAAGTCCATTTTGGTGAGTCAGCGCGCAGTGCTCAGGTCAGGTGACAAGGCTGCTAGTCACTTCGAAAAGACGTGCTAGCTGAGGGGAGTTTCATCGACTAAAATTGATCGAGGATTTACAATTCGACTCCTGCAAGTCCTACACCATTCACATCTTACATGCTGAACCCTTGGTTACACGCTGAATCCTTTTGCGTTTGAGCGTGTGTGTGCGCGTGTGTGTGCCGTTCTGTTAGTGTGTGTGCGTTTGTGTGCATGTGTGTGTGTGTGTGTGCTGATCTGTTATTGTTTGTGCGTTTGTGCACACGTGTGTTTAAGTGTGTTTTAAATGCAATTACAAAGCAATTACTTAGTTTTGTTTAACTCTGAAACATGAAATGTAGAGTTATCTGCTTTTGCTAAAAACCAAGCTTTTAATATATAAAAAAACGGTAACACTTTATTATAGGGAACACGTATTCACTATTAACTATGACTTTTCCCTCAATAAACTCCTAATTTACTGCTTATTAATAGTTAGTAAGGTAGTTGTTAAGGTTAGGTATTGGGTAGTGTTAAGAATGTAGAATAAGGTCATGCAGAATAAGGCATTAATATCTGCTTAATAAGTACTAATAAACAGTATAAAAGTACCAATAAACAATATTCTAGTAGTATGCATGCTAATAAGTAGCTAGTTTAAAGACCCTAAAATAAAGTATTACCAAAAAAATATACTTTTCAATGAACTTTTGTAAGTTACCTGTATTTTTTTGAGTTGTTATACGTAACCAAAACAAGCCAACTGTAGTTTGATTGATATTACTTGAAATGCACAATAAAAAAAAAACTATGTAAAACAATACAAATAATGATTAACGAAAAATAAAGCGAGCGAATGACAAGGAAGAACAAAAAATGAACATGCAGCACATAAGAGTATATACATGTAATGACACTGAAAACTGTTCTGTTACTATAGCTATCATTACAACAACAGCATATCTTGGTTCTGTGAAACATAGCAAAACCAATGTTACTCACGTATGAAGCAGAAACGATGCAACCTCTGCATCCATTTCCAGGCCTTCCTGCTTAGGTCTCTCCAGCGCTAGAAAGCGCTCTTGCCGAATTATAACACTTCTTTTTCCAGTGATATTCCTCTGACCTTTTCTCTTTTGTAATGTCTCTCAGCCATATCTCTTTCTACAGTCTTTCAAATCTCCCTCTTGCTTACTCACCCCCCATCATGAGTGGACACACTGTTAATTGGCTACAAATGTGTTGTGCTGCTCAGTCAGATCCACTTTCAACTNAGTTTCAGTTAAACTTAAGTTAGTCTATATTAAAAGAAATTAGTTCATACAACTCAAAACAATGAAACAGTTCAGTTTACTTGAAATATGTCAGTGCTGTGAACTCAAAAGAAAAAGAAAATTCTAAATACTCATAGCAGTTAATTTAACTGAACTAATTTGTTCAATTTAAGTTTGTCCGACTCAAACCAATTAAGTATTTTGAGCATTAGGGTTTACAGTGAATGCAAGAGTGGATGTGGAGTTCATTTGCAAAAACCAATAAACGGCACTTTAAAAAAAAAAATAGACTAAAATTGATCGAGGATTTACAATTCGACTCCTGNCTAGTTCTGAGGCCTTCTGGGTCACAGTGACATCTACAATCATATCAATCCATTCACTCTGAGCCCACAGGGGGGGTGCGTGTGTGTGCGTGTGTGTGTGTGCGTGTGTGTGCGCGTGTGTGCGCGTGTGTGCGCGTGTGTGCGCGTGTGTGTGCGTGTGTGTGCGTGTGTGTGTGCCGATCTGTTATTGTGTGTGGGTTTGTGTGCACACGTGTGTTTTAAATGCAATTACAAAGCAATTACTTAGTTTTGTTTAACTCTGAAACATGAAATGTAGAGTTATCTGCTTTTGCTAAAAAACAAACTTTTAATATGTAAAAAAACTGTAACACTTTAGTATAGGGAACACGTATTCACTATTAACTACGACTTTTCCCTCAATAAACTCCTAATTTACTGCTTATTAATAGTTAGTAAGGTAGTTGTTAAGGTTAGGTATTGGGTAGTGTTAAGAATGTAGAATAAGGTCATGCAGAATAAGGCATTAATATCTGCTTAATAAGTACTAATAAACAGTATAAAAGTACCAATAAACAATATTCTAGAAAACCAAAAAAATATACTTTTCAATGAACTTTTGTAAGTTACCTGTATTTTTTTGAGTTGTTATACGTAATCAAAACAAGCCAACTCTAGTTTGATTGATATTACTTGAAATGCACAATAAAAAAAAAAGAAAACATGATTTGTGAGAATTAATAAAAACAGAGTTATCTGTTTTTGCAAATGAACTCTTCGTCTCTTTATCATTGGTGAAGTGAAGTAAAATAATGATTAACGAAAAATAAACCGAGCGAATGACAAGGAAGAACAAAAAATGAACATGCAGCACATAAGAGTATATACATGTATATACATGTAATGACACTGAAAACTGTTCTGTTACTATAGCTATCATTACAACAACAGCATATCTTGGTTCTGTGAAACATAGCAAAACCAATGTTACTCACGTATGAAGCAGAAACGATGCAACCTCTGCATCCATTTCCAGGCCTTCCTGCTTAGGTCTCTCCAGCGCTAGAAAGCGCTCTTGCCGAATTATAACACTTCTTTTTCCAGTGATATTCCTCTGACCTTTTCTCTTTTGTAATGTCTCTCAGCCATATCTCTTTCTACAGTCTTTCAAATCTCCCTCTTGCTTACTCACCCCCCATCATGAGTGGACACACTGTTAATTGGCTACAAATGTGTTGTGCTGCTCAGTCAGATCCACTTTCAACTGTGTTTCTCAGAAATCGCATACTGCACATTTAACACTGAATTTTCAGCAGCCATTACTCCAGTCTTCAGTGTCACATGAACCTTCAGAAATATTTGCTTATTATTCTTATTGTTATCAGTGTTGAAAACAGTTGTGCTGATTAACATTTTGTGGAAATGGTGAAAAATTTTTTTTCAGGATATTCTTTTATAATTAGAAAGTTCAAAAGAGCAAAATTTCTTTGATATAGAAACCATGTAAAAGTTTTAACCATGTAAAAGTCTTTACTGTCACATTTGTCCAGTTGAATGTATCCTTGCTTAATAAAAGTGTTAATTTCTGAAAAAAAAAAAAAAGAAACCGACTCCAAACTATTGAACAATAGTGTAGATAAAAAAAAATCTAAAAGGTACAGTAGCAAAGAGCCTGTTTCATTGAAAGGGTGAAAATGGTGATGAACTATTGTTGTTTTACTATGTTTAGTGCAAGGAAATTTGACTGACATTATAAGTAGAGTTTAGAAATAAATACATTTCTACAGAAGTATAGATTATAGCATCTTTATTAAGCTTCATGCATACTATTTTGTCTGAAAAAGTTAATCTTATGACATGAAAATGTGATATTCTGTTTATTCACCCTGAAACCTATAATGTCGGTTAAAATTTAAAAACTAAAACACTTGAAGAAAAACTACATTTCTGTTATTTTGTGTGTATTTGTGTGCAGACTCTCTGGTGTGGCAGAAGTCGGTGGTCTCCACTGCAGATGTGTGTGTGAAGATTGAGAATCTGATTCCTGGTGGGCACTATCAGTTCAGAGTCAGTGCCAGTAACCCCTGGGGCATCAGCCCACCCAGTGAACCCTCAAACATGGTGACTTTACCCAGCACAGGTGAGGACAATCACAGAACATAAACATCAGTGATTTGCCATAAGTGAACTACCTTCCTGTCTCATACAGATTCATACTGGTTTGTAACAATATTAAGCTGTATAAAATGACAATTTTTTAATTTTGGGGTGAACAGTGCACTCTTACATATCCTACAGTTTCTATTATACCACCACTCAGGCTGCCATCGGTACCATCAGCTATGCCATTATTAATACAATTACCTCTCTTTTTGATGCTTAAGCAGTTTTAATATCAGAAAATTAAATATTTTTAGAGAAAATTGTGATTTTCTTTTTCTTTGCCATTATTAATATAATTTACCTGTACTTTTGTTGCTTAAGTAGTTTTAATATCAGTCACTTTAATAAATAAATTATTTTTTTTTCTAAAAATATTAGTGACTGATATTAAAACTTCTTGAGCACACATTTTTTTTTTTGCCATTCTTAATAACATTTACATTTATTTTTGATGTCACTTTAATATTAAAAAAAAACAAACAAACAAAAAAACTTTTTTGCCATTATTAATAAAATCGACCTGTACTTTGATGCTTAGGTAGTTTAAATGTCAGTCATTTTAATACTTTTAGGGGAAAATTTATTTTTAATAGCATTTTTAAATACTATTTAATAGCTACTTCAGTTAGTTATCTCTACTTACTAAAGTATGTTACTTTACACAACTCTGAAATTATGACTTGATTTTTTTTTTACTTCTTTTACAGTTAAAATATCTAAAAATTTTTGAAACAGGATACATTTACTTGAGAAGTAACACAACATAAGATAATAAGACTTGCTTTCTGAGAATCTAATACATAAACAGTATCTAACATTTTAAATAAAAAAAAAGTTGTAAATTTAAAAAAAATCTGTCAGTGCAGTAAGACAAAATATACTTATTCAAGATCTAATCTATGAAATGTTTTAATATTTTACAGATTGTTGCTTCTCAAAAATACTAATTAGAATATAATTTTTTGTAGTGCAGTTGATTTCAGTAGAGTTTGATAATCACAACACAAAAATGTTGGGTAAAATTATGGCTTTAATTCTATTTCACTATTTTTAACTGATTTTAAACTTTTAATTTTTTTCACTGAGCTTGTTGAATTGCAGTCTGGGATTGACTTCTCAGCTAAAGACACATGTCATGCTGCCTTCTATTTTAGCCAAAATAAAGTAGAAATAAGCATAATTATGCCTCCTATACCTTTTGGAAAAGCCTGTGTCAAAAGTGTACATGATGCCTGTAAAGTGTTGTTTTGGTAGACAGCACTAAGTTTAGGAAAAGAACTGATTCTTCCGAAACACAGTTCTTATTCTCTATTTTTTATTTTCTTCACTTTCACGAAGCCTCGACATATGACGGCACTGGAATCCAGTGGAAAGACAATTTTGAATCTGCCTTCACAGAATTATGTGAAATTGGACGGTAAATATATATGTTTTTACCTTCATTAACAAGCAGTCTAGCATCATTCATCCTGTCAGTAACAAACTCTGGCATTTTTTTATATGTTCTCTGTTTCAGGGGTCGTTTCTCAGTGGTGAGGAAGTGTCTCAGTAAGGCCAGTAAGAAGGAGGTTGCTGTGAAATATGTCAATAAGAAGATGCAGAAGAAAGAGCAGGTTGCCCATGAGGCCGATATCCTGCGTCATGTCCAGCATCCCCAGCTGGTGGCGCTGATTGATACCTATGAGTCGCCCACGGCCTACATGCTGGTTCTTGAGCTGTGAGTAATCCATTTTGGAAAGCAAATACACTTCCATTGATGCAACAGTTACATATGGAAGCTTGTATCTGCCACAGAATTAAAAACATGTAAAAGATAATTGTGACTTTTATAACTCATAACTGCGACTTTGTATCATGCAACAATGAGAAAAAATGTCAGAATTCTAAGATGTAAACACAATTGTGAGGGGAAAAAAAATCACAATCCTTTTTTATTTTTACCTTTTTTACCTTTTTATTCAGTGGTGGAAACAAACTTCTATAGTTATGGGCCTAAACTAAACAAATCAGTTATGTCTAGACATGTAGAAGTTTTAAAGGTACAGTGGCAAAAACAGCTTCTTTAAAGGTGCAATATGTAATATTTTTGCAGTAAAATATCCAAAAACCACTAGGCCAGTGTTATATATTTTGTTCACTTGAGTACTTACAATATCCCAAATGTTTCCAACTATTTGTAAATCGTGAGCAAATTGCAATTTTAACCAAGGCTCCGGGACGTGTGAGGAGTCGCCTGTCAATTGCGTCATACCCGCGTTACCCTCGGTTTCCGGTTTTATTTTGTAGAAACTATGGAAACACCAAAGACGCTTTAATATATTACACGTTTTAATAGACAAGGGAACAACTGTTTTGATATATTTATAGAGAGAAAAATAATTATTGTTATATAGCTCAACGCGTTTAGTCTTATTGTTTAAACCTAATTTTCTTGATTTTTTGCGAGTACCATGCTTTTACCATGCCTCAGAGAAAAACACTATTTTGTGAAGTAGCTAACATAGAATAATCAGATGCAGCTTTATTTTTAGTAACAGTAATACATAATTTTCTCCATCATACAACACATTTTAAAATTAATTGCATGCCATTTATCAACACAAGACATCCAGAATTTAATATGATATTCTAAAATCGATCTATCTTACTGCAGTGTGTAACAGTGTCTCACAACAGTGGCCGAGCGAACGCACAGAGTAACATTATTACATTTTCAACACCCTCAAATGTATCTAATAATAAACAGAGCTGCGTTACCTCATACTCATGACCAGAAAAGCGGAAGCGGCGCTGGCGACTGTTTCATAATAAAAGTTCCGCTGCTCGTGAGGCGTGTGTTGCGCAATCGCTCCAGCGGCCTCGTTCAGCTCCCACAACACTCGGTCCTGCTCTGCTTCATAATACAGTAACGTTAATAATCGAATCCATGAACATGAGTTCTTCCCGACTCCAATCCCTATTCTTTTGCACCGTCCGTTGAGGTGCTGTTTTCCCAAATATCAGCACGATTGCAAATGTGATAGCCTATTTTATAACAGTTCAATAAAGTTAACGAGTCAACAAATCCACAGTACAGACAGTTGCATCATCCAAAAGCTTTTTATTTCAGGAAAAAAGAAAATAAAATTTTAAAAAAGAATGACATTCATTGATATGATCATTTTTATGTGTTCAGTGTTGAAGATGGGCGTCTGCTGGACTATCTAGTGGCTCATGATGAGCTTATGGAGGAGAAGGTGGCATTCTTCATTAAAGACACACTAGAAGCTCTGCAGCATCTGCACACCTGCAGAGTAGCTCATCTGGACCTCAAGGTGAAACATTATACCACCACATCAGCATATTTAGAGCTTATTTAGTAAAAAGTAGAAGTTTAACAGACACTTTTCCAAAGTAACCCACTCAGAATACCTTAGCAACAGCATAGCAACACACTAGCAACCACCAATACATTTAGCTGTGCAACAGTGTGCTAAAAACCTGAATAAAAATTACTAATAATCTTCTAATAATTCTAAATAAGAGTCAATCGCCAAAGCTCCAGTTCCCAGTAAGTGTCCTGAGGCTGCACATTGGCTGAACCAACCTTAAAATATACACTTTTTAACACTATTTGAACATAAGAAACAGATTTATTTCTGATTTGAAATATATAATTATTAAAATGTGAGCTTGGCAAGAAGTTTTTGAGATTTTGGTATTACCCTATTTAAGTAGATCGGAGATGGTCTTGCATGACCCAAATATCTGCCAAATATAGTGAACTGACTTTCGTTGCAAGGGACTTTGATAAAACCTGCTAGAAGCCTACATATAGCAGCAACCGACATCACCTTAGCAACCACATAGCAACACACTGGCGACCATCTACATCACACTACCATTTTGAGTTTTGTACAAGCAAGCACCAATTCTAAAACAGAGTTAAGAAACCTAGTGCAGAGTCTTGAAAGTCTTTCTCCTTCCTCAGCCTGAAAATCTGTTGGTGGACCTCCACGTGCCGGTGCCTTGCGTGAAGCTCTCAGATCTGGGCGATGCAGTACAGGTTTCGGGTCACCGCTATGTGCATCTCCTCCTGGGGAACCCTGAGTTTGCCGCTCCAGAGCTCATTCAGGGCACCCCGGTGTCTCTGTCTACAGATGTGTGGAGTGTAGGGGTGCTGGCCTACGTCATGCTCAGCGGAGTCTCCCCGTTCCTGGACGAGAGTCTGGAGGAGACCTGCGTCAACATCTGCAGGCTGGACTTCTGCTTTCCTGAGGAGTACTTCTGCGGCATCAGCCAGGCCGCCAAAGACTTCATTGTGTCCACGCTCAACCAGGACCCCAGAAAGAGGCCGATCTCAGCCTCGTGCCTTCAGCACCCGTGGGTCAGCGCTCATAGTGGAGATTACTCCAAAACACCACTGGACACCATCAGACTCGCTGCGTTCATTGACAGACGCAAACAGCTACATGATGTCAGACCTGCGACAAACGTTAAAGGACTGGTCAGCAGCAGTATGGGACACACTTTGTGAAACGAGAACATGGGCTGAAGTAGGGAGATTCTAGCATGTTACATGCTGTTCTTCAACATTAAATGTCATTTACATTATATCATATCATTTGGAATGTGCACTTACTGTACACAGTGTTTCCTGTAGAGTTATTTGGCCTGCTCTGTGATGACTTGTGACCTGGGGAGATCAACAATTTTGTGAGACCATTAATAGATTGAGAAACTGCAAGGACACTGGAATTGTGGGAATTGCAGAGCTATGAGTAGTGACATCACTGAATACCATATAGGTGGGAGTAGCTTAGGGTGATTTGTTTTATAACTTTGAGAGTACTAAACAGACCAGTAGTTGGGTGTTGTTGTATGTTCAGTTGTACTGAGAAGGTTTACAGGAAAAGTTCAACCAAAAATGAGAATTCTGTCATTACTCACTTGTGTCGTTCCAGATCTGCAAGATGTGCTAAAACAAAATGAGATGTTAGATGAATGTTAATGCTGCTCCAAGTAAATAAAAATAAAAAACTAATTTGTTTTCACATATATTCAAATAGGGTTAGGTTTCACATCTATGATGCTGAATGGCTCATTTCTTGAATGGATCGCAACATGCCAGTTTGAATGTGCAGAAGTTCAATAAAGCAATAAGCCCTAAGAAGCCGTGGTTTACAGTGAATTTAGAACAGCTTAGAGGCTTCATTAGTGCCTAAAACCCCCTTTAGCTGTTCTAAAATCTGTGTAAATCACGGCTTTATGGGGCTTAAAATGGTTATTCCACACACCTGGCAAGGTTTCATTAAATAAACACTGACACAAAAATGTAATGCTCTTGATTAAAAAAAACATACTTTTCTTCCACCAATGTAGTTCTTCAGAAGCAGAACACAGACACAGTGGCGCAGTAATACTGATGTAATGCAGTCACAGGTGTATGTTTGTAGAGTAATTTTGAACACGGCTCAACAAATTATCAAGGACGGGAACTATCCGTTTTATGAATATGATTTAAAAGCTTAATTTGGAAGATTCTTCAATTTTATGATACTTTTACCACATTTGGAGCTCAATAAGTATCAGTACTTCTCAAATTCAAATACCAGTTTGGAGCAACATGAGAGTAAATAAACGATGACAGAATGTGGATGACGATTGGGTGTGAAGAGAAATTTAGTGATCCATCATCTTGCAGCAGATATATTTTTCATAGCTTCATTAAGATGAATAAAAGAATGTAGAATATTTGACAGGTTATTGTACAAATACATGCATGTAGAAATAACAGAACATCCACCATTTAACCTGTAATATATTCAGTTTTCATAGTATGGGGTCATGAGGGTCATCATTGATGTCATTTAGCATAATGAGGATTATTTTGAATGTCTTAAAATAGAAACATATGAATTGAACAAAGTATGCCGTTATCTTATTTGTTAGCAAAGTATTGTCATTTCAGTTATTAAATCTCAGCACTTATTTACACTGCCGTTTAAAATTTGGGGTCGATGAGATTTTTTTTTTTTTTTTTTCATTGTTTTTGAAAGAAGTCTCTTCTGCTCACCAAGACTGCAATTATTTGATCAAAAATACAGTAAAAACAGTACTATTGTGAAATATTATTATAATTCAAAAATAACTCTTGTCTATTTAAATATATTTTAAAATGTAATATATTCCTGTGATGCAAAGCTGAATTTTCAGCATCATTACTCCAGTCTTCAGTGTCACATGATCCTTCAGAAATAATTCTAATAGCTGATTTGGTGCTCAAGCTTTCTTATTATTATCAGTGTAGAAAACAGTTATACATTTTTGAAGGATTCTTTGAAACAGTTATTATTTGAAATAGAATAGTTTTTTTTTTGTAATACAAGTATTTACTGTCACTTTTGATCAATTTAATGCATCCTTGCTGAATAAAAGTTTAAATCTTAGTGACCTCAGACTTTTGAATGACGCAGTATTTTATTTTATTTTATTATTTTTTTTACAAAATACCCACACATTGTCCAGGAAGAAACCACTTTTGCCTTTTACTCCATTTATGTAATTTATTATTTTTTAATTTTTACATTAATGTATTATAGGAATGTCCAACTATTTCATGTGTTATACGTTTGTTTGACTATATAATTGTTCTGTGTGTTGTATGTGCAGTCAGACTTGTAATATGTCAAACTGTCACAGCAGTCACATATCAGCTTTGACAGGCCAGAAGCGCACAGTCCGTAAACACTTTCAGTTGATAATATGACAATATCATTGAATACACTCTAAATACACACCTTTGCCATGTGTAGCAACTCATAATGTAATAACTACACATAATGTAAAAACATGACAGTTTTTGGTAATACATTTCTCATAATGTAAAAATTGTTAGATTTTAAAATAAGATTTTATTAAGTTTTAAGAGAATTATTACATTATGAACATTTTATTACAATAATAATATAATACTTATTACATTATGCGCAGTTGTTACATTATGAGTTGCTACAGCATCAATACTGGAAGGGAAGCCTAATAGAGAGGTTCAGTGAGGGCCAGTGAACTATCACACAGTGGTGTAGTATAAAGACGTTACAGCATGACACGCCTGTGAATACTGCATTGGGACAATCGCTACATCTCATGTTTAACCTCATCAGCTCTTGCTGTTTAAAGCTTCTGCTCCGCATTAATAACCTCTGTAATATCATCACCAGGGTCGGGTCTAGTTTCACTTCAGCACATCTGAAACAAACAACATAAAAATAATCGGAATGTAATTTGATTTTAGGCAAGTTAGATCTCAGGAGATCTCTGAAGAATAAAGCCAGATCTGCTCATTACATCTCTGTTTCATGCATATGCCCCTGCAAAAGGATTGTATAGAAGCCTGTGTGTAAAATTTGCTGAAATTTAGTTTTTCTTGATTCATATGGGCTGTTTGTTTGTTACTGAATGTTTAATAAACTGTGCTTTGTTTTTAGGAAAACTTTGTTTTCTTGTATGTGTTTTTTTAAGTTCATCTTAATAAACTACATGCCAACATGAACATAATATTTTGTACACAGATCAAACTAATGTTCAGAAATAGTTCTACAAATTAATTTTTCTATATTAATGTTATTTAAAAAGCAATATAGTGAAAGTTGTGCAGTTGTGCTTTCAAGTTAATTTTTTTTTAAGATTGGAAACATTTATTTAATTTCTAAACAAGGTGATATAAAGATGAAAAAAATGACACAATCAAACTACCCAGACAGCAACATAGTGTGGCCCAGATCCGGCCCACATCTGGTACATGTGGATTACACACGGACCAGATGTGGGCCAGATCTGGGCTGACACTATGTTGCTGTCAGGGTACAGCGAGAGCAAACAAGCGACTCCTTTTGAATCGCTCTCGCGGTTCTCGAATCTCAATCTCGTTCTCGAGTAGAATCGGTTGCAACGGTTTTCGGATCATCAGTACACAACCGAGAACCGCTTCTTTCGAACGTGTCCGATTTGAGAACCGATGAGCTGATGATACTGCGCATGCGTGATTCAGCGTGTGATCTGAAGCTACAGAACAGTAATGACTGTCACAGCACCGGTTAACTAGGACAACTGCTATGAGAGGACTCGAACGAGGGGCCAATCTGGCGAAACGTAAATTAAATAAATCGTAATGTAAGAGGATCATGGTTTCTGCTCTGATGAAGATTAATTTATTCACTTTATAACTATAAAACTTTGTTTGCACATCACTGCCTGTATATGTCATGTGTTTGGATGCTTTAGATGCAAAACTAAATTGTAAGAAACGTTTCAGATTATAATGTTTTAGTTGACTGATGTTATGATTACTGACTTTATATATTTGAATGTGTTAAGTTTTTTCATCCCGGCCCGCCATAGACGACGTCATCACGGATGACGTCATTACGTCGGAGCGTAAAAGAACCTGTGAACCGGTTTTTTCAACCGGTTTATTGAATCGAACTGTCCGAAAGAACCGGTTCGCGGAAAAGAACCGGGTGTTACGAGATTTTCGGTTTCCGAAGGCGGAGCATACATGAATATTTTTTTTCTTTCAAAATGTAATGAGGCCAAATGTGTCCTCATGTGTCCTTAAAACCCCATGAAGAACATGCATGTTTATGAACATTAATGACCAGTAAATTCAGGTCAACTGGGACACTTTTTGCCATTGAAATGACTAGGAAAAAGTTTCCTGATCAACCTGAATATAAGATCCATTTTGAGGGTTATATTAGCTGTGTGAACTTTGTTTATGCAATGTATTATAGAGTCGCGAGCTCGGGGGCGGGGAGCGCGATGATTTAAAGGGGAAGCAGCCTGAATCGGCTCATTTATAATGATGCCCCAAAATAGGCAGTTAAAAAAATTAATTAAAAAAATCTATGGGGTATTTTGAGCTGAAACTTCAGACACATTCAGGGCACACCTTAGACTTATATTACATATTGTGAAAAAGGGTTCTAGGGCAACTTTAAGATGTTTTGTGAATATGGTTCCTGAAAGAAAATAAACTTTTTATCAATTTAGAGCGCAACAATATCCTCTGATTAAATGAACATTACATTTTTTTTCAACAATGTTATCACATAGCCTTATAATAGCACCATAGAGTCTACTTTGTTCTGCATGTTCTTTCAAAAGGCTTATCAAATTAAATGATTAACACCCATGTTTTTAACTTCATTAATGAGTTTTAACCTTTCTTTTTCATATTTTTTTACAGTTTATTAAAACATGTTCAATTGTTTCTGCCTGATTACAATAAATACATTGTCCTGATTCATGTTTTCCAATTTTAAACATAGAATGATTTAATCTAGTATGCCCAATTCGGATGCGTGAAATAATTGTATCTTCTTTGAAAACACTTCTTCCATTTCCTACTTGCTGCTGAAAATTATACATAAATCTGCCCTTGCTATCACAGTTCCATGCTTCTTGCCATTTGTTATTTATTAATTCTTTAATTTTCCCTTTAACTTCATTTTTACTCAGATTCACTATCTATTTCTGTATGTTTAAGAGATTGCTTAGCTAGCTTATCAGCCACTTCATTAGCCTCCACTCCCATATGAGCAGGAACCCACAAAAATGTTACCAAGCTACTTTACTTATTCTTAACAAACTTGCAAGAATCTCATATATAATGTCTTGCCTTGATGATATTAGTCCACTTGCAAGGCTTGATAATGCTGCGTAAGAATCAGAACAAATTACAACTAAGCTTGGTTTTACATCCTCTACCCACTGGAATGCTACCACCAGAGCAATTAATTCTGCTGCATACACGGATACATGATCAGTTATTCTTTGCTTAATAATAGTTTGAAACTTTGGAATATATACACGGCAGCAGCAGTTCTACCAGAGATAGGGTCTTTAGAACCATCAGTATATACAGTACAGTGGTATTGTCACAGAGGCGAACTCCGTGATTCCCTCCTCTGGCCATCGGAGGGAGCCCTCACCCGAGTACTAACATTCACACTCACACTACAATTCCCATCATTCCCTGCTTTGGACCAATTATCCGCCAGCTGTACCTCGTTAACCGGACTATAAAAGACTCTCAGTCACCACAGTCAGACGTGAAGTCTTGTATTGCCGTGGTGTACAATTCTGAGCGTTATTCTATTGTCTGACTGCTTACCTGTTGCTGAACCTGTTGATTATCGTTTACGAACCTCTGCTGCCTATCCCTGACTTGTGCTTTGTATCCCGACCTGTGAGTGTTATCTGCCAGCCCTGACTATTGCCTGTTCTCTGATTACAATTCTGCCTGCCCTGTATCATATCTGTCTGCCCCATCCCAGCCTGAATGACGATTCATTACAGGTATGTGAAAGTTTGGGAACCCCTTGCAGAATCTGTAAAAATGTGAATAATTTTAACAAAATAAGAGAGATCATACAAAATGCATGTTATTTTTTATTTAATACTGTCCTGAGTAAGATATTTTACATAAAAGATGTTTACATATAATCTACAAGACAAAAAAGTAGCTGAATTTATTAAAATATCTCCCTTCAAAAGTTTGTTCACCCAAAAATGAAAATGATGTCATTAATGACTCACCCTCATGTCGTTCCAAACCCGTAAGACCTCCGTTCATCTTCGGAACACAGTTTAAGATATTTTAGATTTAGTCCGAGAGCTTTTTGTCCCACAGTGACGCTGCTTCTTCTACAGCGGTTGGCATCCAGCTTATTGATGCATTACCGCCCCCTTCTGCTCTGGACAGTGACGCTGATGACGTGTTATGTAGTGCGCCCAAGCTTCTTTTACAGTCTGAGGGAGACGCATGCTGTATTCAAGCTATTCTACATTGTTTGTATTTTGGTATTGCTATATTTTTTTAAATGGTGCGTAGGTGTGCATGTCAACCGCCGTAGAAGAAGAAGAAGCAGCGTCACTGTGGATTGAAAGCGGATATACACAGACCCGGAAGAGAAGACAATGCTGAATAAAGTCGTAGTTTTTGTTATTTTTGGACCAAAATGTATTTTAGATGCTTTAAAAACTTCTAACTAACCCACTGATGTCATAGACTACTTTGATGTTTTTATTACCTTTCTGGACATGGACAGTGCACCGTACATACATTTTCAATGGAGGGACAGAAAGCTCTCTGACTAAATCTAAAATATCTTAAACTGTGTTCCGAAGATGAACGGAGGTCCTACGGGTTTGGAACGACATGAGAGTGAGTCATTAATGACATAATTTTCATTTTCAAATCACTGTTAATGAGCGAATCATTGAAATTCAACCTATTCATTCAAGCGGCTGATTCATTCAGGAAGTGTGGCTCAGAGACGCAAAACAATTCTGTGGACTTTTAGACAATTTGGTGTCTTAAATGTAAGTCACTTGATATTAAGTTCTTGTTCATTAAACTGTACACTGTATAAAATCAATATCACATTTGTAATCATTAAATTATATAAATATGAAATATATACAGGGATGTTTTTGCCCCTTATCTTGAATTCTGGGGGCATTCTAAAGGCATTTTAATAGACTAAATCATACAGTGAATGCGTGCACTCTAAATATGCACGTGCACTAGTCTAACCTACTAGACTACGTCACGTAGTGCATGCGTGCACTCAATGAGTATGTTTTTGTTTGGTTTTTGTAAAGTGAGGGACATACTCGATAATTTCAGATCATTAAATCAACAATTACGATATCATAGACGATATATATCGCACACCCTACAGCACAGGCCCGATCGGGCAAGTGACCATTCCATCTACGGTCCCGAGCGTCGTTCACACTGGCCCCGGGCCATCGGGCAGTCCTTATTATCGAGCCCTGCGATGGTGATATAGTAACAAGTGCAATATTATTTG
The DNA here is from genome assembly GCA_003731715.1 of Anabarilius grahami. Lineage (NCBI taxonomy): Eukaryota > Metazoa > Chordata > Actinopteri > Cypriniformes > Xenocyprididae > Anabarilius > Anabarilius grahami. The sequence continues at coordinate 8,623,803 of RJVU01049572.1, forward strand.
TCACGTGTGCTACACTTGTAAGGAAGGCTCCAACAACACAGCTGTTCCAGCAGGAGATACCATACGTCTGTTCCTCGATCAATCTTCCGGCGCACTGCCTGGCCATTTCCAAGTGCGATTGTATAGGACAGAGGGCCAGTCCTATTCTGAACCGTTTCTTGAATCCAGGTAGGGCCTGAACTGAAGTTCTCGGTACCCGATCACCTACACTTCAATGTCTCTTTAGCATGCTGATTGTGGTACCACTTCTGCTTCACTTGCTTGTCTTGCATTTGACTGTTGAAGTCAGGGTGAATGAGATCTAGGGTAGACCTCAGTTTCCATCCACACAACAGCTCCCAGGTGACTTTCCTGTAGTCAACTGTGGTGTAATTTGATAGCCAAACAATGCTCTTGCAAGCCTGGCTTCAGTGGAATCTCCTGTGCTCTTTTTCATCAGACCTTTGAACATTTGCACAGCTCTTTCAGCCAGCCATTAGAAGCTGCATGGTACAGTGCAGTGGTAATTGATATATGTACTTGATGCCGTTATAGTACATGAATTCTTGAAACTCCTTACAACTGAGGTGGGATCACCAAGTTCATCCTGTTGTTTAAGGTATGCTCCAAAATCTGTATCCTCCAGCTTCTAAGGCCATCCTCTAAGCCAGGGGTCCCCAAACTTGTTCCTGGAGGGCCGGTGTCCTGCAGAGTTTAGCTCCAACTTGCATCAGCACGCCTTCCTGGAAGTTTCTAGTATGCTTAGTAGGACCTTAATTAGCTGCCTCAGGTGTGTATGATTAGGGTTGGAGCTAAACTCTGCAGAGACACCGGCCCTTCAGGAGCAGGAATGGTGACCCCTGCTCTAAGCAGATATTCTCTCACCTGTGCTAAAACAGGATCTTTATTGGTCCATTTCTGCTTTTACCAGTGACACATCATATTCACCCAGCAGCAGTATTCTCTCTCTTCCTCCATTGGAGTCTCCACTCCCTTTTCGGACTACGGCAACCTGCTCAATCCATCAGCGTTTTGATGATCCTGGCCCGCTCGATACACAATGGTGTAGTCATACCCACACAACTGCCCATCGCTGGATACATGGCAAGGTCATCTGTGGCACCTCTCTGAGTTCATTGAACAGTGAAATCAGAGGCTTGTGATCTGTTATGATGGTAAATGGTCTACCATACACATACACGTGGAATTTCTTTACCCCAAAAATGACAGCAAGACCCTCCTTATCCAGTTGAGAGTAATTCTTTTCTGCTGCATTTAATGTACGTGACACAAACCCTATGGGCCTGTCTGTTGCATCTTCTATCTTGTGAGGCAGCAAGGCCCCCACCACATATGGGGAGGCATCACAAGCCAAGATGAGGGGTTTTGTAGGATTGTAGTGCACTAATATAGCAGAGGACTGGTGAAGCTCTTTTGACTTTACAAAGGCTTCTTCCTGCTCACAGCCCCACGTCCATTTTGTCTCCTTTCTCAACAGCGTGTGCAGTGGTGCCAACACTGTGTACAGGCTAAGCAGGAACTTCTGATAATAATTCAGCAGGCCTAGATAAGCCTCCAGTTCACTCACTCTCTGAGGAGCGGGCGCTTCTTAAATCGCCTGCACTTTTGTGACCAAGGAAGACCACTTCCTTTCCCAGGAACTCACACTTGATCCTCTTCAGCCTCAATCCACTTCTTCCTCCAGTTTCTTAGATGTTCCTTTTCACTGGTCCCTGTGACTAATGTCATCCTGGTAAACTGTAACATGTTTTATGTTTTGCAGGATTCTCTCCATGGTGCGTTGGAAAATGGCTGGACTCGACGCCACTCCAAAAGGCAGCCTACAGCAAGTGTACAGTCCCTTGTGTGAGTTAATAGCCACATATTTCCTGGCACTCTCATCCAGCATGATTTGCTGATACACATGGCTCATGTCCAGTTTGGAGAATTGTTGGCCTCCAGCTAGCTGAGTGAACTAATCTTCCACTTTCAGAATAGGATATTGTTCCACACTGGATGATCTGTTTACCATGAGTTTGTAATCTCCATAAATCCGAATAGAGCCATTTGGTTTCTTAACAGGCACTATGGGAGCTGCCCACTCTGCGAACTGCACTGGTACAATGATGTTCTCCTCAACCAGTCTCTGGAGCTCGGCCTCCACCAAGGGCTTAACAGCAAATGGAATACATCTGGGCTTATAGAATCGTGGTTGGGCCTTGGGTGTTGACATGATATTTAGCTGTGGTGCCTTTAAGCTGCCCCAGCTCTTCTTTAAACACCTGTACATGTCTGTCTAGCATGTCTGCCAACTTCAGTGCTGGCTCTGCGGTTACTTGATTCACTAGCTCTGGCAGCAACCGTAAGTCTTTTAGTCAGCTTATCCCCAACAAATTAGGTCCTGCTCCTACTACCATGACCATTGTAATTTTTTTTTTTTTTTTTTTTTTTTTTTTTTTTNTTTTCTTACATTTTTGATTTCCACTATTCCTGTAGTCTGGCCCAGCACCTCCATCTTTTCACCAGTACACGTCTTCAAACTGCAAGGTTTCCATTCTGGAATGTCTGTTTCCACAACAATATTGCTCTTTGCTGATGATCGTCACTCCACAACCTTTGTCGACTTCAAACTCCACTTCCATGCAATTCACATTCACCTTCTGTGTGATAGGAGCCACTTTGGGTTGGACTTGGAATTAGGGATCGACCAATATGCATTTTTCAGGGCCGATGCCGATACCGATTATTACAGATCAAGGAGACCGATAACCGATATTTTGAACCGATATGTGTCTAGTGTAAAAATGAAAATTAATGTCAAAATTAAGAATAAAAAGGCCTCTGACAAAGACTCTCTTTAAATTATTTTAACACATCTTTAATTCTGAGAACTGTTCATAATAACAACATTAATATTAATAATAACAACAAACATAAAAAGTGCTGGGAGCATCCATCAGCAGCATTCTGTAAACTAATAATTCTGTAATAGTGTTTTTTTTATTTTTGATGTGTAAAATGTTTGTTTGACTGTTTATCACGGCGATACAAACTAGGAAGTATACAGGACAGCATCATCCAGAAACGTGCAATGTGAGATTATTGACAATTTACGTTATTAGCATAGGGTTATTAGTCAAATGAGAGAGCGTGGTCGCGGAGATAACTAAATCAGGAATAGGGAGCTCGCGTCGCGTCAGGGCGTCAGAGCTCGCGCTTGATGCCCTTTCAGCTCTTCAAAATTGCATAATGGTAATTCTGAATCTGTATGATAAATTATTTTGCAATCAT
>RJVU01049572.1:8632063-8646495 GCA_003731715.1 Anabarilius grahami
CAGAGAAACCATATCACTGAATGCTGAATGTCTTTTTCACTGGGGTTTTTGGTTCTTTTGCTGTTATAGGCTGGACCTTTGCAATAACTGAAATAGTTTGGTGAAGTGATATGGAAGTGTAATGCGGCCAAGATCTGTCTGGAACTACTATAGCCGTGTATTTCACTGAAAATAATTGCACAACTTAGAACGTTCATTAACCAATCAGATTCAAGCATTCAACAGCTCCATGGTCTAACATAAAATAGAATATAACAACAATACCTGTAACTGGAGGCATACACTGACGTCCACATCCATTGCTGCAACATTTCTCATTCTTGGTACAGTCACTGTCATCGGCACAGGGCTTGAAACGTATCCAGGGACACATTGCTGCTTCATGTTGTCTGCGTGGACACACTCCTGGCTTTTCTGTTATACAGACACATGACAGAGAAACAATATCACTGAATGCTGAATGTCTTTTTCACTGGGGTTTTTGGTTCTTTTGCTGTTTTAGGCTGTAGGGACCTTTGCAGTAACTGAAATGGTTTGGTGAAGTGATGTGGAAGTGTAATTCGGTCAGGACCTGCCTGGAACTACATTAGCCGTGTATTTCACTGAAAATAATTGCACACCTTAGAACATTTGTAAGCAAATCAGATTAAAGTATTCAACAGCCCCCATAGTATAATATAATATACCTTTAACTGGAGGCATACACTGACGTCCACATCCATTGCTGCAGCATTTCTCACTCTTGGGACATTCACTGTCATCGGCACAGGGCCTGAAACGTATCCGGGGACACATTGCTGCTTCATATTGTCTGCGTGGACACACTCCTGGCTTTGCTGTAATACAGACACATGACAGAGAAACCATATCACTGAATGCTGAATGTTTTTTTTTCACTGGGGTTTGTGGTTCTTTTGCTGCTGTAGCAAATTAGAAGTAGTTTTTTAGTAAATTTTATTTATAGAGCACATTTAAATTCAGCTTACACTGACCAAAGTGTTGTACAAAACAATCATAAAATAGGCCTACAATAAAATATAAAATAAAGATAACAATTACTAATCCACAATTCAATAATCGGGAAAGGCTAAAGAGTAAAGATATGTCTTGAGTCTAGATTTAAAATAGAAATAGAGGGAGCATTCTTAATGTCAGGTGACAACTGATTCCATAACCGTGGAGCAGCAACTACAAAGGCTCTGTCACCTTTCGATTTAAGATGTGACCGTGGGACATGTAAGAGAGCTTTATTGGCAGATCTGGGGGACTTAGGAACTGAGTAGACTGTAAGGACCTTTGAAATAACCCAAATCATCTGGCGAATTATATGAACGTGTGTAATGTGATCAAGCCTTGCCTGGAACTACTTTAGCCATGCGTTTCCCTGAAAATAATTGCACACCTTAGAACATTTGTCAGCCAATCAGATTCAACCATTCAACAGCCCCGTAGTATAATATAATATAATATAATAATACCTGTATATGGAGCCATACACTGACGTCCACATCCATTGCTGCAGCATTTCTCATTGTTGGCACAGTCACTGTCATCGGCACATGACATGAAACGAATCAGGGCACACATTGCTACTTCATATTGTCTGCGTGGACACACTCCTGGCTTTTCTGTTATACAGACACATGACAGAGAAACCAAATCACTGAATGCTGTATGTCGTTTTCACATGGGTTTTTTGGTTGTTTTGCTGTTTTAGGCTGTAAGGACCTTTGCAATAATTCAAATCATTTGGCGAAGTGATATGTAACGGGATCAAGCCCTGCCTGGACCGACTTTATCAATGTGTTTCCCTGAAAATAACTGCACAACTTAGAACGTTCGACAACCAATCAGATTCAAGCATTCAACAGCCCCATAATATAATATAATATAATATAATATACCTGTAACTGGAGGCATACACTGACGTCCACATCCATTGCTGCAGCATTTCTCATCATTGGCACAGTCACTGTCATCGGCACAAGACACGAAACGAATCAGGGCACACATTTTTGCTTCATATTGTCGGCGTTGACACACTCCTGGCTTTGCTGTAATACAGACACATGACAGAAAAACCATATCACTGAATGCTAAATGGATTTTTCACTGTAAAAAAAGATTTTTGGAAGTTGAATATATTAATGGAATAGGTTTTACAAGAAAGAGCTATTTCAGTCCTTCTACTCTAAAATGTCATGTTTTATTCTATGTGCTGCTTGTTGTTTCTTTGTAAATATTTTTGAACTTTACCAGCAATTTCTGATCTAAAACTGTTCCTACACAATTTTTTTCCTTTTAAAAAAAACCTCTATTATTATTCATTACTAATTGAAACTCACTGAAAGCAGGCGGCACACACACAGCCCCAGAGCATCTGTATCCTCCAAAGCAGTCTCTGTCAGAAGCACATCGTCGACGGGACCCCAAGACCGCCACCTCCCCCGGAGAGTAATCGGCCACTACAGAAGAGCATCATTAGGGGAGACCAGGTTGTAATAAAAGTTTGTTTCATCATCTGTAAGTCAGTGGTTTTGCAATGTATCTCAAGCTAATTCACATCTGCCTCAAATTAAAGTAGTTTAGAAATCTACTTTACCCCTAAACTGTGTTAGTTAGTGTCATATAAAAAGTCTGTAACACCAGTTGCAATTGTATCTGTCAAAATTCACTAATAATTTTAATCCATGACAAAAATGCAACAACCTCACACTTTGTTTTTTTTTGTTACAAAACATATCTGGTAACGATTTTGTAACCATATGAATGTTTTTTTTTTTACAGTAAAAAATATCTATATGTGTTTTCCTTGTACGATGGAATATATATGTATAAAAAGTAATAGATAAAACAAAAGATAAGTTACATATATAACTTTATATTAATTATTTAAACTGATGTTTGAAGTTCATCTTTCACTGAACAACTGTACTTTGTGTTTGTAAATTGTAATGTGCTGAAATGTCATATATTTTGTAAGGCACTTGTCTATGCATTTCTTCGGGCTGCGTAATGAAGTTAAAAGAACATGGATCTTCTCACCTGTGAAGTTTTCTCCTGGAGCAGCATCTGTTGTGCTCAAGCATCCAAACAGACACAATAACACAGCGCAGTACACTCGAGCTGTCATCCTTTCGACCTGCGATCACACAATGAATGAACTCTGCTGGAAACTCATACTTTTCTCAGAACGAGAAAGTATTTGAGTTAGCACTCAACCAATGGCATAAGTTTGGGGCGGGATTATCTGTTTTGGTGAACAATAGAACACGTGGGAACCTTGAATGATTTTAAGGACATTTGGGAAACTACATTCAATGCCAATCTGAAACTAATCTCTTACACAATAGCAAATTTTCCCAAAGGTAAACTGAATGGAAACACCTCATTTGTGCATGGAGTTTTAGAGGACAGTTTTTCCCTGAAGAATTTTGAAAGAAAGAAAGAATTTTTCGATGTCTCCTCAGTGGATGGGGGAGAGAGGGGATGTTTACAACACTTTTTTACTCAGAGACTGTTTATATTGGAAAGCCAACATTTTAATACATTAAACCCACATCTGTCATCTACACACCCACATTGCTGTAACATATGATAATATACATACAATTTATACTTGAATAGACAGTCAAATGTTGCAACTGACCCCAGAAGAGGGGACTGTTGCAACATTCATTAAAATGTAATAAAAATCATTCTTTAACACCATTTTGCAATTTCTTTATTTTATTTGTGCACAGGCAGGGTCTTCAAGTTAAATTAACTGTATAAAGACTAGTAAAGTAAAAACTAATTTTCGAGTAACAGCCATGTATTGGTTAATTATTATAATAAAATTGAACTACAAAATATTTTTAATCAAAATCAAGACACTGAAATTACACAATACTAGTTATGACAAGCTTTTACATTAAAGTTGTCATAGGGGACAGTTGCAACAACATGTTCCTGCTGTCCCTACACTGACATGATAAAACTTGCTATGATAGCTTGACACAATAGCCTTGACACATGCCTTTTAGAAGCTAAGAAAACACTGATTAAAATGATATGACTTTATAATAATCACACAAACAGTTTCGACTGTATGACAAAAACTCTGAGCTTGGAAAAAATCACTTTTTTACATTTTTGGCATTTTAAAATTAGATGTATTAAATGTAGTACTTACATACCCTCTGGCCCTCTTCCTTTAGGAGTCACACTTGCCTTCTTTATAGTCAAAAGTGACCAAAGCCTTGAAAAGTAAACTTTTGTTTTTCTGGAAAACCAATGTAATATATTTTTGTTCAATAATAGTTTTTTTATTATAATTTAAAATGTTGAGGGTATTTTATGATACTATGCAATATTTATAAAATTTTTATTAGCTATTTTTCCTCAATTGAAAATAATAATAATAAAAATTCGAACATATTTTTTAATTATTTTTCAATTAAAGCAGTATTCCATGTTAAAACAGAGACAAGGCATTTAAAATCCTTTTTTTTTTTTTGGCGGTAGATTAGTGCCATTTGATGGGAGTAAAAAAAGAATTATGCAATGCCATGTTGTAAGCAGTAGATTCCTATAGAGCTCTATATAAAGTGGCTTATAAATTCTCTAGTGGTTTTTGTACACAAACACTTATTTTTATTAAGTTTTGGATTTGGATTTATACTTAGACATTCTCAAAGACTACTTTTTGTCAAGGTTTAGATTTTTATTTTTTTTTTTGAAATGTTGATTTAAAGTGTCGGTTTTTGCATTAATTTTACTACAGTCAAACCTGAACACAGAGGAGGACATTTTGTCACACATAACATCAAAATTCAATAAAAAATATAACAAAAATGAACAGGTGTGTTTTATAACAGCTTAATAAATCTGGGTCTGATCTGATTTCAACCTCTTTGGAACCTTTTGGCTCAGTTTTACCATATTGTTACAACCACACTGGTTCTTTTGTGTGTGTATAATGGTGTGCTGTGTGTGTGTTTGTCTGTGAATGTGTGTGAGTGTGTGTTTGAGTAGGTGTTTCTGTTTTGTACTCTGTGTTTTAGAGTGTAACCTCTTTCTTGCTGTCATTTATTTACTGCTTTGTGGCTGAATTATTGATTTTGTTTCACACATTTGTATAAACTTGCTCTGTGTTAGAGTCAGGCTAGTTCATATACTGTATATGTGTGTGGGGGGTGTCTATTTTGCACTCTTGACATTTTAGAGTGTCCCCCCTTCAGTGCTGTGCACTTTTTCTGCCCAGTGTCTGATTTGTGGTTTGTACCTACAAAAGATTCTCTGAGTTTTCGTATTTTTTCATAGTTCCCATTCATTTCCTATATCGGTCATTTCTGACTGAAAAGAAGGTAAGTGTGACAATTTTTTTTACAAACCTTTAACATGTCCGAATCATGTCCTTGATTTTTTTGTGTGTGTTCACATTGCTAATGCGACAAAAGTCACCAAGTGTCATCTCATTCCAGCGAAGCTACGATTTTTAGCATTTCAAAATATAAAATTTTGGCCGAAGAGGGCCAGAGGGTTTTACTGTGAAACTTAAGCTTAAGTCTGGTATAGGAACACAACAAGTTTATAGTATGGTGTTGCTGTTGTTAAAACAAATTTACATATCGTTGCTGTCAGGCGGAAAACTCGTATTTAATTAAACACTGTCGTCGAAGTTAGTATTGTGGCTTTATGGTCAGACACTTGCGTGTGTCATTATAATATTAATAATTCATAAAAATAAGGCTCAAATTGAGTTACGAGATTTTTGACCAGCAAATTACATATTTTGTCTGTCACTGGAACAGCCGCATCTGAGGCAAGTTTTCATCGTTACGTTTTCACCTATGGTACAGGATATAACGATTATTGTAGATATATGGGAGCTAATAATAATAATAATCCTGAATGCTTTGAGAACATCTCATCTCTTATCCCTGATCTGTTCAAAAATATTTTAAAATGCAGTTCATACATACACAGTGACCTGAATGATGGAGACAGGGATAGCTGCAGGTTTAATGGATTAATGAGCATACCGGAATGGTATGGGCATAAAGGACATGTGCCAAAAGGTGAATTGCTACAACAGAAACTAACCCCTAACCACACCCTGACAGAGAGCTTTCACAATGAATGATAAGAGCTTTCTCTGTGCCCTACCTTTCATCACACCCATTACTCCAACCTGCAGATATCCACATTTGAGCGGTGTCCCAATTCAGAGGTCAGATGGCCCAGTCTGTTGTTATTAATCTACTCTGCTCTGGTTGGTCAATTCGAGCCATTGAGTCCTCATCCTGTAGAAATGCATACAAACTGAATTTTGTACAGTGTTTGAGGATCAAAGTAAATGTTGTTTGCAGGCAGCCAATGAAGACCATTTGGTATTCGTAGTGTTTGCTGATTCAACAGAATCAGCAAATTGTCTGTAGAGAAAGTCAAAGGCTTGCTAGATAAGAGTTGGTGCTGTCTTTTTAGATCTAAAGAAGGCAATTGACACTGTTGACTATCAGGTTCATTTATCTAAACTAACAAATTTAAAGGCAATACTCTGGATAAGGGATGCACCGATACCATTTTTTAAGGACCGAGTACGAGTACCGATACTTTTTTTCTAGTACTCACCGATACCGATACCTATACATTTATTAATTTCTCTCTCTCTCCAATTTTTTTTTTTTGGTGATGTTTTAGTTTTCCAAGCACAACACAGTGAGACTAATGAATGTAGGACAGCTTATTTATTATTACTCCAATGAAAAAAGTAATAATTTTTATGTGCTTGTCACAAACTTAAAGAACAAAAATTTCACAGTGTCCAATAACCTTCAAAGGGCATAATTACCAATATATATTTGTTGTATAAAAATACATTTACAAACAAATTACAAACAATACAACAAATACTATAGACATACAAATTAAATAAACTTGTTTTCCAGATACAGCAGGTTTATTTACCATGTATACATTTATTTAACAGTGCATCGGGAAAGTATTCACAGTACTTCACTTTTTCCACATTTTGTTATGTTACAGCCTTATTCCAAAAGGGATTAAATNATATATTAGGGTTGTCAAAATAACACGTTAATTTCGATTAATTAATCTGAGGAAAAATAACGTGTTAAAAAAAAATAACGCAGATTAATCCATTTCGTATTGACCTTTGAACCTGGAGCCGTTCTAGCCACCATTCGACTGTAAAATGAAGGAGGGAGACGAGAACGCGCTGGCGTTGCCTGGATCATTGACTGGAACATTTACTTACAGATGGAAGTGTTGATAAAAATAAAGTCGTCTGCAATGTCTGCAGCAAGGAATTTGCCTATCACCGGAGTTCGTCCACTCTAAAGTAGGCTACCACATCAATGCAAAGCATCCAGGCGTTAACGTTAATCCGGAAGTATAGGCTACGTCCTAGCACGTCGTTAAAGTAGATATTTCATGCTTTCTATGAAAATATTTCTCATGTCTCTGAGGCAAGCAGCCTATACGCTGAGTTTCGGTTCATTCGTGTAAGACGCGTTCCAGTTCACACGGCAGTGATCGCGCCCGCGCCTCCATGTCATGATTATATTTTCTGCTATATTTGCTTCTTAATTATTACATCCAGGTAATTGGTTGATGAAACATTGATTAAAATTAAGATACAATTTTTACAAAACGAAATTCACTTTAAAGAAAGGCTTTCTACCAAACAAAACTTCATTAAGTGGTCAAAATCATGTCTGACCCACTCCATGTCTCCCGATATTCACTTTTCATAATAAAATAGATGAATTTAAAACATAACATAGGACTATTTAAACATAAATATGAAATGACGTTTTCTTAATGGCTAACACGTAGCCTATAGTACAGTACAGAGAAATTTCACGTGTGAATTAGCAATTCAAATTTGAACAAAAGTAAAAGCAATTAAATGTGTTATTATAATTAAAAGATGAAAATTAAAATGACGGGTAATAATAGATTATGACGGATTTTTTACGAACCTGTCCGTCAAAATGACGGACAAAGTTAAACTAACGCAACCTACGGCACACATCATCAAATCTTCTTCCTGAAGCACTTTTGAATTTATTTCCTTAGCATATTAGGTCATATTGTTGATTGTTATGGCCATTATTTGAACAGTGAAAATAAGAGTTTTTGAAGTTTAATGTCACTAATGCTGATTATTCATTGATTCATTTGAATTGAAATATTTAATACTTTCACAGCAAAAATTATTTTTAGATTAATTAATCACAGAGTATGTAATTAATTAGATTAACATTTTTAATCGATTGACAGCCCTAATATATATATATATATATATATTTTTTTTTTTTTTTTTTTTTTTTTTTTTTTTTTTTTNATGGCATGGGCTTGCTCCACCTCTGTTAAATTAATTTATAAAACAGAGGACAGATTGTGGTATTGGTATAGCTTCTACTTGTCACACTTTTTAAGGGAAGGTTCACCCTGTTACGATTTCCTGATTGGTCTAGGGGAGAAACGCAACAGCAAAATGGATGGTGGTGAATGAATGTGCAACAGCATGAAACAACCCCGTCTCCAGACCTAGAACTGTTTCACAACAACTCAAATAACCACATATATCACAAAAGAAATTCGTTTTTATTTACGAAGTTGAACAGAAAAATAGGGGTATCAGATTCAGAAGGGTGTATTGCCAAAACAACAAACATGAATCAATCTATCTATCTAACTCCTCATTAACCAAATTACCTAAACTAAAAGAAAACAAAACAAAAAGTACAGCAAAATATGCTACAGTGCATCGGGAAAGTATTCACAGCACTTCACTTTTTCCACATTTTATGTTATGTTACAGCCTTATTCCAAAAGGGATTAAATTAATTATTTTCCTCAAAATTCTACAAACAATACCCCATATTGACAACGTGAAAGAAGTTTGTTTGAAATCTTAACAAATTTAGAAAAAAATTTATACAAAAATAAATTACATCTACATAAGTGTTCAAAGCCTTTGTCATGTCACTCAAAATTGAGCTCAGGGGCATCCTGTTGCCACTGATCATCCTTGAGATGTTTCTGCATATTGATTGGAGTCCACCTGTGGTAAATTCAGTTGATTGGACATGATTTGGAAAGGCACACACCTGTCTATATAAGCTCCCACAGTTAACAGTGTATGTCAGAAACCAAGCCATGAAGTCCAAGGAATCGTCTGTAGGCCTCAGAATCAGGATTGTATCGAGGCACAGATCTGGGGAAGGGTACAGAAACAATTCTACAGAAACTCTACTTCAATAAGTTCAACAAAAGAGGTAAAGATACACAGAGCCACCAACTACTTGCTTTAACACATCAAGTCTGGGGTTGCAGATGAGACCTCAAAGCTGTTGCACACAGTCAAACAATCACCAACACTTCTCTGATAATAGCTGCAGCTTAAATACTCTTTCCCCTCCCATCATACAATCACAACTGGATACTCATTAATGAAGTCAGGTGGTAGCACTTGCTCTGTGGGGAGAGCGAAAAAGAAAAACACAACGTAACAACCCAAAAATTCAAAATATGCTTTGAAAAGTTTGGATAGCCAGTCCATACCCTTCCCCTCTACATAATCTTTAAAAGAACAGGGCCAGTTGCATAAACATAGCCATTATTCTAAGTCAGTGTCTAAAGATCTAGTATGACCCACTAGCAGTTAGTCAAGAGGCAGTCAGTCTTACTTTTTTGGTATAAAATTAGGCCAATCTATGTTATGTAACTGATTAAAAAAAAAGTTATGAACAAGTTATGACTAACTTGTAAGACTAGTCTCAGTTGTTTATGCAACCTGCCCCAGGTCTTTCCTGTAGTACCACACCAGCGTCAGTTGAGCGGGTGTGTCTGACAGAGGATGATAGCCTTATGGCAGTCAAGTGTCTTACAAAACAAATCAACACTCTTATGGTAATGTACAAGAGTAAAGCCGGGTTCACACTGTGCGATTTATAATAGTCCTTTACGATGGTTGCTTGTCAGACTGTACGAACATGGTCCTCATGTCACACTGTGGGATCTCAGCTGTCATTAATGTCAGACTGCATGACAGTCAAGATGCGTTAAAAATGGACGCGCCCATGAAAACTTGTCCGGAGTTTTACATCATCAACCCACACACATTTGATGACAGTGAGCTGCATTACACACGGGACTGAAATGGTGGCTAAAGGCTGGTTCACACTGTACCAGTCTGAGACAAATTTTGCAAATCCTAAAAGATTCCTATAATCCTAGCCTAAAATCTGTAGTCTTTGATTGCTAATTTGACATGTTCACAGACAGCCGGTTAATGACCGTTGCGATCAAATTTTACCTCCGACGAAGTTCTGGCAGTGTCAGAAGATTTGGCGCACAATCCTCCAGTGTGACTTCTCCTACGATGAACGCCAAATTGTCTTCGTTTTTCAAGACAAGCCGTGATCAAAATTAACGATAGAGTTGTCTTTGTTAGCCACCATTTTAGTCCCGCATCTGCAGCTCACAGTCACTGAACGTGTGTGGGTTGATGATGTAAAACTCGGACAAGTTTTCATGCGTGCGTCCGTTTTTAACGCATCTTAAATGTCGTACAGTCTGACATAAATGATGGCTGAGATCCCACAGTGTGACATGAGGATCATGTTCGTACAGTCTGACAAGCAACCATCGTAAAGGACTATTATAAATCGCACAGTGTGCACCTGGCTTTACAAAGACATCTCTATCATTAATTTTGATCATGGCTTGTCTTGAAAAACGAAGACAATTTGACGGGAAGACGGGATATATGGCTATAAGTCTGGTACATTTGAACAACACTCAGTTGCAATCACTTTGCATGTTCCTCTTTGGGAGGCTAGTACATCAAGAGCCATTTGATTTTGTAAAACAATCTTCCTCATGCACTTCATGTATTACATGTAGTTTTTTTGCTGTGGCCTCAAACAGCTTATGTAGTGCCTGTACTTCATTCTGTAAACTGATAACTCCTAAAAATGATTAAAAAACAAAAAAAACAAAAAAACCCTTCCTAACAGTTTCAGAGATTTAATTAATGGTCTGTGTCATGATTAAATGATGTTTCACATAATGCTATCCCCTACTCACATTGCCAATAACAGATAAGCCAAATAACATCTACCTATCCATCCCTTAGAAAATAATAGATAAGCTTTGTTACCACAAACAAAGTGTGTGCCATTAGAACAACAAGTGTTTTAATTTCTCATTGTTAGAACAGTTGTGTCACATCTGGAACAGTCACATCTGGAACAGTCACATCTGGGTTAGAATTGCTTACTACATTCTCCCTTCAGTGCGCTAGGAAAAATTCCCTTCAGATTTCATATTAAGAGCAAACTAATAGCTAGAATCAGTACTGTTGTATGCAGTCAAATCCCATGAACTATAATATTAATGAGAATAATTTCTGTAGTCACATACACTGCTCTTGAACAGCAGTTTGTTGTCCCAAGAAAAATCATCTATACCTTAAAGACACGTCTGTAAGGATTTGATATTGTCAGTGGTTCAAAATTGTGCATTTGGCATCAGTTTCACCCTGTAATTTAGTACAACTGGAATTTCCAAAAGTCATTGTGAAAATCTAGTCTTTATTATGTCATATTGGCTGGGATTTATTATTATTATTATTTCTACCTTTCACTTTTGCCATTTGTCATCTCAACATTAAATCATAGAATACCCTATACAAGTTGTCTGGCAGGTTTATCATTTTGATATTAGAATTGTCAGTTTGGGTGCACCATTCAGATTGCACAAATCATTCAATGCGTTTCCCAAAAGCATTAGCCAACTATGGTCACAAGTTCCTTCGTTATCAACTTCAACGAGTCTATGTTTGCCGCACCATAGCTCCAACGAACATCGCAACGAACATCCACCTGTGGTTAGAAGCATAGTTTCTTGTTTTTATGACATGTGGATTTAATAAATCCTTATCTTGAGCAAAATAAACAAGCTGATGTTACAGTCTATATTTTTTATTTTGATTATAAACAAATTTCCTTCATGTCTTTTAGTTTGTCAAGAGATTTAAATTGCACGTGCAAGGGTGCGCATGTGCGTACAGTACGTGCTCTAGTATGTAAGAAGAAGCATTTGATTGAATCTTTAAATAAAGCTGAGAAAATTGAGAAATAAGCCTCAGATGCCGTGTCCCAACTTGATCTGGCATTAATTTGAACTCAAAGGAATTCATTAAAAGAAGTTATTACTCAACTACCGGCATGAAATCATTAACTAATGTGCTTGACAAATTTGCAACAATATGTTTTTTTTGTAGTTAGCTAGCTGATTTCTTCATACTATTGTAGATAAGAAGCGAGTTACATTGTTGTATGGGAAATGCAGGCTAGAATAGTATATATAGCTTTCACAAATTTTGATTTAGTTTTAGTCATAGTCTTTTGACTAAAATGGCATTTAGTTTTAGTCATATTTTAGTCATCGGAAATTGTTTTAGTTTTAGTCTAGTTTTAGTCGACTAAATATCAAAAGATTTTAGTCGACTAAATCAACAGTAGATTTAGTCAACTAAAATCTAATTTAGTTAAATTGTAATGCATTAAGTAAGCATTTCTCTAACAATACACAGATCCAATACACTGATATACATCTGATATTCTCCAAACTGTTTCTGTTCACTTAAGAAAACCAACTGTACTTTACTCGCCATAGCAAGTTTAGCTAAAAGTTGTAGTAATTTTTGGTGTTTGTTTTTTAGTTTTTGCTTTTAAATGTCTATATAGTTATTTTTTGTTTTGTTGTTGTTGTTGTTTTGTTATTATTTTTATTTGTGTTGGTGTAATACATGAGGTTAAGCTAAAGCTTGAAAACTAGATGAAAGAAAATAAGTTTACATTTTTATATATAGGCTATATTTTTTTATTTCAGTTAACGTTTATTTCAAGTAATGACGTTTTTTTATGGTTTTAGTTAACTATAATAACCCTTATACTTGTAAAATATATTGAATAATGTGTCAAATAATGTTCTTAGTCTTTCCTTCCTATGACATAAGATACAGTAGTTTACTGTGAATTAAATAGAAATTAGATTAAATGCAGTTTATTATGTAAACAAATTGACAATAATGACCAGGAAAAAATAATAATTATAAACCATACTGAAATACACCGTGACTCTTATTCTGAAATGTCTGCAGTCTGCACTGTAGCAGTCTGCTCATGAGGGAGATAAAATATGCATTCTTACAACCGTCTAAAACATACTATAATATAAACATTGTGTAGTAAACATTGTCATAAGCAATCGCTTGGCATAAACGTGCACTATTTTCATTAATTGTGCAGCAGTCAGATGTGCTGCTGCGCGAGCCTATAGAGCGCGCAACACCGCCGCTTTTCCCGTGTTTAGAACAGCATGTTACACTTCAAATGTGCGCATCTTCCACACAGCAGACCTGACTGGATATCTTCCCAAATCGTCCCTCACTTTCATTTTCATCTCGTTTTTATCCGTTGACGAAAATTAGAGTAGATTTTAGTTATAGTTTTAGTCATTCAAAACGCATTTTTATTTAGTCATCTTTTCGTTTTTGTCCGTGAAAAAATGTCGTTGACGAAAATTATGACACAAATTATTCGTCAACGAAATTAACACTGATATAAAAGAAGGCATATGTCTGCATAAAGGGACAGTTTATAAGAGGTTCCAAACCAGGTAATGCCTTCAAACTCTTCCTCACGTCGCAGCCAAATGACCAATGGCTCTATAGCCAAGGCAAATAATGGAGACGAAAGGGGGCAACCTTGGCGCATGCCTCCTATAAAGGCGAAAGGTTTTAGAATGTTTCATTAGTGTGCACAGATGCTACAGGGGAGGAGTATAATAGTCAAATCTATGCTATAAAATTCAAGCTAAACCCGAATTTATTTCAAATAAAAAACAAATACTCCCACTCGACCCTTTCGAATGCCTTCTCAGCATCGAGGGATAACACAACTTCGGGAGTGTTGGAACTTGAAGAAAGGATTGTATTAAACAGTCTTCTGGTATTATAAAAAGATTGTCCCCCAATCATGTAACCTGTCTGGTCAGGGGAAATCACAGCAGGCAACACTTCCTGAAGGCAAAGGACAAGGAACTTAGACAAAATTTTAAAGTCCACATTTAACAAGGAAATTGGCCTGTAGCAACTGCAAAGCAGTGGATCTTTATCTTTCTTAAGCAATAATGAGATGGATGCCTCAGACATGGTTGTTGGAAGCCAGCCTGACAGAAAAGCTTCATTATATACTCTTTGTAGAATTGGGGCTAGAACAGAGGAGAAAGTCTTTCAAAATTCGATGGTAAAGTCTGTTAGTGCCGCCATAGTCACTTCGTTTGGCGTCACGGGCGCCTTGGTTCTCACGTTGGCTTCTTTTTGTGTCAGAGAGAGAGGGAGGGGTAGT
>RJVU01049572.1:8646512-8673015 GCA_003731715.1 Anabarilius grahami
TGAATGGGGAAGAGAGACAAACGCGTCTACTCCATTACACTGCTCACCAGTCCAACTTCTTCTGCATTTCTCTAAAAACCCTTTGCCCATATTATTTAAACATGAACACATTTAAAAATGCCTAAATGTCTGGGACACACTATATGACTAGATAAGGAAGCAAGTTTTGGTGTATTATCCATTTAATTGTTTGGATCAAATCCAAATCCACAGATTTTGCCCTCTGGCATTATCTGTGAGCTGTGAGTGAGGTGTTTCAACATGTAAATGACATGCCTGAGCAGTGAAGTTTTCTGCGGTTTATGAGGTGGCAATAGCAGTTGCCAGCTGGTCAGCAAGGGTTCTTCCTTCAGTCACACCTGTATTTGTGAGAGAACCTCTCTGCTGCTTACCTGCTCCTAAGTCATGCAGACATGCACAAAACCAAAGACGTAAGGAAAGTCCATGTAGATTTTAACTGGTTTGCAGTTTGCCAACTCACATTTAAGCAACCAAATCAGCCTGAAAATAAGACTTCTCCATCTGTAGTTACTGCTCAACCTGCCTTACATTCCCTATTGTCCACAAAAGATAAACAGTGTAATGAATCAAATTAGAATTTAGAATGTCAAATGGTTATTTTACCCTTACAAATCGTCACTGCATCATCTTGACCATATGGACTTAGTTCACATGTATACAAGATTTGATAATCTTTCCCTATAAATGCTTTTCCAATTGGTAGTATCATGGACCACTTGAAAGTGTCACATGCCCTGCTGCTCTATAGACAATAATGCAATGCAATGCATTTACAGTATGCAGTAGTATCATGGACCACTTGAAAGTGTCACATGTCCTGCTGCTCTATAGACAATAATGCAACGCAATGCATTTACAGTGAATGGTTCATTTCAAGCATTACAAAGACAGACTTTGCAAAGCCAAATAGACTCAGACTGTCTATAATAATTGTTCAAAAACAAGGCAAGGACCTTGGGTTGCTGTGAATAAAACCCCATACTTAAAGTTTTTTTTCTAATCTCCCTTTTATTGGGTTTACACAGATGTCACATAACCAATACAAAAGATTTGATTGATATACCTATTGCAATAGGTACCTTTTCCAATTCCTCAATAACTATTCCAACCTCAGGTGTCCAGTCATTGAGTCCTGAGCTCTTTCAACAATTGTAGAAAATTTTTCAAATCAGCATTTTCTCTGCATAGCTTTTAATCAAACTATGACTGAAATGAATCTCAGCTCTTGGCAAGGATTAGAAATTACATTTGTTCTAACATTCTCACAGCAAATAGATGTTTCGTATACACCCCTATGTTGAATCAAAATCGTTTAATTTTACTCTTCTTACAACCCACGATAAATGGTTGTTACATTGTTAAACCACGTGTAGAAATCTAGTAAATATAGCTAGTAACACTGACCAAATCTAATTATCAATGGAAATTACTAAAAACATTTGTGTTTTGATATTACTGAGAAGAATTTCTCTTAAATGGCCAGTTCTCCCTAATTCTGAAGGTTTTTTTTTTTTTTTTTTTTGCCACAATATCTAAAAAGGTAATTAATGGGACCTTTTAACATCTTTATGAAATACATGGGTGTAAGATTAAAATTCCAATTAATTGATTTAATTAAACCGTTTAACATTATTTTGGCGAGTTCTGTTAGTATGATTCAATCTGGGTGAGATATAATTGGCAGAGATTAAGTTGGGGAATTTGGAAAAAGGATCGACAAGCATGTCAGTGCATGCTTAGCAGCAAGGGCAGACTCAGTGGGTGGTTTAAAAACCCTCTGTCTGCTCCACCACCAAAGGACACTCAAGGCCATGCCTGTGAATTCCTCTGGCAACGATGGAGGACACCACCAGAGAGTGCTCCAGGCCACCGGAAGCAAGAGTTCCTCTGGCTCCGCAAGACAAGTCAACATGTTGAATCATCTTCTTATATCACGTATAATCACATATATTTTAAAACAGAGAAAGATTGCACGCACATGCTTTTACCCATGAATTGATTCATTTGTCATCACACTATAATCGCATTAAGGGTGCATGTAAACAGCCAATGAAATACTTTTAAAGATGAAAAAAACCCTGAAATCTAAATAGAGAAGTGTCACAAAAGCACAGAAAAGGGCTAGACTTTACACTTTGGTGCACTTCATTCATTATTTTTGCAATTTTGTATTTACATGCCTGAAGCAACTATGCTCTATCCATCTGCATATTCATTACTATCTACTATCATCTTTTTACAGAATGGTCCCTGTTTAAGATGTTTTCTTAAACTCTGACAGAGGCATGTCCTCTTGCTTCCTCTAGTAAAGTCTATGTGGACATCACAGACAACCCAGAGGTGAAACAAAGACAACCCTTACGAAAAAGACTAACAAATAACAAATAAAGTATACTTAGTTTACTTTTTATGTACTTCTCAGATATATATTTAAAATTGCACTTAAGTATACTTGACTCATACTGACTGAAAAGTCGAAGTATTTTTGGCCTATACTTGTACTCAATCTTTTGATCGAGATATACTTAAAAATATAATTAAGTATACTTGGCTTGTAGGTATGTTTAATCTTTTGATTGAGTAGTCAAGTCACCTTTATTTATATAGCGCTTTTAACAATGTAGATTGTGTCAAAGCAGCTTTACATTGATAACTGGTACATTATTTTGGCTGCACAGCAGCTCTTAAAGAATAGTGTCAATGCAGGAAGTTCAAAGCACTGTTGAATATCAAATGTCAAGTCAAATGTCAAGTGTCCCCAACAAAGCAAGCCAAAGGCGACAGCGGCAAGGAACCCAAACTCCAACAGTTGACATCAGGTGGCAAAAAAGTGGCAAATAGGTGTTAAATGGAGAAAAAAACCTTAGGAGAAACCAGGCTTAGTCGGGGGGCCAGTCCTCCTCTGGCGAACAGTGCTTTGTTACGACTCAGGTTGCTATCCGATAGGATCGCAACATTCAAAGTATTTATTTCAGTTCCATCCAGTTGAGGATCGTATTCATCACGCCGGTATGGACGGTTGTTGAGGAGCTGCACCACTGGTTGTCGTGTTAATGAGGCCTTCACAGTGGATGATCTAGTTGACTCAATCTCTGCTGATACTTCAGGGCTGCGTTGTGGTCGTGTCAAGGCGCAGGTCCTTGGTCTCATCTGGATAAGGCCTGGATCCGGTTGACTACGGTAAACAGAAAGATTAATATTAGCGTAGATGCCATTCTTCTTCTGATGTAATGAGTACATCTGGTGTTATAGGAAGTGTTCCCAGTTCCGGCTGACCTAATTTATGCAGCCTAATAATCCTTTAATGGATTTAAAAATATAAATTGATAATCTGTTATGTGTATGCCAGGTTAAAGAGATGCGTTTTTAGTCTAGATTTAAACTGACAGAGTGTGTCTGCTTCCCGAACAATGCTAGGAAGATTATTCCAAAGTTTAGGTGTCAAATAGGAAAAGGATCTACCGCCTGCGGTTGATTTTGATATTCTAGGTATTATCAGCTGGCCTGAATTCTGAGATCGCAATAGATGAGAAGGACTATAATGCTTTAAGAGCTTGCTCAGGTACTGGGGAGCTAAACCATTTATTGTAAGTAATTAGCAAGATTTAAAAATCTATACGATGTTTAACCCTTTAAAACCGGATGTGTCGTCGGCGACACACCCAACCAAGCTGTATTCATGTTACCGTAACTCTTGAACCGTTTGTGCCATCGTAATAATTCAAATTGCTGCAGACAGTAGACAACAATATAAGGGTTATTACGGTAATTTCGTGCCTTCCGTCAGCAAATGGCAGCCGCTTTCGGGGAGAGAGGGTGGGAGGATTTGAACGGAGAGATATGGAGCGCGGCAGTTTAGGGAGTTTTGAATCGCATAAATAATAGAAAAACAAACAAAAACATGGCGAAGGAGTACACAGTCAATTGGGATGATTTTTTATAAGACTTGGGAGGAGGCTAAGTGAGACTCGCACTTCGCATTTGCTGTGTGCATCTGTACAATGTGCCCATGCGGTAAATGTATGCGTGCATATGTAGTATATGTATGCGTGTATAAAAAAAATTCTTATTCAGTGTAATTTAATTACATTTTTGACTAATCATTTGGGTTGATTCCTACTCTTGTATATTAATTGTTAACAAACAAATCATCTCTTCTCTTTATAGAAAAGATACAGCAAAGAACAGTCTTCTTCATGCCCTTCTTCACTAGTGCCCAACCAATCCCCTTAAAACTTGGGTTACCCTATAGTAAATTTTTAAGACTCCATCGTATCTGCTCTTGGAAGGAGGATTTTGACGCTAAAGCCCAGAATCTATAAACATATTTTAAATCCCAACAAGTGGCTTGATACTACACTTGAGAAAGTCCATAGTTTAAATGCAGTGGCGGCTCCAGACAATTTTGATTGGGGGGGCAATGGGGGGTCCTGGTCATTTCAAGGGGGGTCTCATGAAAACCAACAAAAAATACAGTGGACACGGCTAATAACTGCATATTTTACCTCCTCTTCCTCAATTCCTCGGTGTCCTCTGTTTCTAGGATCAAGCAGGGCTCTCCCTCCACTGCAACGGGTATATTTTCACTCCTATTGCTATAATTTCCGTCTGCTCTCAATTTTTTTTGTGGTATGACAAAGCGATCCATTTTTACCTTCAAGCTATAGCTTTAGCGTTTTTGTGGTATGACAAAGCGATCCATTTTTACCTTCAAGCTATAGCTTTAGCGTCAAATGGGGGGTCAAAGCGTTTTTTGGGAGACCCCCCCTGGCGCCGCCGGTGTTTACATGAACGGGAAGAAAGTAATTTGATTGCAAACAAAAGAAAGAAATTGCTATCCATGTGTTTTTAAATCTACATTTAGCCCATTGAGTAATGACATTAGGAGGATTATTAAGAGACACTGGCACATCATTCAAAGTGATCCTTAGTTAAGCCGAGTTCAGACTGCACGATTTTAGCCACGATTTTGGCTCGCTGACAGGTTTTGAGAAATCGCCGACAAATGCCCGAAATCACAGGCAAATCGGTGCTCGTTTATGCGCGTGACAATCACGCAGTGTGAATGAGCAAAGACGCGATCTGAGAGAATCGCAGACGAGTCGCCGACGCCCGTGAGATATTTGGCATGCTAAATATCTGGACCTGTCGGCGATTCAAAATCCTGCTGTGTGAAAAGTGTTATGACTGAAAACTACATCGGCAATGACTGACAGCCAATGAGAGAGCAAGATACAGAGCAGCGGGGAGTTCGGGGAGGAGTTATAGACCGCAATATCAGCAAGCATGGCTTCGTACACATAAACATTACAATTTTATCAAACAGAAACAAAGCACAAACATTTGCTTGACCATCTGCAACAGCAGCAAACTCTCGTTGCAGAACACACAATCCACAGTCTCCCCAACCATTTCCTCCTCCATATTCTTCTTTTGTTTTTGCTGCAAATCAGCGCACAGGCAATTCATATTGCAAGCTTCTTGCGGGTTACCATTTTTAATAATAATACCAGTCTCACATGAGAACTCCGGTCTTTCACGCGTGATATCGCATTGTTTCCTTGTCACATCTCGCGTGTGTTTGGTTGTGAAATGTAGTTTGCGTGCCAGACAGAGTTGTCGGTGATTCTTCCTCTTGTAAAGTCATGTAGTGTGAAACCTTCTGTCGCCGATCCATCGTGCAGTTTGAACACAGCAGCGACTGAATGCTGGCCAAGATAGTCATGCAGTGTGAAAAGAACAGTGACCCGACTACTTTGAAAATCGTGCAGTCTGAACTCGGCTTTATTGAATGTATTTAATGATCCACCACTCTTTGTCTCTTCTAAGAGGTCTAGTCTGAGGGATAAGCTTGTTCATGCAGACACGCATGTCTCTTCTCCGACCACCCTAGTTGATGCCCAGTGTAATTTTTCCATGCTATAATTGTACTTCTTGCACTAAATATGTTAAATGTCAATCATCCCTGTACACAAAAAACATACAAGATTAAACAATTGATAACTTGTAAGAGTACGTATGTGATCTATATTATCATTTGTTCACTGCCATGTTCACTGCTATATGTAAGTAAAACCACACGTGCATTACGTACAAGAATGATTGAACACAAAAATGCAATTCAAAGACAGGATGATACATCTCCTTTTTATCGTCATTTCAATTTTGCTAAACATTCTTTGTCGAGAGGATTTTACCTCAGAAGAGGCGGAGATAGAGACAAGAAATTGCTGCAAAGGGAGGCCTTTTGGAGTTTGAACTGAAATCTTTATTCCCTGATGGCATGGATGAAGAACTAGAACTTTCTTGTTTTTTATAACTGTTTTTTGTATAGTTTTTCTAAATTTTTTTTTTTTGTCATTTTCTGTTTGTATATTATATGCAGTTTGTGCCATGTCTGCCAACTATTAGACACTCTTGCAGTGACACTTGTTAATTGATTGATATATGTGATAATTGGTTCCAGCTGATTGTTTTCACTTGCTTGTCTATCTAGAAAGAGGGGGATTGTCTGTTGCATATTGAGCACTGACTTGTTGAAACGTCTGGGGTCATATTCACAAAACATCTTAAGGCTAAAAGTAGCTCCTAACTTGCAGATTTAGGAGAAAATCTTAAAAAGTCTTAATTTTAGGAGTCCTAAATTTTTGCTCTAAGAGTATTTCACAAAGCATTTTAGCACTAAAACTAGCTCCTGTGAAACGTTAGGAGTAGTCAAGAGGACTCCTAAGTCACTAAGACCAAATCACAAACAGTCCTAATCCACCCAAAGACACTGTACACCATTGAGGGAATAGCGATAGAGCCTAGGTGCTGAACCTTTTCTTCATAAATGTAATATATATTTTGATTTATAGATTTGAATCTACGATAAAATGCCCCCCCAGAAAACCTTTAATAAATAATGTCCGATTACCAGTGGCAGTTGTTTTCACTAGTACACATTTACAAATGATCGAATAGAGTAAAAAATATATATATAATGGGCGTATTTGGCGTGCTGCAAGGGGATTGAGGGCTCTGAGCTTGGAAGAAAGTCCAAATCCAGATCCCCAGGGCCCCGGCCGAAAGTGAGGAGCGGGGTGGCAGAGGGATGCAGAAAACTGTCGAGTTAAATAAAGTGAGTCTGCTGTCCTCGTCTGTGTATATATACCTCCTCTCAAGCTGATTAGAACATTTGAATGTGCTCTTCCCAAATTTTGTTTATGAAACATAATTTGTCGTTTGAATTCTGCATTCTCTCGAGATGCAGTCATGTAAGAGGCGGACAATTAACTGTATATACTAATTTTATTAGTGACACTTAGCCTACATTTTAAAACCTTTATTTGAATATGGCAACATTTATTTTTTAAAAGTTTTAATTGGATATGGAAACATGTTACCTCATTCTACAATATTTCTGTGATTAAATTGCTGACTCCTCCCCATCAGCCAATCACTGTGTGTATACTCCATAGCAACGAGGTCAACCCCGCCCTTTCTTTTAGCTTAAGACTTCTCTCTATTCCTTAGTAAAAATTGGTCTAAGCAGCTTTGTGAATAGGTTTTAAGAGAAAACTCTTAGTGGTAAGTTAAAATGTTTTGTGAATACGGCTGATTTGTTTTATTGCACTTTGCACATTTTTGCACCATGCAATTTATAAAATAAATTGTGCTTTTCTAGACCTCTTCAGTCTTCATTGGACTCAGTGTGCGGCCAGCTACTTCTTTTGTTTATGTTTATATTAAGTTTTTCCTTGGCTCACCTGGGGCCGTATTCACAAAACATTTTATCTTACCACTAAGAGTTCTCCTAAATAGCAGTAAAAGTTCTTAGCTAAGAGTTTTCTCTTAAAACCTATTCACAAAGCTGCTGAGACAAACTTTTACTAAGAAATAGACAGAAGTCTTAAGCTAAGAGTAAGGGCGGGGTTGACCTCGTTGCTATGGAGTATACACACAGTGATTGGCTGATGGGGGAGGAGTCAGCGATTTAATCACAGAAATATTGTAGAATGAGGTGTCATGCTTCCATATTAAAATAATACAAATACAAATATTGCCCTATTCAAATAAATATTTTAAATAAAAATATTGCCATATTCAAATAATTTTAATAAAAATATTGCCATAGCCTTCATTTTAAAACCTTTATTTGAATAAGTGTTACTAATTAAACTAGTATATACAGTTAATTGTCCGCCTCTTGGATGACTGCATCTCAAGAGAATGCAAAATGCAAGTGACAAATTATGTTTTATAAACAAAGTTTGGGAGGAATACATTCAAACGGTCTTCTAATCAGCTCGAGAGGAGGAATATATACACACAGACGAGAGCCGACTCGCCTATAGTTACTTCGACAGTTTTCTGCATCCCTCTGCCACCCCGTCCCAATAATGAATGTTTGTGTATCAAAACAATTTGTCCATTTATATCACTGGTCATCATTGTATGTCCAGGTACACAAGTCACACATCAAAACAACGCATGGCAGAGAATAACAAAAGGTTGCAAAAATCTTTATTAGGCCACTGATTTTGGACATTATTTCTTTCATTTGGGATGGGATAAGCCAGTTTTAAATCTTCATAAGGTGAGGTAACAGAACAACATAGCAATACATCATTAAAAGGGCAGCTGCATGTTTTTTTTTTTAACAATATGTTATTTATTTTCCCATTTATTTGTTATATGAAATCAGTATAATCTACTTCAACTCATTCAGGTGTTCTGGGATGCTTGGTTTTATTACAAAAATATTATGTATGTCCACACAGACACATTTATATAGGCCTATCAGCTGTTACATCGCAAAGTACAAAGGAAGAGCACGAGGAGCTGAACTCATTGTAGACGATAGCTGAAAGTTGCTCTGCTGTTACACGAAGTATCTGTCATTCAGTTACAGATGACTGCACCAATCATGCATGAAAACATATAAACTGTTACCTAGAAGTAAACAACTGTAGTTTAGGCATAAGTCAGCTGCGACGTTGAGAATAGTTACCTTTATGGAATAATCCACTAATGTCTTGAGATACAATGTGAACTAAAATTCTCAGTTGCACGTGCAATCGCGCATAGAGACAGAGCGACACGCGTCATAATCTGAAAACCACGCCCACCGGGGTGGAAAACAATCCAACCGTCTCCATTGACTTTGTATTGCGTGAGGCTGCCTCCTTGTCATTTCTGACTTATTACAAAAAACAGAACAATGCCTAAAAGCTGCTGTGTGACAAGGTGTACAGTTAACAAGCTAAAAAACACAGAAATAAGTTTTTATAAGCTGTCGACCCCAAAAAACATTGTTTAAGGACACAAAAGTGGATACAGGCAGTGAGACAGAGCGCAACGGGTCATATTACTTTAAGAAATACACTAGAGGGGAATATGGAAGTAATTTAATGCCAAATGTTTTCTAAATAAAAAGCTTGTTGAATTGCACTAATTGAAAAAAATATGCATTACATTAGCTGTGCTTGCATTTTGATGCATTGTATTTTTAGGGTTTGAATTTTTATGGGCTGAAATTCAACATGGTTGTATATTTAAGCTGTGAATATTTCAATTAAAAATATTTCACACACATTTTCATTATTAAAAATTCAAAAAGAAACCCTAGTATTACAACAGCGCGCTGCGATATAAAGTTAAGGAAACTAAACAACAGAGAGAAATATATATCTACCTCAGATTTAACATTTGATCTGTACACCAGCATCGGGCAATAACGTTATAATNTTTCGCTTTGCAAATTCGCTTCCACAAATTCAGTGGTTCAAATTCGGCAGAAAATTCAACATTTCACATCCGGGAACTGCAGGAAAAGCAGTAGAGTGCCGATGTATGATCTCTATCTGCTGTTAGTCTTCTTCACCAGCAGGTGCCGCTAGTGGCTGTTTAAGACCAGAGCAACGGCTAGTAAGTCATCATTCATTCATTCATAAAAACGGATTTACAGAAATGGCGCAAGCGGTAAGTGAATGTGTGATGATTATCAGGGCCAGTATAAATGCAGAAAAGCTGATAAAGACACAGGTATGATACAAACCTTTTAGATTTTTGATGTTTATTAAAATTAAAGGTAACACTTCATAATAACTAGTTAATATGAACTAACAATGAACTGCACTTCTACAGCACTTATTAATCTTTGTTAATGATGTTAATTCCAGCATTTACTCATACATTATTAAAATCAAGAGTTGTATTTGTTAACATTAGTTAATGCACTGTGAACTAACATGAACAATGAACTGCTGCATTTTTATTAACGTTAACAAAGATTACCAATTACCAATTACCAATAACGGCTTACTAGCCGTTGCTCTGGTCTTAAACAGCCGCTAGCGGCACCTGCTGGTGAAGAAGACTAACAGCAGATAGAGATCATGCATCGGCACTCTACTGCTTTTCCTGCAGTTCCCGGATGTGAAATGTTGAATTTTCTGCCGAATTTGAACCACTGAATTTGTAGAAGCGAAATAAAATGGACTGAAAATTGCTAGTCAAATTTTATAGGTTGCATTTTTAAACAGAATGAATATTTTGGAAGTGAAATCTGAAAGGTGAAAATGAATTATTGAATTTTTAATAATGAAAATGTGTGTGAAATATTTTTAATTGAAATATTCACAGCTTAAATATACAACCATGTTGAATTTCAGCCCATAAAAATTCAAGCCTTAAAAATACAATGCATCTAAATGCAAGCACAGCTAATGTAATGCATATTTTTTTTTCAATTAGTGCAATTCAACAAGCTTTTTATTTCGAAAACATTTGGCATTAAATTACTTCCATGACACCTTCCTAAGGGAAGGACATGGACCAGAAGACATTGCAATTACTAAATGATATTTAGACAGACTTAAAGAAGTTAGATCTTGTTCTTATTATTTAAGGTATTTTGCCATTAATGTATATAAACGTGCAAACAATATACTTGCTCTTGTGAATTTATTTTGATGTTAATTACATTTACGAGCTGTTTCTTTAATACTGCATGGTTTATGCATGTTGATGCTGATTGGGCTAACATTTTTTGACACACCCACCAAACAAGAGAAAACGTATCTCAAACCCGTTGCACACCATTTCCAGGAAACATGTCGTTCAACCCGGAAAACGTAGCAAAACGTTGCGCACCGGTTTGAGCCTACAGTCTATGGTTTGAGCTTGAACGTGCCCCTGGTGAGTAGCCTATGATGATTTCTGAAGGATCATGTGACACTGAAGCCTGGCGCACCTTCAAGCTCAAACGTTTTGCAACGTTTTGCTAGGTTTTTTTATTTTTTTTATTTCACACATTCTCCTGCACCAAACATTAACCAGCATGGTGTAGTTATGCACACATATTTCATCAAGTCTTCTTCAAATGAATTATATGTGCAAACTGGACACTGATACAGTGGTATAGCCTATCTGAACGCGACGACGCGATTATTCTAATAGACAAAAGACTGATTTTGAGACTGCAGTGCTCGTAAACGTAATAAAAGTAGCCTATTATTAGCCCTTTTAAATATTTTTTTGCATTTCTCCCTTGTGCTTGGGAGTGTGTTGTCATTTTCTCCGTGCTCATATATTAATATTCATTATTCTGTATAATGAGTGTGCTCTATGTCTATGCTTCATTGGTTGTTCTCTCCCTTCTTCTCCCCCTCTACACTCTCACTTTTCCAGAGCTTTACACGCCCATTTTTAGAGAGTTTTTGGAGCTTTGAGGTGTGAACGACCAGGGTAAAACAGGGGGGTTTCATGACCCTTTAAAGTGAAGACTTCAGTGTTAAGCAAGTGTCTGTAAGCGGCTTCTTATTTCATTTTAGTGATATAAAGAAAGGCTTCTACTTCTGTCGACATAAGCTTTTAGGAGCGTGAGAGATCAAACGTGAGAGAAAATAAATGTCTTGAGGTTTAATTGTACATTAAAGTATATAATACTGAAAATATTGTATAATGTCCAATGTTTTCAGAGAATATTTGTTTATTCCTGATGATTCTTCTCTATTGTTGGGTCTGATTAGGTTGTGCTGTTATAATTTAAAGAGAATGTATCATATACATGTATATATTCAGCCGTCAAGAAAGTCTCACTCCAGATTAAGCAGCATAAATTTACCTGGGTGACGAAGAAATCTCACTACAGTGTTTATAATGGTGTTCTGGGCGAGACTCCTCAGTCACCGATTAAGGCCTTTTTACTATTTGTTACGTCACTGAATTCATATTAATGCGCTGGACAGCACATATGAAACACACACAACGAATTTGTGGTGTAAATTCTAGCTTAGCTAACTAGCAATCCACCACTGTCTGAAGTGATGTGCTGTTGTGATTTGTGAGTTATGCGTGACCACACTGGAGTTCTCAATGCGGACTTGCAGCACGGTTAGAATTCTGCTCTATTCTGATCGTGTTGCAGGCTGGCATTGGTCTCCTGGCAACACATGACAACAGAGCGTGTTAGGGCAGACACCTCTGAAAGTCTGATAGCAGCACCCACATCACAGACTGTTGTGCAAACAACAAACCGCGTGAAGCCAAATCTAGCTCTATAGAAACCCTACACGTATACCCTACAAGTTAAAACCCTTTACCTCGACTAAAAGCTGCTAGCACACTGCTAGCACCTAGACACGTGCAAGCGTGAAGCATTCAAGCCGAAGACTTTATAGACTTTGGGATCCCTTTTAGGAGGGATTTTGATTTGAACTGTCGATGGGAACACAAAGCGTTGTGAAGCTCGGAATCAAATGAATCAATTGAGTCACAAATGATTCACTGTTTCGAACCGCTCAAAGCGCCCCTTGCGAGTCAGAACAATAAGCGTAGCGAAGACTTAACGAGACATCTTTAATAAACCATTCACAAATGTTTTATTGAAGTTGTAATCAGTTAAAAGTGATCAACGAATCATATAATATCCTTAAACATGAGGTTTCTGTTAAGACATGATATTTTAGTAAACTAGAGTTTGTTAATGAAAACTGGACTATACCAGACAAACATGACAATACGTCTCTTCTCTTTGTCAAATGCGTCATTTAAATGTGTTATACACAATTCATATACAAATCATGTATAGACATGGATTTGTTATGATACAGAGGGGTCAAACACAGATGTAAGCAGGTAAACAGTCTTTATTGAAACCAGTGAGCAGATATGGCAAGCAGGAGATGGCAGATGAGTAAATGGTAAAGGCTGGTGATAGTTACTGTCCTTTGGTGATGGCAGATGAGAGAGTCTGGAAACGGGATGGAGCTGGAGAACGGTGGAGACGACGTAGCACTCACACACAGACGAGGAACACACGGGGAGATCGGGAGTCACAGGAGACAGGTAGTTTAGCGAGTGAGGAGTCCTTGAGGTAAGTATACATGTGAGCATAGCTTAACGAGACCGGACATGGAGTGCTGTGTATGAGTGCTCTTTGTAGTGGTGCTGATGAGTGAGTTAATGAGGTGCAGGTGGCGGTGATCAGTACTCCGGTGATTGAGTGCGCTGGGATTGGTGCATGGTGGAGCCTGACGTGTCTGTGACAGGATTCATGGGACTTAGAGATGAACCATAGGCATTTTAAATCACTTTGAAACGCTATGACGCATCATGAAGCCTCGTTTACTGAAATCACGTGACTTTAGCAGTTCGACACGCTCCGAATCACTGGTTCAAGACAAGTGATTCACAGGGGTCCGAAGCTTCACAAGGCACGCCTCAAAGGCACCCATCTCTGGTTTAAACCATTTGTGTGTGTGTGTGTGTGTGTGTTTGTGTGTGTGTGCGTGCTGTCACTCACTGTGTTAAGTCTGAGTATTTCTATTCAGTCAAGTTGAATTTAAATTAAATTTAAAATTTAATTAAATCAATTTGTTTAGTTTTCTATCTCCTAGAGTTCCAAGTTTACTCTTTATTTTTTTTTAACCCTATTCCTCTACTTTATTTCCACTTCATTCAAATACTTTGTTAACCTGACTATCCCTATGCAGCCAAGTTGAATTTAGTTAAATTTGAAAATTTAATTAAATCAATTTTGTCTATTTACCTTTCTTTTAGATTCCTAAATCTATAAGGAAATTCTAATTTCATTTTTATTTTGACTTTATTCCTCCTCTATGTGTCAGTTTATTTCATTCACTTTCTTTTGTTTAAGCCTGAATATCTTTATTCAGCCAAGTTGGTTTTAATTAAATGTAGCATTTAATTAAATCAACTTGGGCATTCACCTTCCCTCTAGGTTCCCTAGAGCTAAAAGGACCTTCTGTTTTTACCCTATATTTTTTGTTATTTTACATTCTCCGTCTTCCCTCTTTTTATAGGATTACAGTAGTTCTAGAAACTGTTGTTTCCTTAATGAGGTATAATTCAGAGAATTAAGGGTAGTACTTTGTTTGTCCCCTTTTTGGATGTGTTGGCTTCAGATAATGAAGCTACCGTTCATATGTATTCAGATGTCGGCTTTAACTAAGCCGCTTTGTTAACCACCTTTTGGTTAATTAGCTTTCACTCTGGTAAATGCTAGAGTTTTGAGATTAGCTTTCACTAAGTTCAGATAGATCTGTGTAGACTATGTCTATGACTATGAATTACTATCCTAATTCCTATCTCTTAGTTACCCCTCCTCACTCCTTAGTGCTGAGTACATGAAGTACGGCCACCGTCCATTGCACTTTTGGCTCTGGAAAGGACTAGAAACTCTTCCCTTTGTTTCTTTTCCTTTTGACCTCAAGGCATCTGGCGTTTCTCTGTTAGCCTAGAGATTATGTGTTCACTTGAACAAGTGACACCTGCTTAACCATATCTCCTAGCAAAACTAAATAGGTAAAACCCTTTTTCTTCCTTTCCCCTTTCTTATTTCATCTTATTGTTTTTTCTAGCAGTTTGTTCTATTCGTTAACCTCATGGTGACAATCAACGGAAAAGAACCATCAGTATTCTGAGTAATAGTTTAACGACATGTACCAGCCAGTCATCAGTCAACACAGCTTACAGCTGTCAACAAAGATACTCAAACCCCTTAGTTGTGACCAGCACTACGTCTCATACTGGCTTCCCCCACTTCAGCTATTAACTCCCTATATGGCCCACATAGCTGTACGAACTTGCATTTGCCTGTGCCATCTCTCTCTCTCTCTCTCTCGTGTCCCCATAAATGTGCCAGTTTGCCTAGGACATCCAGTCCTGCCATCCAGGACCCCCTGGAGACCCAGCAGAACAATGTGATGGACACCCTTCAGCCAAAGCAGTCAACGACCTGCAACAGCAGAGCAAGGGATGGCTAGATCAGCAGTACCAGCGGACACTTGACACCGGGCCTGAGCCACAAAGAGCTTCATCTTCTCCTTAGCCCATGCTCATACGGGCTTCCAACAGGAGGTAAATGAACGGACTCTGCAAGTCACAGAGTGCCACAGAGAACCAGCCCACTCAGCGTGAGAAGGCACATGACAGATGCAAGGACCCTAACAGAGCAAGAGCAATTGAGGGAGGTCACCAGTCTTCAGGAGGCTCTGACAGCTGTTGAACTTCACCAGTTAAAGAACATTTAAAGAACTGTCTGAATTTAAAGAGACACTAAAGCTAAGGCCCTTGAAGGCCATCCGCATGCAGGGCTGAAATCCAAACACCGACTCAGCAATTCAGCAGCATGGGAGACAAACTCGTTGTGGTCCAAAAAGAACTGAAACAGTCCTACCAACTGCAACTGGACCACATCAGGAACATGCACATTGATGGACTTCACAGCATCAGCACAAGCTCCCCCAGCCCTGCACAAAGGGGGGAGGCGCCAGAGCCTGCAGCCTAGAAGACCACAGCGCCCATGCCAACATATGAGACATTCCTTTTGCCCGAAGTCCCTGACTGGTGTAACCCACCAAGACAGGCTCTCTGTTCTTGATCTAACCAGAATCACCACGATTTCTGACTTAACAGCCAGTCAACCTCCAATCAGACTATTAGCAGCTGAAACCAGTCAGCATAAAGGACTTCTCAGACCCAGAAGTCTGAATTCAGATTGAGTGCTACCCTCGACACCAAGCAGGGCAGATCTGAAAGTCCCAAGGTTACCGCCACAGACTCAGACAAACCTGGAATGAATGGAGGACCCCAACAGGACCTTTGCCTCCTACACCAGTCAGTCACCTTTTTGGACAGCACAACCTGCCCCCACACAATGCCATGTGACCCAGCACAGAAGGCCTGTAACACACAAGGCCCTCAGAAGGGGTTCTTAAGGCCCCAGTGACTTTGAACTGCAAACACAGTGCTTTACCCATAGCTTCTACAAAGGTTCCTAGGCAGCATAGGGCATAAAGCTTTTAAGGTAGGTGAAAATGTGTGTTCGCAGAAATGCAGGAGTCTGTATTAGTAAAATATGAATTTTACTGAGTGGAAGAAAACCTTGTGTGAATGTGTAAATCTCAAATGCTCATGACCATCCACGACGAGCTATTTTGAAACCTGCAGACATTCGATATACACTGTTCGATTGGGCACATTGATTTCCATGACAATGACCTGTCAAAGGAAATGCTAACTCCAGCTATGTCACTATGACATTGAGCTGGTTAAACTAGCACGGCCTAACGCCACTCACTTAAACCATCGTCCAACTAAAAGTGTGTTTAATAATTGATAATTCCGACATGACGTTTGACACAACGTTTGATTCGCATGTAGATCGATGGTGCTGGCTTGTTAGATGCAGATGAAACTATTGACGCCTCTGCAATAACAGAAAGAGTCTTCACACATTTTAGCATAGGTTCAAATGGTATCAGTAAAGTTAATCTGGTTTTAGCGAAGAAAACCTAATCTCAGTATTAAAGCGTAAGCCTGTTTTGACAAAGGAATCTCAGCTCAGCGGCATGTAAACTGTACCAGAATTGATTATTCTGCATTGGTTGGAGAAATACCAATTGCATATTGCTTAACCTGTTTCTGATGAAAAATCTCAGTACAGTGTTTTAGGAATGTAGATTCGGATGAAGGTTTCCTTTCTACAGAGCAAAGACCTTAGGAATTATAGTCAGAGGGACTCATTCACCTAAACTTTAGCTGCATCTACAAGCATAGCTACCTGGTGATCAATACTATGTTTCATTGGCCGATAAAAACATCAGTATTTGTTCACAAGATGAGAATTCTGCGCGCTTACACAGATTTGCCACAAGTCAAAACTGGTCTAACTCCTCTTTAAATTAGTCAAGAAGATGTTTCAAGTAGAGAGAGGAATTTTACATGAGTAAAATTTGCAAATGTCAAACCATACTTGCATCTGACTGAATTTAAGTTTGAATTATTGAAGTATAAGCGCTCTATTTTAACTTGATGTGTAACTCGTTTAAAATGTGCAGACATTCTTCATGAACTGTAGAATTGCTCGGACATGCACTGCTTCTCATGACAACAACTTGTCAAAGGAAGTACTAACTCGACACCTTGTGACATCATATTGTAAACAAACCAGGCTAGGGAGCTAAGCTAATACAACCTAGCGGCCCTCCAGCTAAGGTGGCTAACTAAACTACTACAGTTAACTGTTAGTATTATTTACTTAAAGCCTTTAACTACAGCTTGTATGTATGCAGTGTGAAGTGATCTAAACCAATTTCCTTGTACCACCTCCTTGGTTTTCTGATCTTTCACTTTCCTTACCTTTAATTCTTCTCTGCTAATTTTACCTGCACTTAGGTGCATTTCTCCCTGAACACTATTCAGCTAAATCTGCCGTCACTAGGGTAATTAAATCTAAATTTTGTAAACTGTTTAGTTAAAGAAGAATTCTAGGAGTTATTGAGACTTGTCAATAGCACGCTAAACTAAACTTCAACACACAAATGGTTTGGTTCTGAACCTGCTGCAGCTGTTAATCAGTAGTGCTATTGACTATTCCCAATACCAGTTCATTCTGCTGTTTTAATCACTTCTTTAAATCTTTTATTGATTTTAATCCTAATAGCAGTCAGCTATTCGTTTTTACTAGTATTATTTCTTTCATCTAGGTGATTTATTTACATTTTCCTTTTGGTGTGTGGTTTAATTTCCCAATAGAACCACAAGTATCTAGACATACTTTCCTTCTTGATTTTGTTTATTTACAACAGTTGCTTCAATTTTAGGAGCCAGTTACAAATGTAATCTGAACGATTGCTATGGCATAATTTTGAGCACCACTAATGAACACAATCTAATAGGAAAGCTCTCCTCTTCCTCTCCCTTTATCTTTTCCATTTGTTCAGAGGTCAAGCCTGTTGTGAGCCATCAGTAAGTTCTGAGAAATAATTTGACCATAAGAACCATCTTAAGTCATTTATTAAACCTAGCTGCCCACTGTGCCCTCAGCTCCAAACTCTGTTTGATCTTGCATTAGTCTCTTGCCCTTACTCTCACCACAAGTGTGCCAAAATGTTGCAGAATGCTCAGCCTAACTGCCCAGATGGCAGACCAAAGGACTGGCTAAGTGTCGTGAGGAACACCCTCCTAACCTGGGTGCTGAACACTTGCAGCACCAGAGCCAAAAGCAACTGGACAACGATGGGAGCGAAGTAAAGGCAGATGACTCAAACCAGAGGTATGATCACAAAGATCTGGCTGAAGCCAACTTCTTCCTGGCCCACAACCTCCCATGAAGGTCACCTGAATGTGTCCAGATCTGGGATTGAAGCTCGGACCCAGCTCCTGGACGACATAAAAGATGAACTTAACATGTTCCAAAGAGAACTGAGACACTTTTACCTGCAGCAGAAAGAACCACAGCAGGAGAGACACCTCACTCCCCAAATGGATTCGGCAGAAGAGCCTCCCCTAGCCAAGTACTGAGGTACAAAGGGGGGGAGCCAAAGCCTTCTATTGGACACCTTACCTGCCCATTTCCTGAAATCCTCTGCAGTCGCAGAAGGAGAAGGATTAATTCAGATGAACCCTGAAATGGCACATGAAGTGACATTCAGAGACTTCCAGCAACAACCTCCTCGTCCTTTGCACCGTAGCCACCCAGAGGCTGCACAAGGGCAACTGGACATGCCTGCATCGAACCTGTAGAAGCTTCTAATGCTAGTTAGGAGCTCCTTGAACAGTATCTAACCGAGAAGGACTCAGAAGCACAAGCTTCTGACCACTCGCACAAGACCACCCAGACCTGCTCAAGTCGGCGCAGCCACAAGAGCAGAGGGACACAGCAAACTTCAGACTCCTTCTGACTAAGAGCAGGGGTAACAAACACCTGCTGCGCTTCTGTCATCAACCCTTGGTCAGTCTGAAACACTCTTCACACTACAACTCCCATAACCTCTTCCTGCAACCACCTGCTTCACGGGTGTCCAAATGACAGGTGACACACTGTCAAGGCACCTGATACCTCGACACCTGCTGAGCAAGCTCAAAGACCTGAACCCTGCCACCAGCCAACGTCTCGCCCGCACTAACTGACTTTAGGGTGACAGGTGACACACTGTCAAGGCACTGGATGCCTCGATTCCTGCAGCACCAGCTCAGAGAACTTAGCTTGCCGACTGCCTGCTCTGAGTAGTACGGTACAATAAGAATGTTATTTTTCCCATAACCTGGAAATTAACACTTCTTAGAATTAATAAACAATCAACACTGAGTGTTCACTGGACGATCAGGTTAATTGATTGTAATATTAATCTTAATGTAGCTACATCCAGTTAATCCGATTAACGGATTTACATATTCAGAATTAATCATAATTAATAATCATAATGAGTTATGAATAATTATTAATATTCCCTCTTTGAGTTAATTCGCTACACAAGGTTGGCAACCATGGCCATCACTCTACCCATTGTAAGCATATGCACATACACCATCACAATTAATAATCACTTAATTCTGAAGAATTCCAAAAACATGAAAATTTACCATCGTGGCTTGCTGTAAGACGGTATAGACCTCAAAGGGCATTTCATATTCCACACAAAGAATGATCTTGTTGCCATTTTTTATCATTCTGATAATTTTATTTAGTTAACATTATCATCTAACATATAAAAATGGAAATACTTTTTTTTAACAATCAACTGTTTTAATTGTGACTTTAAAAAAAAAAAAAAACAGTTGAATAAATGTAAATGAAAAAATTAATCAATTCAAATACATTTAAATTCTTTGTCACTGCAGCATATACACAAGTATCAAAGTGAAAGTGTTGGATGCAATTATGTTGTGACAGGAAAGACCAGAATCCACAAAACACATACTGCACAGTATTCTCACGATATACAGTACATTATTATAAAAATGCACAATACAATTCATTTTATTACCATTTTTTTAAACTATTGTGAATAAACTGCATTAATGAATGAAATGTTCTTGGTGACTTACTTTCTTCACATAAGCACAAATATCTTTAAGAAAATAGTCCATCTCTGTGAGTCCATCTGTAACCCATACACATGACAGTTGGTGGGAAACGATTGTTAATAAAAGTGTTTAAATTATTCGTATTTTTCTTATCTATTGTTTCACTTCAGAAGACATTGATTCATCCACTGGGGTCACATGGATTACTGAGTCTTCAGGACACAAAGACATTATTTTCCTAAAAATCCTAATTCGTGTTNCATGTTAAATTGACTTAAAACAATTACTTTTTGACTTAACGATGTTTTCATGTTAAAATAACATGTTTCAATGAAGTAAACTCAACCAGGACTCAATCAAACAGGACTTTCACTTCCCATCATGCTTTGCCAAGGGGCCGATCTGGGAGAGTAAATGTTGAAATAAAGTGTTATTTAAAGCAGTTTTTAGCAACATGAGAAAATGGAGAGATTTTTTAATGTTTACTGTTCTATTATGTTGGTATTTAAAAGTTTCTGTTATGTTAATAGTTTCGGGGTTACCATTGTGGTGAAGTGTAGAACATGTGCTTGGGTTGAGGACCTGCTAACAACATTTAAAGTTATTTTAATAAAAATAACAACTATTATGGGTATACCATAGATGGATTATAACCATCTTCTGGCTAACACC
The DNA here is from genome assembly GCA_003731715.1 of Anabarilius grahami. NCBI lineage: Eukaryota > Metazoa > Chordata > Actinopteri > Cypriniformes > Xenocyprididae > Anabarilius > Anabarilius grahami. The sequence continues at coordinate 8,667,525 of RJVU01049572.1, forward strand.
TAACAATAAGAAACTTCACAGAGTGAAGTTTTTGTAAAAGTTATGAAAATGGTTCTTGAACGTGTCCACTATATAAACTAATCAATTAAACTGTTTTTTAGGATAACTAAATGTAATGGTTTTGGACAAAATTAAGAATGTTAACCTGATTCAACTAAATGGCATTGAGTTAACCTTATGTAATAAATTTAAGTTAACTGAAACTAATAATGTTAATTACATGCAACATAACCAAGTTACGTGGAACCTGTTGACATAAAAAAATTAAGTAAATCCAACGTATCATTTTTTTGAGTGTGGGAAACGATTGTTAATAAAAGTGTTTAAATTATTCGTATTTTTCTTATCTATTGTTTCACTTCAGAAGACATTGATTCATCCACTGGGGTCACATGGATTACTGAGTCTTCAGGACACAAAGACATTATTTTCCTAAAAATCCTAATTCGTGTTTATCTGTAGAAAGAAAGTAATATGCATCTGGGACGGCATGAGGATGAGTTAAATATATAATTTTTTTTGGGTGAACTATCACTTTAACATTTATATGTTGTTGGTATGCTAATCCAAGATCAGTATGGACTAATAAGAATAAAGTGCAAACTCTTTTGTGTTCGTTTTAATCTAGAGCTCCAAAGAAATTAAAATATTTGCATAATATCAGGTGTCTTAAGTCTAAAGAAGGTGATGTGTCTGAACAAAAGATTCTTGTCAGATGGGGACAGTGGATCTCTGGTGCTACCACTCCATCCTCTGGGTCAGCATCAGAATTTTGTTAATGGAAAAGTTGCTCCACTCCCTGGAAAATGAGAAAGGTGTATTATAATCTAACAATACAAACTGCTTTGAATTCCCACATAACAAATTATGCAGACTTAAAATATTCATTTAAAACTTATATATAAATTTCAGTCAATTACTTTTATAGTTTTGCATTTTGACATACAGTACTGTGCAAAAGTCTTAGCTTTGTTTTAGCAATGTTTTAATGACCATCCAGGTTTATTTTTTGGTCTTTATGATACAAACAGAAAAAACAGGAAATATGTACACAAAATGGGGGGGGGGATTTTTTTAATACCAAAAATCAGTATTTAATGTGACCTCCTAGACTTCTTCCAGGGGAAGGAGAAACTTCTGATCAGATTTTGAAAATGTTCTTGGTCTTCCAGTCATTTTCCATTTCATTTAGGTTTGAGAGCCAGGTTTAGGTTAATAGAGTTCCTGCTATTGCTCAAGTGTAAGGAGAGGTCACTAAATACCATATAAGTCGCATGTGGGGAATGAATGACTTAGAAATTAGGAAATAGAAATATTCCCCATCTCTATCACCGTTCAAGTCATTTAATATCACCCCAACAGCCATCTTTATTCCAGACATGGCTGAAAACCAACACCTGGTCTGGATTTCTAAAATGCCTTGGCAGTAGTGTTGGGGAAAGTTACCTTTAAAAGTAATGCATTACTCCCTTAAAATGTAACTAATTGTAACTAAATGTAACTTAGTTGCATTACTTTCTCACATGGGCTGGGCTTGTTTATAACAAGTGTTAAATTTTAAAAGGCTTGTACACACCTGGACGATTGCGCGTACTTAATCACCGACGTTTAATGCCTCATGATAAACAAGAGGGCACCAATGTGAGTGCGCACCAATGCGAAAAACGGAAGGTATAAAAAAAAAAATTTAAAAAAAGCAGAAATGAAGCAAGCCCTGTGTCTCAATCAGCTCCCTCGGTGGTGAATCAGTATATCGTGTAAATGAATGTGGCCGACTCCCTGATCAATGCCCTGACTACTTAACTAGGGAGCTGATTGAGATGCACAGTAGATGTGCTGTAGAGCTGCTGGTCTCATTGTCAAAGTTGTGTTCAGACACCAAACACCACAGCAACTACAAAAGTCTTAAGAGGGAGTTGTTAGGGAGACAAATTGCAGATTAAATAGGATTTGTTCTTGAGTATCATTTCACTTAAATTCTCTTTCATGTACATAACACTTGTCATGAAAAGCAATTACAGTGTAGGAGTATGGATTAAAGCCCACAAGAATATCCTCAAATTTATATTCTGTGCATATACAAAATGAAGCACTTTTAGAACCATTTTGCACAAACATTTTCATGATAGACCATATGTAAAGGATTTGGACTTGTATTTTTAATTCACTTTAGTTTGCTTCCCATTGCCATGTGTGAACAAGTGACAAGAACACAAGATACATTTGTGGCAGGACAGTCACTTTTATTTACAGCTGTATGTCACATCCAGATATTTATGGACACCCCGACATGGATCAGAGAAGACCATTTGAAGCACTTAGGTTCACAAGACTTCCCATTTCACCTGAAAGAATTGGAAAAGGAGATCAGTTTAAATTGTCTACACTGCTCAAAGCCAATTTTATGTCTCTGAGACTAAGTAATACACAGGATAATGACAAAGTACATTGTCCATTTGATACATTTCGTATATGGTTTCAAAAATACCTGAAGTGTGCTAAATGTCTAAACTGACTCTAGGTGAAGTTACTTTGATTTAAAAAAAAAAAAAAAAAAATATATGAATAACTTACCCCAACTTACACGGGTTACATTTTTCCTCTTTTTTTTGAGGGGGGTGAAGAGAATGGGAATAGAGGTCAGAAATGTTAACTACCCGTACTAACTAGGTTAATAAAATATATTTGGTTACACTATTTTAAGGTGACGTTGTTACATTGTACTTAAAGCTGCAGTCCATAACTTGTATGGGTTAAAAATTATCCAAAATCATTTGAGCAAGTATCAGCGTTCAGGGGTTGTGGGGGGGGATTTTTGGCCCAGCCCTTAGTAAATACATGTAGTAACGTCACCTTAAAGTGTCTTGTATTTTATTGGCCATGCCTTCATTATAAAAATTACATTAAACTCCAACACTTATGATGAAATTACTTACTTGATTTGACACAGTCATAAGACACATTCAGGTATTTATAAGTCCCAAAACAAGGATCAGAGAAAACGGAGTTCACTGCAGGAACAGTACAGCTCTGTGTTCCATCACACCTGATTCATGGACAGACAACCAGCAGCTTTAATATAGACAATATGCATCTTACGAGTGTCAATGCATGAGCTGAAACTTCTTACGCTACCGGTTAATCTTACCGAGAGGACATCGTGCAGAGAGATGACTGTGCGAGGCAGTGTGTATTTGAGAGCTGCTCAGCTGGTTTCCCACTAGCGCAGGTTTTGCGGTCAGTCCGCCCATAATTGGCTTTAAGAACCTTTATGAATCCCACGTCTGACATTGAGAAAAGTAAAAATAAAAATTCTGGTAGTTTAGGCACATTCCATGTGGTTGGAGAAAGTTCAAGTCACCCTCATGATCCTGTTCCCCTTTTTTATACGGACCCATTTGGGAACAAAAGGCCAAAAATGTAAAATTTAAAACTACTAAATTACTCACCACATTTGAGACCTGCAGATTCTCCTTCACAGGTCACCATTGTTTTTGTATTAGTTTTTGGTTCTGCACCTGCAGAGACAAAACATGTGAAAAGACACAAAGGTAAATAAGAGTGACATCTAGAGAAGACTACAATCAAACAGATGTTCAATGTTTGCAGAAATAAAAGAATAAAAAAAATATATATATATATAAAAGGTATTAATGTTCACACTCATCAGCAGTTTTAGTAGGGCGTNTAGGGCGTGTAATATTTTTTTTAAATACAAAAACAGCTTATGTTAAATTTGATAAAAGACCCACATTGCTAGCTTTTTATGGGGATAACATGGATAATTTGACATTGTTTAGTGTAAGACTTTTGCCCATCTTTTGGAAGATGCAGTTTAAAAAAAAAAAAAAAAAAAACACCTCACCAGTAGATGGCTCCAGAGCTCCACTATTTGCCATGTGCTATTTGACTGACAGACATCTTTTCACAAGTTTTTTTTTTTCCCAGTTGTATTCATATCTAAATATTATGAGACCACAATTATAAATTTTCAAAGTTTAGCATTTTTTGTACAGGACAAGAGTCAGTTTTTACAATAACTAAATAAATCTTTTATTTTAGTGCGTGAGCATGTCCATTTTGTATTGAGGATGTGTTTTGTATTGAGAATGGATTGTCCAGTTTCTAAGCGGAGTCTCTGGAGATTACTTTGATAATTGAAAAACTGATTTCTATGGAAGCCCGTTTCCGCCACTTATTTTTTGTTTTTGCGACTTTCTCAGAATTCTGACTTTTTAATCACGCAATTAACTGACGGTCAGTGTCTCTGTCTGTGTGTAACAGTGCATCCAAAGATAGCTGTGCTGCCATGAAGTCTGAAGCTGTTGGTGTATAAAATGTGCCACTTCAGCTTGGTCTGATTTATTGCGCCTCCGCCACAGCTGATTATTATTATCACCATTATATTGTTATTGTGTCAAATTCATTTGTGTATCCATTCTGTTAACTTTTATTCCCCAAATACCTCGACTGTAATTTGCAGAATTGCATGATTCTACCCTTGAGTTGCAAAGTTGATCAAACATGATAGGAATTGGTGTTTTAGTATTAAGCCCACTGGATGGCAGTAAAAGCTGTTTTTTCTCCTTGAAACGCTGTGCTCATGTACAAGGTTACCATGGAATCATTCTATATTCATATTCCTGCATAATGCATATGTCCGGAGACTAATCTTTATGTCTCCTTCAGTAAAATCAAAATTTTATTGGTAAATCGGCGCTAAAATAATCCTTTATGATGTCCTCCATTTTATGTATAACAACAACAAAGCAGCAATCCTGATGGTCAGTCGCAATTAAAGGAAAGCAAGCAAAGTAAGAACTGTGAGAAAAATAAATGTTTTACACCGTTGTGAGAAAAAAAAAAAAAAAANAATCGGCGCTAAAATAATCCTTTATGATGTCCTCCATTTTATGTATAACAACAACAAAGCAGCAATCCTGATGGTCAGTCGCAATTAAAGGAAACGCAAGCAAAGTAAGAACTGTGAGAAAAATAAATGTTTTACACCGTTGTGAGAAAAAAAAAAAAAAGTCAGAATTCTGACTTTATAACTCGCAATTGTGAGATATAAACTCGCAATTGCGAGTTAAAAATTCGGAGATAAGTCGCAATTTAACTTTAAGTGGCGTTTTTTTTTGTGTGTGGCGGAAATGGGCTTCCATAGATTACAGAACAACAACAAAACACCTTGGAGGAGATGTCTTTCAGTCAGTCAAATACCACATAGCAAACAGGAGTTCTGCAGCCATCTACTGATAAAAATTATTGTTTTCACTTTTAAAAAACACATTTTCCAAAAGATGGGCAAAAATCTTACACTAAACCATGTCAAACTATCCATGTTATGCCCATGAATGAAAGTTAGAAATGTGGGCCTATTATGAAGAGAATTTTACATAAGCCGTTTTTGCATAACCCATTTTTTTTTTAATTTATATAAATGATATCACGAATCCTCCAAAAACTGCACAAAATGCTGAGTTAAAAC